>ML677326.1:11703315-12040366 GCA_007922305.1 Dermatemys mawii | reverse complement strand
GAGCTGCGGGGCCGGGCACAGGTCTCTGGTGGGGGGGGGAGCGAGTGAGCTGTGGGGCTGGGCACAGGTCCCTGGGTCCATGGTGAGATGGAGGTTGGTTACGAGCGAGCTGTGGGGCTGGGCACAGGTCTCTGGTGGGCGGAGGGGGAAGCAAGCAAGCTGTGGGGCTGGGCACAGGT
This sequence comes from Dermatemys mawii, assembly GCA_007922305.1. Lineage (NCBI taxonomy): Eukaryota > Metazoa > Chordata > Testudines > Dermatemydidae > Dermatemys > Dermatemys mawii. Next base: position 12,040,187 of record ML677326.1, on the reverse strand, counting down.
CCCTGGGTCCGTGATGGGGTGCGGAAGTGGGCGAGCAAGCTGTGGGTCTGGGAACAGATCCCCAGTGGAGTTGTGGGGTAGCTCTGGTGCTGGGCACAGGACCCTCGTGGGGGGTGTGTAGGGCATGTGCTGCAGGGACAGTCACAAGTCTGGGGTGGTCGTGGTCTAGCAGAGATACTAGCCCTGTACGTGTGGGGAGGAGGGAGCAGCTAGTGGGGCCTGGGTATAGGTACTGGCTGTGTGTAAAATAGCTCACAGAGCTGGGCTCAGGTACTGGGCTGGGGTGGTGGTAGTGGTGAGTTGTTAGCCAGGCCTGCAGAGGTACCAGATGGCTCTGTGAGTGTGTGGTGCTGATGAGGGCAAAGGCAGTGGGGCCTGGCATAGGTACAGCTGTGGGGGAAGGGGGGAAGAGTGGAGGGTCTAGTGCAGCTACTAGCTGTGGGTGGGAAGTGGGGAACAGCAGGTAGTGGGGCTGGGCACAGGTACTGGCTGGCTGTGTGGTTTGGGGAATCAGCTGGGGGAGTGGCCACTCAATACCTTTCACAAGCAGTAGTGGAGGGGCTAGGCATGGCTTTGTGGGCATAAGGGGTTCGGTACATGCTGATGGGCAGCGAGGTCAGGGTAGCAGTGCACCTACTTGGTCCCTCTGCCTTAGTGAATCTCCCTGGGGGAGAGCATACAAGTGCTGGCCAAAAGGGCTGGCCAGAGGGGCTCTATTCTGGTGGTGGAGGGAGGGGTGTTCCGTATCCATACCATCCCACGTGTGAGAGGGGAAAGAGGGACTTGTGCTGTGCTGATATATAGGGTAGGGGGTGGGATGGGAGATATCACCTAGTACCTGTTAGTGGTTTTCTGTTACTGTATATACTGAGCACTGCTTGCTTGAGAAGGTGTGATTCCTCACTCATGTCTGTAAATCGGTGACAATATTTATCAGAGAGTTGTAGTTAACATAACCTCTTGTGTCTCAACAATTTTTAGTCATAATAATTTTTAATATTTGTATTTGGTGTCATAGTACAGGCTCAGAATAAATATTTTTCCCCACCACCCTTTCAGCTCTTTACATTAGTTGGAGTGGAAACAAACTTGGTTTTTGGCAGAATAAAAATGTAGTAACATCAATAATTGCTGTTTAAATTAAAATTAGGTTTTATGTATTACACTGTTTTAGGTTAGAAGATAAAGCTGCTCCTGTAGGCAAAGAGTTCTCTGGCCTGAATATAAATGTATATGTGTTTGTATATTAATTTTGCAAAGATAAATTTCTTTGGTGTTCATGTAAACACTAGCTCTTAGCACATGATTTTGTATTATGTCATAAAATGTACATCCTGAAATATTTTAAGAGCTAGATAATTACTCCTTCAGCAGTTGAGGCATATGCAAAGGAACCAGGTAATATTAATGTAGCTACATGTCTTCAACAATATCAGTATTAGTCTTCTTTTGCAATTCATTCCAAAATATTGTGTTTTTAATAAGAAATGCCTTTGTGGTTAGTGAACTAATTTTCATGTATAGCTTAAAGCATTTCAAGATCCGTTGGGGTAAAAGATTGTTATGACAATCTCACATTGACTGTGTCTTTTTTCCAAACTGTGAGGTTTTTTAAGTGCAGTGAAATTTGTTCTCTGCGATCACCCAAGTGACCAGCAAACATCAGTTGCCTAGGAGAGGAGTTCGTTAAAGGTCAAATAAAATTGTACTGGAAACCTTGCACACTTTAAAGAGGTAACTTCAAGATTAGAGGGAGCTTTGCTGGAGATGGCCCTGTATTTTAGTATCACATATCTTTTTCTAAATCTTGGCTGAGTTCTAAAAATAAAACTCTCTTTTTATTTAAATCATATCATAGTTTTCCTAACTGTTCTAATAGATAGTTCTTTGAAAAATAGAATGCTTTTATAGTAGTAACAGAACTTTAGGTTGTTGTATGAAGAGGAGCCTGAACTGTTCATGGGAAATCAGAACAGATAAATACTGTTTTGTTTTGATTTTTTTTTTTAAATGTGCATGCGGAGTTGTAGGCCTCAGGATGAGTTGAGCCAGCCAGTCAAATATATTTTCTGGTCCACTGTGCTTACATTAAAATTAGCTCGTGCGAGCTCTTGTTGTAGGTTTCACTGTTACATTGCCCTCAATTTTTGTATTTCGCAGCTTTAAAATGTGAGTGATCTTATAAAAATAGCTTTGAGCACAAGTCTTTGAGTGTTTTTGGTAAGTAAAATGTTTTGGAGATGTTTTAATTATACTTTGTATATGTGTGCTGTGAATTGGATTCTCTGTGTTCAGAGCACAAAATTCCAAAAGTCTCCTTAATGATGCATGGAATTTAAGTTGAGATTGTATTAAAAGTTTAAATGATTATTGAACCTTTTCAGGCATGAGTGCATGATCAAGCCAGCCAGGACTTTTTGTTTATGCTTGTACAGCTATCCCATTTTTTGAATTGGATGTAACTTAGAGTTGCTTATGGGGCGGACATGTGCGTGGGGTGAATTGTAGGCAGAGAAGAGCAATTTACAGTACCTTTATTAAATCTGATTTAATAAAAACTAGTCTCTTTTTAAAAATGACAATGTGTTGCTCTAATGACTTTTAAAATAGGATTGCTGCCGCTTTATATCAAATCCCTAGGAAACATTTGTCTGTTTTTTGTCTAAACTGTTTATTTTTTCTGTTCTCTGTTGTGAAATACAAATTTCTACTCAACTACAGTTTTCATTGAACTTAAATAATTCTGTTCTGTGTATGAGACAGAGACATAAACATAAAATACTGGCTATAATTATTTTGTTAATAGTTGGCTCAGTGATGACTGGATGAGCCATGTGATGGTAAACTTTGATAAAATGTTATGTTGGAGTAACCATATTGTATTCCGTAGACCTCAATTGCAGAAAACCAGCAGTTTGTCTAGCCCAATTTGTAACACCCCACATTAATATACTATAGCTCACTTACTACAAGTTGCAAAAACTATATTGAATAACAATATTCTACTTCTCTTTAAATGCAAGTTTTGTGCAAAGTATTCAGATTTGGATGGGAAGGGAGAAGTATTATGAATAGTGCTTTCATTTTTTCTACATGAAGTTTTAGAAATCCAGTTTGTATGTTAAACTTGTTGTGGGAAGTTTTAGTTGACATGATTGGAAAGCTGAATGTAGTAATTAAAATTATGTCATAGTAACATTGTCACTTAATTTTTTAAACCAAAGTTGTGTGGGATATCCCTCCTCCATCCCCAAGAATTCCTCTGCAGTCTGGTAGCCATTGTTAGGTTTTTGTCACCCCCTGCCCAACCTCCCAAAACACATTCTTTTGTGTTAACAGCAATGATGATGGCAGTTCTGGTCACCTCCTGTGGTTTGATAGATTATTCCCTGTAGAAACATGTACTTAAAACTTTTGAACCCTGATTTTTGTTCCTGCAATAAATTTATGATGCCACTTAGAGTTGTATTTTAGGAATCTGTTTGTTTTCTTTATTTTGAATAGTAAGAAGTCTCTTGTCAGACCATGTTAAAGGTAGGTTATGGTGGGTTTATATTTTCATTTTCTTCAAGACTTTAACATACACAGTTGTTCTTTGCATTCTTTGCATGTTTAAGGGAGGTGATGAGAACACTTAAAACATACAAGAATTCTTCTGTTTGGGCATGAGTTTATAGTAACTTCAAATATTCTCTGTTAAGGAATCTGAATTACAGTATCTCATAGTTTTTGAAAGTTTAACTTGAATTTTCCTATGTTTCTTTGGGGAAAAAAGCTTGTTTAGTATCTAAAATATTCTTTTTAGAAATCTTTGGTTATAAAGATGTAATTTATCATTCTCTCTTTACTTTTATGGCAATAGATTTCTTTTTTTCCCAGTGTTTGCTGTAAGAAATATTTACATCAAAGTAGTAAAAATATTTCACAATGCCTCCAATCCATTTTATGCAGACATACAATGGGAAAATCCAAAAATATAGGAAGCCTCGCATGGAAGATGATGTAAATGGCTCCTGCCTCTTGTCTCCCTCCTATTATATCTAGCTTCTACATTTTCACACGCCCACCTGTCATCTTTATAGTGTGGCCAAGAGCATTGATGTTTAGCTGAAGGAAACAGCTTAACATCATAGCATCTAAAGAGGCAATAAATGACAGTATGTATATTATATTGTAGTAAAAAGGGATGCATCTGTTATTGGGGAGGTTGTGGGGGAGTCATTTGATACAAGACGCAATCTGTGCTAATTATGGGGAGAAAAATCAGTTATTTATATAAGGAAGCTGGGCAAATATAATCTTGTGCTAGCTGAATGTGTAGTAGTTGCCATTTGTGGATAAGTGGACTATATTAGTAAAGTGGATACATAACTGAGAAGCAGTGATTTGTACTGACCATTTTTTCTGGACATGTCTTGAGGCTTATGTGGTTAACATCTTAGCTGTCAATGTTTAAGTACGTGTGTATATATAAAAATTTTAAAAAATTGTGTAAGGGTGGCCATACTGGGTCAGACCAGTGATTGGTCTAGCCCAGTGTCCTGTCTTAATGACAGTGGTCAATACCAAGCACTTCAGAGGGAATGGACAGGGCAATTTCAAGTGATGCATCCCCTGTCATCCACTCCCAGCTTCTGGTAGTCAGAGGTTAGGGACACCCAGAGCGTGGGGTTGTATTCCTGACCATCTTAGCTAGTAGCCATTGATGGACCTATCCTCCATGAGTTTATCTAGTTCTTCTTTGAACCCAGTTATACTTTTGGTCTTCTCAAGGCATTCCACACGTTGGCTGTGCATTGTGTGAAGAAGTACTTCCTTTAGTTGTTTGTTAAGCCTGCTGCCTGTTGATTTAATCATGTGACCCCCCCCCAGTTATGTGAAGGGTTAAACACTTTCTTCTTCAGTCTCCATGCCATTCATAATTCTATAGACCTGTATCATATCTCCCTTAGTCCTCTCTTTTTCAAAGATGAACAGTCCCAATGTTCGTAATCATTCCTATATGGAAGCTGTTCCATACCTTCAATCAGTTTTGTTGCCCTTCTTTGAACCTTTTCCATTTCTAATATATCTTTTTGCGATGGTGCTACCCAAACTGCACAGTTTTCCAGGTGTCAGTGTGCCAGTGCTGCACATTGAGTGAGTGGATGTTTTCAGAGAACTGTCTACAATGACTCCAAATCTTGCATACTAACAGCTAATTTAGAGTCTATAATTTTGCATGTATAGTTGGAATTAAGTTTTTTCAGTGTGCATTACTTTGTATTTATCAACATTGAATTTCATCTGCCATTTTGTTGCCTGGTCACCCAGTTTTGTGCGATTCCTTTGTAATTAATTTCTCAGTCTGCTTTGGACTTAATTATCTTGAGCAATTTTGTATCGCTTGCAAATTTTACCACCTCACTGTTTACCCCCTTTTCCAGATCATTGAAGCAGTCTATATTTTTTTAAAAAATATATGAAGTTCTATTAAATCTTAAAGCCAATGAGGTTGTGTTCTTTCTTAATTCTAAAACGTTGTTAGAGGGATTCTGAAAGTCAAATTTAGCAGAAAAAATAAGTTTTGGGGGTGAGTTTTTTTTTTAAAAAAACAGATTTACCGAGCATAAGCCCGATGAGAAGTTTGTGTACTTTTTTAAGCTAGTCGCTGGAATTTTTTAGAAGATCTACAGTGTCTAAATATTGTGGCGTTATGCTAATGCAAGAGAACCCAAAAGATGGAAAATAACTGATTCAAGTGAAATTGACCATTCTAGACGATGAAAAGAAGTTGCATGAAATAATAAAACAGCACAAATATTGGAGAAACTAGATTTCAATGGATACATTATTAAAAGATCTTCCAGTCACTCTTCAGTTCTTAAATTATCTGTTTATATGTTTCTTTATATTGGCAAAGACTGATGTATGAAAGCCTGGTTGTCCTGACTTTCATTTGTAAAAGAGGGAGTCATGTGGCTCAGCAGGCTTGTTACTAAGTGTGTTTATTTACATTGACAGTCAATTTATCAATAGCATTTTCAGCTGTGATATTAAAAGATATAATCACATTAAATTATGCTCTTAAATTTTTTTTAAAAAAGCCCTTTTTGTTGGATGACTAAAACTGAATTTTTACCAATTTTGTTTTCCACCATTTGAACTTTGTTCATATCTCACTTCAAACAGTGAAACAGGCTTATCAGTTTTACCATATGGTTCTTATGCCCTAAATGCAGCAGTTCTCAAACACTTTCCCTACATGACACCATGTTCAGATGTATTGATTCCTCTGATTCCAGACAGCATGCAGGATGGCATTTAAAAATGGTGTCCTCTATGCAGCATAACCTCACACACAACAGACATGAAAGGTCATGTAACATGGAGGATGCCATTTTGCTTTACAAAATGGTGTCACTTGTACTGCATGACCTCACACATGGTATTACTGTGACCCCATCTGCTGATGGAGTGACCCCACTTTAGGAACTGTTACCCTAGTGATAAGACCTACAGTTGTAACCATTGAAAGGGTATACTGATATTGAAATGTTGACATATAAAGCAGATAGCACTAAGGTTCATAAAGCCTTTTTTGTTAAACCTGCTAAATTTTAGGTCTAAACTACCTTAAATTGGACATATAATTCCAGGTTGTCTAAAGCAGCGTTCTTCAAAGATTTCCGGCCGCGGCCGTTTTCCGCGGTGTGGCGTCCACTCACGGCCCGCCAGGGTATGTCTGCTGAAATGCCGTCGAATTGAAAGCTTCCACTTTCTGCAGTGGCATTTCGGAGGGACAAAAATAGACCGCTGATCTATTCAGTGGTCTCCCGGGCAGCATTGGCGGCAGCACAGGGATCTTGCACACCCCTGAGGGTACATGCTCCCCACTTTGAAGACCACTGGTCTAAGGCTCTGATTCTGCACCTGGATCTGTGAAAGGAGGTCTTTTACCCAGTCATGTTGGTATCAGTTGGGCTTCATGTGAGCAGTTGTGTTTTTACAGATCCAGTTGTAGGATCAGGGCCTAAGAGTACAAAAATTAATCATACTATGTTGCTTAACTGGCAACAGCAAACAAATACTAGATGCTAGTTTTGCAGAAGTTTTCACAAAAATGATAAAACAACATTGCCATTGTTCTTACTAATGGAAGAGGTATGTAACATAGCATGAAGAGTTATCAGTCTGTTTCTGAGTTGATTGAGTTTTACATGTTAGAACCAAACTGAGCAGAGGAGGGTTGGTGGAGAAATCCACTGTAGCACCGTGAATACTTTTTTGAAGGCTATGCATTGTTTCTCAAAGTTTGTCGTGGGAAGGCAGGATACAATCTAGAATAGCTTTTCTCTGAAGAATGTCTGGCTTTATTTTTTAAAAATTTTTCTTTATTTTAAAAAACATTTACCTCGCTCTTAAATTCCAATTTAGACAACAAGCACAGGACTTGGTGGTGATGGGACTGTAACTACCCAGACATCTGTTGGGGAAAATAACACAGCAGGGCACAGATTATCCAACAAGTTTTTGGAATGCATGGGATACAATTTTTTTTTATTTCAGAAGGTGGAGGAAACAACTAGAAGAGAGGCTGTGAGGGTAGTTAAGCATTGGAATTGCTGGGAAGGTGTTGGGCTCCTCATTAGAGGTTTTTAAGAACAGGTTAGACACGCACCAATCAGGAATGATCTACTTCAGGGATTCTAAAACTTCACTGCACCTCAACCCCCTTCTGCCACAAAAATTGTGACCCCAGGACGAGGGACTGAAGCGTGAGCCTGCCTGAGCCTTGTTGCCCTGGGAAGGGAGGCCAAAGCGTGAGCCCCACTGCCCCGGGTAGAGGGGCCAAAGCTGACGTCCAAAATCTTCAGCTTCAAGCGTGAGACCTTCAACCCTGTATGGTGGGGCACAGGTTAAAGCCCTCTGGCTTCAGCTTCTGCCCCAGGAGGTGTGGCTCAGACTTTGGCTATGCCTCTGGCCCTGGCAAGTCTAATACTAGCCGTGGCGACCCCATTAAAATGAGGTTGTTAAATACTTTGAGGTCCTGACCCACAGTCTGAGAACTGCTGGTCTAGTTATTACTTCAGCCTGCCTTGTTGCTGGGGACGTGAATAGATGACCCATTGAGGTCTCTTCCAGGCCTACACATCTGATTCTGTTGTTAATAGTTTGACAGTCTCATTGATTTATTAACTCTATCAGAATTGGAACTTTAGCAGTTGATCTGTCTCATTTAAAAGATTGATCAGTCCTTTGGATGCTAACTGGGGGTCTTGTGACTCCGCTCCTTGAACACAGGCCTGATATTGTACTTCTCAAAACCAAAGCTTTGATCAAATTCCATTTGACTGGAGTTATTTATCCAAGCATAGGTAGGGGGTGGGGAAATGGACTCTTGCTTATGAAATCATGTACAGACTTCTAATTTGTACCCTGAAATTGGAAGTCTGCATTTCAAACAGCTTTATTTGTCCTTATTTAGCCTACTGTCTTTGAGGAGTTTTTGAAGAAACTTGATGCAGAAATACATCTGTCCTAAATTTCTTCATTTTGTACAAAGAAATGAGCTCCAAGAATACTTAATGCCGTAGTGAGATTATGATTTTAATTACAGAAAAATCAGCCAGTTTAACGTTTTGGTTCTCAGACACTTTATAAATTTGATATATTATAAATTTATAGTTATAAATAATTGTATACATGCAGTAAAGTATGTCCTCATGAAAATATCAGGCTACATATTTTATGACTTGCCTTTTCATTGGAAAGGCAAGAGGGTGACTGACGTTTATTTTAATAAACATTACTATCCATTTGGGGAGCTGGAAATAATGGTAATATTGGTGGTTTGGGGGAGTTACAGCCAAGTCAGACTGCATTTCTGAAACTGGTTTCTGGAACTAAATCAGTAACTGTGGCCCTAACTTTCCCCTGTTGAAATTGATGGATGTTTTGCTACAGGCTCATGGCAGATTAATTTAGGAGAGTACATTATGGTACTGAAATATTTGGGTTTATGGTAGTGACTCTAGTTAAGGTTGCCTTGAGCTCCTCATTTACAGCAAGGATAAAATCCTTGTATTTCAGGGGTTCTCAAACTGAGTCACCAGTCTTTCTGGTGCCTAGGGCGAAGGCTGAAGCCTGAGCCCCACCACTTGGGGGCCCTTGGGAAGGGGTGCAATGTATTCTCCAACCTTTACCAACATTTTCATTGTTGCCCCTTTCTGGGAATACATCCCATATCCACCTACTGTCCCCAACCTCCTTTATTTCTCTGCATTTTAATCGATCCATGCTATCTTTTCCAACTCATCCATGTAACTCCCATCAATCGCTTGCCTATGCAACAGCTTCTGTTATCCCCACCACCCAGATGTAAGAATGAAAAGGTATGCAGCTTCAGCATATGGCATTTTACAGAACAAATGGATTATTGTGAATGTGTGTTCTACTTTTCTATTTCAACCAGAACTCAGACTTCTGTAATCCTTTGTATAACTGTTCTGGTCAAGTTTTGCTTGCAGGGAATGTTTCTCTAAAAACAAAAGTGGAGTGGAAATCTTATTTCCTTGGCAGTCCCTGGCTGGCAAAAGAGTTGAGTCTAGTCCATCAGCTTCAGTAAATACAGTTGAATGGATACTTGATTTGCCAGGATACTAGGTTTCTAAACTGGAAGAAGTGGTTGCGATGTTTTTGGGTCTGAAAATCTCTTCAACAAATGGCAGATAGACCCAAGGGGTAGTGCTGAGAATGTGTGTGTATACAAACAGGTGGAGGTTGATTTGTCCTCACAGCAGACTCTCCAATTACGTTGGGTCAGTGGTGTAAGCTGCACATGAAATTGGTACAGTTGACATGCCAAGAGGCAATATAATGGTACTAGGGTGATCAGATGTCCTGATTTTTATAGGGACAATCTCAATTTTTGTGTCTGTCTTGTATAGGTTCCTATTACCCACCACTGCTCTCCCAGTTTTCCACATTTACTGTCTGGTCACTCTAGGTGGTACTCTAGAAGGGAAAGTCACTTGCTGAAGGATGTATGATAGGAAGTGTAGGTCTGGGGTGAGGTGGGCTGCTTTATCTTGCATCTTTTCTCCTGATTATCTGGTTTTGCTGATCATCTATCCTTCCATGCACATACTTAACAGTTAGTAACTAACAAGCTCTTATCCCACCTGAATGCGATTTGTTTTTTCTTCCCCCCTCCACTTGTTCTAAGGGGCATCTTGAACACCTCATCTACAAATGTGACTTTCTGGATGTTAAGCCAAATGAGAGGAGGACATAAGACTTTTTCCTTCTAATCATTAATACTGGCTATCTTCTCTCCCTCTTCCCTCCCCAGCACAGTTTTCTTGTCCATCGACTGGAAGGGGCTTATCTGTCACTCTGCCTTTAAAGACATCATATTGTTGGCAGATCAGTGAGGATTAGAAACATAGCCTTTTGCCTCTCTTTTCTATCCCCCCACCCCAAAAAGTCCTCTCCATAAAAACAGTATCTTTCATCTAGGTCCTTAGTAAAAACCTGGCTAGTCTTTATTAACTTTTTCATATACTGCAATAGTATTCAGAGATCCCAGACAATGTGTGCATTACCTTTTGTGCTAGGTGCTGCACACAAGTGAATGGGTTCTGTGCCCAAAAGAACTTGCTTGCAATGTAAAGACCTGATTGCATAGGCGAGGTCTCTCCACATGGGTCAGTTTAACTGTGCTGAGTCCTCTTTACTGTTTTGGCTCCACTTGGGTATATGGGTCCACCACTAGAGATCAACTTGCAGGATTGGTAACTAATTTAATTCTCACATCAGCAGCATCTAGATGTAACCCCTGTACATTCTCACCCAGTTTGTTGAAGTAGTATTGTAAGCTTTAGTCAGGTGGAGGATAAATTGCATGAAAAATGCAAGCAGGCTACTTATGAAATGGCAAAAGACCACAACTGCATATGTCTTTCTCAGGATGTCCTCAAACAGAAATTTTTATTAAGTATGCCTGCAAAGGAAAACTGATGGCAAAATGAATTCTAGAGAAGGGAATTTAATAATAAAGTCTGTAAAGAAAGATATGACCATTGTACCAATGAAATTAGTGTACTTATGGAAGAATAAGAACTTAGTTTTTGCATTCAGAAAGTACCATGTACATGGGCAGAAAGTGTAAGACATCACTTACAAAGCGGGGAGTGTAGAGGAGGGAGGGCACAGTTGTGGCTGGATGTTCAATCCGAACATTGTTTAACTGTTGTACGTGTGCTAAACACGAAGTTATGGTTTGCTGGAATTGGAAATATAGATCAGTTTGCTCAGCTGTTTACAGGAGAGTAGCTAAAATAGTTGTCCTTAACTATATTACAAATAACATCTGGGATTAAAACTGAAAATGCACATTCCTCAAGACTTATGCTGCTTCTGCCCTGTACGTTGGGGAATGCAAAGGGGGCGTCATTTCACATTTTGATTCTCATGCTCTAGCATTATACTGTGGTGTTTGGGATTACAAATGCTGCAGACTGGGGTAGGCAACCTCTGACACACATGCCAAAGGTGGCACATGAGCTGATTTCAGTGGCAGTCACACTGCCCAGGTCCTGGCCACCGGTCTGGGGGGCTCTGTATTTTAATTTAATTTTAAATGAAGCTTCTTAAACACTTTAAAAACCTTATTTACTTTACATACAACAATAGTTCAGTTATATATTATAGACTAATAGAAGGAGAACTTCCAAAAACATGACTGGCACACAGAACTTTAGAGTGAATAAATGAAGACTCGGCACACCACTTCTGAAAGGTTTCTGACCCTTGCTACAGACAAATGTTTAGATCTAAACAAAATTCACAATCATGCAATAGTAAAAACCATAGTTCTGTTAGGTTTTAAAACTTAATAGCCTAAATTTTGGGCCTTGCAGTGTCCCTTTTTAAATACCGAGAAAGTATTTTCCCTGTTTCAAAAAAAAGTGAACTCAGGAAACTTTACTGTTAATAAACTACATATGTTTAGTCTTGATTAAGAGCAAGTTTGAGCCACAGAAGGGAACTGTCTTGTCTATTGTGTGCTGTATCTTGTATCAGTTTTGTGCACTTTGAAGATAGATGATACAGCAGAAAGCCTTTTTAAATAACGCATGTAAGCCTGTAGAGTTCTCTTACATAATTAATCCTATATCCATTTGTTCTTCCATAATTTTTCTCTCGTTGGCTTTTCTGATAAATATATTGCAGGAGTTTGGGGGACACTTTAACGTGTATGTTTAAAATAAGCAAGAAACCCCTCTGGTGACTAAATGGTGCATTGAACATAAGGACTCCTATGTTGACTGTGAAAATACCAGGCTATGAGCCTCCTTCAGGAGGTAGAAGCTAAATGTGGATTCTTCAGAGGAGGCTGTGTAGACTTTCTTTAATGTATTAAATTGAATAGTACTATACCGTGGGAGGGAAAATTTCAGTTTTGCCCTGAAGAATGAGGCTGACAAAATCACCAATGTACAATACTGTAGAAATAAACTAGTCTTAAAATGATTCCAGTGAAATCTTTAATTTCTCCTCCCCATAAAGCCAAGTGCCTTAAATGCAGAAGTCTGACTCTACAGGCCTGAAGAGGAAATAACATAGATTTTTAAAATCTTCAAAATCACTTAATAGCTTTCCTTGACACACACAGTTAAATATTATGGGAGCTTCCATGGTTAGAGGTATATAAAGCTCCTTTTTTAGAGCCACGCAAGGTCATAAAGCATCAAACCTTAAGCTGAATGCTTTCCACCAGGCCTGAGGCCTTAAACAGGCAAATTTCACTTTTAGGGAGAGTAAGAAGAAAACTACTTCTTAGGAAGGCTTGCTTATACAACCAGAACAGCTGTTTAAAGCTTTTGAGAAGTGTGGAATGTTAGAATCATCCTTGGGAGAAAGGTCTGGGCAGAGTAGGTGAGGTGGCCAAAGGTGCTTGGTAAATGCATTTTCTTATATGTTGCATAAGAATAGCCATACTGGGTCAGACCAGTGGTCCATTTAGCTGAGTATCCTATCTTCTGACAGGTCAGGGCAAGATGCTTCAAAAGAAATGAACAAAACTAGGCAATTTAGCATTTATCCATCCCCTGTCATCCAATTCCAGCTTCTGGCAGTCAGATATTTAGGGATAACTAGAGCGTGGGGTTATGTCCCTGACCACTTTATGCTAATAGCCACTGATGGACCTATTCTCCATGAACTTATCTAATTCTTTTTTAACCCAAGTATACTTTTGGCCTTCATAGCATCCCCTGACGACAAGTTCTACAAGTTGACACTGACTTCCGTATGTTTGTTAAACCACCTATAGTAAAAGCTTTTTAACTGGTAAGTGAAAAATTCCAGTTAACTAAGAGGGCAGGAGTTTGGGTGCGGAGTTGGGGGTTGAGGCCCGGGAGGGTGTGCATGGCATGGGCTCTTGGAGCGAGTTTGGGTGTGGGTGTGGGAGGGGACTTGGGGCAGGGAGTTGGAGTGCAGGAGGGGTTTTGAGGAGACTTCCCGTAAGCAGCAACCTGTCTCTGCTGTTGGCGGTGAAGCTAAGCAGTTCTGTACCTGCTCCACCCTGAGTGCTGGCTCTGCAGCTCCCATTGGCTGGACTATAAATCAGACTTCCTAGGAAGATCTTTATGGTTGGTACAGGGCCGGATAACACAGCTTTTATTGTCCCTGTTAATTTCATTGAGTGACCTCTGGTTCTTGTGTGAAGGAACAAGTAATACTTCCTTATTCACTTTTTTCTCAATACCATTCATGATTTTGTAGACCATAGGTTCTCAAATTGGGGATTGCGACCCGGTTATGTGGGCAGCTGTCAGCCCCAACCCGGACCCCTGTGCCAGGGTACCGACCCTGACCCTTCCCTGGTTACTTAGGTGAGCTGCTTGGTGGCAGTCAGGGCCTGGGGACCTATGGACCTAAGCTTGAGGCCTGTGATCCCTCACACTTTTACTGATACTTTTTATACTACACCATTGTGTTTATCCACTATTTAAACAGTGGCCATAAGCTAGTTGGTGTGGAGTTAATGAAGCAAAAAATACACCAACAGCAAAAGACTAGTGTGAAATGCTTTTCATGTATTTTATACTGATGCAAAATCTGATTTTCCCCCTTGCAAGATACTGAAGTCTATGTGAACTACGGGAGTTCGATGCTTCTCATATTGTGGATCTCACTTTTTTGTCAGGATTTTGCGTTATTGAGTAAATATATAACCAGGGCTGAGCATGGGGCATCATTTTTCCACTTGTATTTAATTCAATAAAAATGTGTTTTTAGTCTTAATTTAAAGCAGTGAGGAAAGGTAAATTTATTTTAAGCAATAGGGTTTAAATTTAGTACTTAACAATATTAAATATCAAAAATGTGTGTTTAAGGAGGTGTGTGTGTGGGGGGGGAGTCACGCTTAGAGCCTTGGTGTTCGAAAGGGGTCACCAATACAAAAAGTTTGGGAACCAGTGTTCTAGACCTCTTTCGTACATACTTAGTTGTCTTTTCTAAGATGAACAGTCCAGGTCTCTTTAATCTCTTCTCTTATGAAGACTGTTCAATGCAGCTAATAATTTTTGTCACCCTTCTCTGTACTTTTTCCAAATCTAATGTCCTTTTTTTGAGATCGGATGACAAGAACTGGATGAAGTATTCCAGATGTGGGCATACCATGGATTTATTAGTGACATTATGATATTTTCTGTCTGATCTATCCCTTTCCTAATGGTTCCTAACATTGCTAGCTTTTGACTGCTGTTACATATTGTGCAGACTTTTTCAAAGAACTGTCCATAATGACTGACTATCGTGAGTGGTAAACAGATAACTGATACTATAATTTTATATGAATCGTTGGGATTATGTTTTCCAGTGTGCATTACTTTGCATTTATCAACATTGAATTTCATCTGCCATTTTGTTGCCCTGTCACCCAGTTTTCAGATCCCTTTATGATCTTTGCAGTCATCTTTGGAGTCTATGCATATATATTTTTCTCTTTATTTGCTGTAACTATTACTACCTATTGGTTGTCTACGTAAATAGCTCCAAACCAATAACGGTTTACAAGTGGCTGAAATTATTCCTTCCAGTTTTTACTAGTTTGGCCTTGAGGACCCCAAACCTCACATGCTATTTTTACTGGTACTTTTGAAAATCTTCACAATCCATACTAGATTAATTGATTCCAAGGCTAGAACGGACCATTGTGATGGTCTAGCGTGACCTCCTAAATAAGAGGGGCCATAGAACTTCCCCAAAATAATTCCTAGAGCATATCTTCTGGAAAAAAATCTGATCTTGATGGGTTTTGTACAGGTTTTTTTAACACTTGTAAGCAAAGAAGAAATAAACCAATTTAAAAAAAACCTGTTAGGCAAAGTTTGCCACTTCATTATATGTCCCTTTTCAGGTTATTAATCAATACAGAGAACACCAACTTTGATATTCATCTGTGAGGTACCTCATTTGTGAGAGTTGGGCTATTTATTCCTACTCTGTTGCTTCTTGGCTTTTAACCAGTTTTAAGCTATAACAGGACTTGTCACTCTGTAATTAATAAAATTCCATTTTAGCCTCTTGTCTGGGAGTGTATTTAGAAGCCTTTTGAAGAGCGAAATGACTTGTTTCTTGCTCTCTCTTCTCTTCCCTTCTTCCCTCCACACACGCGCACAACTTTAACATCTAAAAAAGAATTATAACAGGTTAGAGATGTGGATTACCCTTTATAAGGCTGAGCTAGCTTGCCCTCTGGTTTCACTATGCACGCTTTTATCTTGTACTTTGCACTTTATTCTACAAGTCAATTAAAACAAACTTCTGAAAGAACATCTAGAAAACTCTAAAGGAATGGAGTAGCAGTGCAGTGAAGCTGACCTTAGTTTGTTCTCAATTTTTCTTCTACCCCCACCACTACTTGAGTGCAATCAAGGGTCATCGGAGTGGCATAGCCAGCTGGGCTACATCTTTGTACTCTCTGCTTCAGGTCCCTGAGCACTAGCCTCTCTGAAGAGTACAGTAAAACCTTCAGGGGTTTGGGACACTATTATTCTGTCAGTGTTTAATGTGTAGAAATTCTTATTCCTAATGAATATGAGTTTCATGTCAGTTTTCCCCCCAGGAATCTTTGTTTTGTATCTTATTAAAGAGACTTAAATTGTTTGAACAGTTACTTCATTCTGTTTAATGGCACAAGCTCATAAAGACTGTGTGTTCAGATGAAATTAAATAAATCTGCTCCTGTGATGGCTTGTTCCTAAACTTTTAATTAGCTGTTATCTGATTCATGTATTTTTAAAGTCTTTTTAAATAGCTAAAATTAGCAGGTGGCTGTCTAGCCAAGTACCTTTGAATCCCCCTTCCCTCCAAACCTAGTAGGCAACTAAAATATTTCAGTGAACTGCCCAGAAGTCTTTATTTTTCTTGAACTGTGTGTGTATGAAGAGACTTAACAGAAAGGATCAGAAGTCACTGCCTGAACTCCTTGAGTTCCAGACTAGTACAGCTAATTCTGATTATAGTAAAAGCAGTGTATGAGAGCCTTATTAGACTAAATTTTAGCACAATATTCAAGGCTATGATGTAGTTATGCATCAGTTTAGTTCAGTAATACTAGGTGGGAGAAACCTTTATTCAGATGTGGTGGAGAAATAACCTCTGAAAAGTTATTTTCCCCAGGTTTTCTGTGGCTAATGTCAATAGCAGGCACATATGGAACTGAGTTTATCTACTTTGAGTGCAGTAGTGTCTAGATGCTGTAGATAGACTTAAAAAAAGGCACTAGTGTGCTCATAGATTTTTAAGGAAGCGAACAGAGGTAATATAGGAATTGACATTGTGGAACAGGCAGGCCTCTGAGGTTCATCTGGTTCAGTGTTTTCTCTCTGACAGTGGCCAGTACCATATGGTTCAGGTTTTCTTAACCAGTGGTCCTCTAAATGTACTTATTGGGTTACGTGGTGTACTTATCTAGGACTTACTAGGTGTTAATGTTTGTTTTATCCTGAGTAAAAAAATACTTGGTAAACCAAATGGATTTTACACTAAAGCTATTTAGTGGGTCATGACAAGCCATTAAGGTTTATAAAAGGGTCCTGAGCCCTAAAAGCTTGAGAACCACTGCTTCAGATGAAGATGCAAGAACCCAGCAGTATGAAGATGTGGGATAGGCACCTCTGACCTTGGTAGTACAGTATGTCTCCTCCTGGTCTCTAATAGCTAAATGTAAGTGCAGAATGAAGCTTGATATTTCTTCCAAAATTATCACTAATTATACCTTTGGATAGTCTTGATATCCATATAAATGTCCAACCTCTTTTGAATCTTATTAATGACTTCCTGTAGCGATCAGTTCCATAGTCTAATTACACACGTGAAAAACTTTCCATTTATTAGTTTTGAATTTGCTTGTTTAGTGCTATTGAAGGAAGGACCTTATAAGATCACTTGAGGTAGGGTGCCAGTACAGGCATACAGGGTTTTACACATCCTTTACAGAAGGGTTTAAAAACAGACCAACCTTCTCTTGTGGCCCCTCTCCTACATGTGGAGTTTGTTGCTGCCTCCACTGCCAGGAAGTTGGTTTTCTGGATGCTCCTTGGTTCAATTAGTTCAAAATTTATAATTTTCTCTCCCCTGTCCCCCCATTCACTTGTAGGTTTTCCCTATCTAATACAGAAGGCTTTGGGTGAGGCTTAGTGGCATGGTCGTCAGGCACTGTCGTCTGTTCTTATGCATTTCGCTTCCTTTGAGTACAAAGTCTGCGTCACAAAGCACCAGCTCCTGTTGAGTAAAGCAGTACCGTGAACCTGTGTTTGGTAGTACAGGCTTTGTGTCCTTGCAGGCAGACTTGCCAACCTCCCACAGTCCAGCTGGGCAACTGCTTACCTATCTGCATAGGATGTAATCTCTAATTTGGGTGTATTTGTTTTGTGCTGCTTTTCTCCAACTTCCAGAGTGGGCAATCTGTTCCTATTGCTTGGTGGAGATCTAGGATCAGACTTTCCCCTGCTACAGAAAATGGGTCTTGGCCTAGTAGTCTTTCTAGGTTCTGGATGCCATGGCAACTTGGCTGAGTCTAGCACTTACTAGATTCTGCTCATCCCTTTTTTCTGAGCCGATGACCCTGAGTCTTAGTTGTTCAAATCTAGTGTAGCTGACCCACTGGATAACGGTATTCTGTAGAGCAATTGATAGATCCTCTACTATTGCAGACCTACTTCTGAATTCATTCACATGCTTTGTGCTTCTCCAGTCTTGGTATTGTCTGAAAATTAAACTTGGTAGTTTCACTTCATACATACAAAATGTCTCTTTGAATATTTATGAATCTCTCTTTCTCCCTGCTCCCTTTCTAGTGAATAGCACACCTACCTCAACATTGTACATCCCTACCTGAACACTGCATAGAAACTTGTGGTATGGTTTGGAAAGCATTGTGTGGGGAACTGGTGAAGCTTTTCGTAGCTAAGGTCACTGTGGTTCTCTTGGAACGTAAATGTTTTGTTAGATTCTGTGTATTTTTTGGTTCAGTTCCTAGTTTTTGACATCAAGGTTATGCTTACTATCTTTGTGTAATTTTTTTTATACAATATTTGTGCGTACTAGGGAAACAGTAGCTACTGCTTAAGTAGGATTTGCTAGCTAGGAGTTAAACAGTATATCTGGTCAGCACAAATAGTTAAAAATAAGATTTGTAGGCTCTATTGCTAGGACATCAGGTCTGTTCCACTGCTTTCCAAAATGAACTTCTGGCTCGTGAAAGGAGAATAACATTCTTTTAAAAAGACTTTCCCATATTAAATAAGGATCCCAGTAGTACTTTCTAGACCTGGTGGTTCATGAGAATCATGCCCCTCATGTAGCAGTAGTACTTCTCTTGATCTTTGGCCCCAAGACTAAATACTGGAAGTGTACTGATCTAGTAGTAGTAAAGGCTTCATTAGAAAATCTCAATTAGAGATCAAAAACTACATAGGTGATGAACTTCTGTAATCAGTGTTAGACTTGAACCAAAAAGCACGACTGGTCCAAGGAACAGACCTTTTTGATTTTTGTGCAGAGTAGATTTGATTTAAATCACTAGTCAGGAAAACTCCATTTAATCATGGATTTCTACAAAACTGCATTCTTGTTGATCTAAGCTTAATATATATTCTTTGTAACTTAAATGTAGGTTTCATTTTTAAACAGTTATTTTATTTTGAAAACTTTTCAGATTAGTTTTAGAGGTGTATCAGAAAATGAATGATTGTTTGTTTGGTTTTTTCATGTATCAAAGGTAATTGAAGCAGATAGCTCACCTCCCAATGACTTCATAAATATCTCCAATTCAACAGCCTAATAACTGGAGGATTTTCTTGCCATGCTGTATTCGGAGGAGAACATTGCCCGACAGACATTTAAATTTATTTATTTTTCTAACAACTATATGTATTCCAGATTTTCTTTTTTTTTCCACCCCCAACAGATTGGGATCAGCGCGCTGGGTTGCAGTAGTTTGTCCAGCAAAGGGAGGTCTGAATTGAAAGGGGAAAGGAAAAATTGTTCAAGCCTAGATTTGGTGGAATGAGCTTCTCTAATCTATGAACAGTATAAAGAGCTGTGAATGAGAACACGTCAATTAACATGCAGGTTACCTCAAAATAGTTATTTATAAGAAAACTTTAGCAGTGGTCTGAGTGCTATCGTAGCCACACTAAGCAGTCTATTTCAGTCTCTCACTCTGATTACCTAGTGCTCAAAGCTGGAATTTCCCAACAGGAGTGGCAGGAACTGAAACCTAGTAGAGAGAGTTAAACAAGTTAGTCCAACTAATGTAATTTATCATCTTTGTTGTACATACTCTATCGAGGCTGTGGAAGATAAACTTAGTAGCGCCTCACAGGTAACTGTATTGAGCATAGGTCTCTTCTAAAATCTGTCTTTGAATTTCCCAGTAGGATCAGCTTTGGGTGAAGGTGACGGGGAGGGGAGAGAAGGAGAGGGAGGGAAGATACAAAATAGACTTATATCTATGCTTGTGGTTTAGTCTTAGTAATGACTACCAATGGAGGAAAATGAAAATGGTGCAAGTTGCATAGTAGCAGAAAACTGTCTTAATGTGTCTCCACTAAAAAAACCTAGTAACTTATCCATCTTTGATTGTCTGGAACTAATAAAGGTGACAACTCCTGATGGCTGGTTTCTTAATTTAAGTTTTGAAATAAATTGCCATGCTAGTTCAAGAATTCTTTTTCTGGATTTAAGTAATGGTCTGGAATGTCCAATTGATTTAAAAATTAGTTTCCAATGGCCTTATCTCCGTCACTTACTTTGCATATTATGCTGTATTAATTGAACTAAGGTTTAAGTTTCTACAATACGATGCAAAGAAAAACCTGTAGTATATAGTCTTGTTCTAGCTCAGGGATGGGCAATGGCCTGTGGGGCCCCCCCGCCTGGCTCCTAGGCTCCCCTCTGCTCCTCCCCCAATTTTCCTGCTCCCTCACGGCCTCAGTGCTCTGTGCTGGCAGCACTCTGGCCTGCTGCCCCTGGGCAGCGCTGCAGTGGTGTGGCTAGCTCTGGCGGCGCTGCGCGCTCCTGCAGAGCAGCTTGTCTGGCTTCGGTGGGCTGCGTGATTGCCAGACATGCTGCTCTGAGTGATATAAGGGGGCTGAGGCCAGGGGTCTGGATAAGGGGCAGGGGGCTGTTGGATGAGGTGGAGGTTCTGGGGGGTGGTCAAGAGATGGGGAGCAGGGTCGGGGAGTTGCATAAGGTGTGAGTCTTGAGGGTCTGTCGGGGTGGGGGTGTGGATAGGGGTCAGGGCACGGGGTGGTTGGATGGAGCAGAGGTTGTGGGGGGGTGATAGGGAGTGGTTAGGGGTGGGGGTCTCAGGAGGGAGTGGTCAGGGGACAAGGAGCAGGGGGGATTGGATGGGTCAGGATTCTGAGGGGGAAGTGGGAGGGGGTTGAATAGGGGTGGGAGCCCAGCTGTTTGGGGAGGCACAGCCTTACCTACCAGGCCCTCTGAACAATTTTGCAACCCCAGTGTGGCCCTTGGGCCAAAAAGTTTGCCCATGCCTGTTCTAGCTGGTACTTTCCATATCCACTATGTAAATGTTAATTTGTGTATCAGTCTTTTTTTCTCTGCTAGGGTATGTCTTCACTACAAACTTGGGTCGATTACCTTGCAGTCGATTTTTCAAAGCAGACTGTATAAGGTCGATTTTGTGCGTCCCCACAAAACACAGCAAGTCGGCAGCGTTCGTCTACAGTACTGTGGAAAGCGTCGACATAGCGAGTGGTGCACTGTGGGTAGCTTTTTCTGTTCCCTAACACACCCCCCCCCCCAGTCCCCCTCCTGCCATGAAAGCAACCGTGAACAGTTGTTTTGCGCCCTTTTTCTGCGCTGATGCCATAGCAGTGCAAGCATGGAGCCTGCTCAGGTAACTGCTGCAGTAATGGCTGTTGTGAATACCTCACACATTGTTGTGGACTTTATGCCGCATCATACGCACAAGAAGGCGATCAGGAGACAAATGCACTATCAGGAGAGTGACGACAGTGATGAGGACATGGACACTGACATTTTTGAAAGTAGAGGGTCCGACAATCTGGCAATTTTGGTGGCAATGGGGCAGGCTCATGCTATGGAATGCTGAATCTGGCCAGGGAAACAAGCACTGACTGGTGGGATCGCATAGTGCTGCGGGTCTGGGATGACTGGCAGCGGCTCAAACTTTTGCATGCGTAAGGGCATGTTCATGGAACTTTGACTTGCTTTCCCCTGCGCTCCAGCACAAGAATACCAACATGAGAGCAGCCCTCACAGTTCAGAAGTGAGTGGCGATAGCCCTCTGGAAGCTTGCAACTCCAGACAGTAACCAGTCAGTTGTGAATCACTTTGGAGTGGGTAAATCTACAGTGGGGGCTGCTGTGAGGCAAGCAACCAGGGCACTCATTGATCTGCTGCCATCCAGGGTTGTGTGCCTGGGAAACGTGCAGGCTACAGTAGATGGCTTTGCCGTGATGGGATTTCCTAACTGTGGTGGGGCTATAGATGGGACTCATCCCTATCTTGGCACCAGACAATGAGGCCGGAGAGTACAGAAACTGCAAGGGGTATTGCTCAATGGTCATGCAAGCACTGGATGACCACAAGGGATGTTTCACCGACATCTACGTGGGATGGCCAGGAAAGGTTCATGATGCTCGTGTGTTCAGGAACTCTAGGATTTTTAGACAGCTGGAGCAAGGGACTTTCTTCCCAGACCAGAAAATTACTGTGGGGGGTGTTATCCTCGGGGACTCAGCCTACCCCTTACTGCCATGGCTTATGAAGCCATACCCGGGATCCCTGGACAGGAGTAAGGAGCTGTTCAACTACAGGCTGAGCAAGTGCAGAATGGTGGTAGAGTGCGCATTTGGCCGTCTTAAGGCGAGGTGGTGAACATTACTTACTCGCTCAGACCTCAGTGAAAGAAATGTGCCCGTTGTTGTTGTTGCTGCTTGCTGGGTGCTCCACAATCTCTGAGAGCAAGGGGGGAAACGTTTATGGCAGGGTGGGAGGCAGAGGCAACTGTCCTGTCCGCTACTTACAAGCAGCCAGACACCAGGGCAAGTAGAGCGCTCCAGGAGGTGCTGCGCCTCGGGGAAGCCCTGAGAACCAGTTTTGTGACTGCCCAAAGTGCTGTTGAAAACCCACTCCCTTGCTCCGCTCAGCGTTAAGCCTGCCGCTCTTCAACCATCTCTTCCCCCCGCCCCATGCTTGCAAAGGAAATAAATTCAGTTTTGTAAAAAGCAGGCATTCTTTAATGATTCTTCACAAACAGAGACTGGCAGGGTAGCCAAGAAGGGGTGGGTGAGGAGGGAAACCAGCAGTCGGGGTGGTGGATGGGGGGACAAAGGCACAGCACATTTTAAAACTTTTGTGATGGTCAGCCTTCTGCTGCTTGTGCTGTCTTGTGGGGTAGAGTGGGTCAGTCCCCAGAGCCTCCTCCCCTGTGTTCTCACCCCATGTCTGGGTGGGGAGGCTATGGAACTTGGGGAGGTGGTTACACAGGGGCTGCAGAGGCGATCTTTGGTCCTGCTGAAGCTCCAGCAGACACCAGAGCATGTCACTTTGATCCTCCATTATCCATAGCATTGCATCCATCCTCCTTTCTTCACGCTCCTGCCATCTCTCCTCCCATGCTGCTACTGCTGCCCTGGACTCTAAAAGGCTTTGCCTTCTCTCTAAAAGGCTTTTTGTCCATGTATTCTGGGACTCTAAAAATGTTACTCACCATGCACGCTGGTGAGCTCCTTCAGTGCGGGAGGAATCCATTAGTTCAGAAAACATCTCATCCAATGTCCTTTTTCTCCTCTTATCTGCGCTAGCCTCTGCAACGGGCATGATAGGGGGAGGATGGAGACATTAGTGGGAGCTGCAGGCAGGATGAAAGATCAGAGACAAGGTTATAAGAAAGATACATTGTACAGCACAATGGGAATAGTCTTTCATGGTGAAACAAAGTATTCACAGAACACATGTGCTTTCTGTACAAGGTCACATTTTGCACCTTAAATTGAGTGGCTGTAGCTTTCGTGTAGAGACATCAGACACGCAGGGCCGGGCAACAGAACTCACCATGCAGGCGGCCATGGTAAGCCATAGTCTTCTGGTTTGTTCAACATTCTTTACAGCAGCGTTCCCCTTTCCCATACTAACCAGCTCACCCCCCACCCCCACCGCGTGGCTCCCCCTCTCCCTCTACCGCATGGCTGCTATCATGGAGGATCCCTGCTAGCAAAACACAAGCTGCCCAACATGATTTCTCCCTCCCCCCGCCCCCAAACACACACATGCTGCTTGGGATAATGTTGGGAGGGTTTCTTTACAGCCACACATGAGCAGCCCAGTGGTTCCCAAATGACTGTCCCCTTACTTACAGTCCCATATTTCTAACAGGCTACCATGAACGATATCACTCTGCTGAGGATTACACAGAGAGAAAGAATGAATGTTGCTGGAATGCCAGCAAGCGCCGTGGCCATATGCTGCCATGCTTTGTCATGCTATGATACCAGAGTACTTGCTACCAGCCTGGGAAAGTATCCTACCGTGGAGGGCGAAATAAGGCTGCTCTCCCCAGAAACCTCCTGCAAAGGCTTCTACAGTATCTGCAGGACAGCTTCATGGAAATGACCCTGGAGGATTTGCGCTCCATCCCCAAAAACGTTAACAGACTTTTCCAGTAGCTGTAGTAGCCATGCATGCATTTCAAGTCCTCAGGGCAAATTAATCATTAATAAATGCTTCCTTTTAAATCCTACCTTATCTTATCCCACACTCACCAGAGGTCCCTTCACCGACGTCTGGTTCTGGGGTACCGGGTTGGGAGGGTATTGGCTCCAGGGTGATAAACAGGTCCTGGCTGTCTGGGAACAGGGTCTCTCCACTTGCCTGCTGCTGCGTGTTATCATATTCATCAGCTTCGTCGTCATCCAAATCCTCATGACTACCCCATCGGAGGAGTCCACGGACATCGGTGCAACGGTGGTGGGCCCCCCCCAGTATTTGATTCAGTTTGTTGAATCGGCATGTCTGCGGTGGTGCCCCAGATCGTCCATTTGCCTCTTTTTGGTTTTTTTTTTGTTTTCTGGAACGCTTGCCTCACCTCAATTTTCACGTGGCACTGTTGTGCGTCCCTGTTGTGGCCTCTATCCAGCATGGCCTTGGAGACTCTGGCAAACGTGTTGACATTCCGTTTGTTGTAACGGAGTTCTGCCATCACGGATTCCTCTCCCCAGATAGTGATGAGATCAACACTTCCTGTGTGGACCATGCTGTAGCTCTTTTGCGCTGGTTAGTCTCCTGTGCTGATGAGCTCTGCATGGTGGCTTGTGCTGAGGAGCTCTGCATGGTGAGTGTCCTATGCAGGTGAGCCAAACAGGAAATGAAACGAAACTCAAATGTTACCAGGGCTTTTCCTGTCTACCTGGCCAGAGGAGCAAGTTGAGCTCTGTCCAGAGCGGTCATAGTGGAGCACTGTGGGACAGCTCCCGGAGGTCCAATAAAGTCTACATGTGTCCTCACTAAGCCACAGTTGACCCAGAGACATCAATTTCAGCACTACTCCCCTGGTCAGGGAGGAGTACAGAAATCAATTTTAAGGGCCCTTTAAACTGATGGAAATGGCGGCCATGTGAGAACGGGTGCACGTTTGTCGCCTTAACGTTGCTAAAGTTGACGTTAAGTCGTAGTGAAGACCAGGCCCTAGTGTGGATTTGCCTATCTGTCATTTCTAAGCAGATTTTGTAAGTTTTTTTGCATGATTCTATTTACAGAAGAAAGGGAAAGGAAGTGAAATGAAATATAGTTGAAAAGCTTAGCAGGAGTTAGTGACTGCCCTTCTGGAGTAATTGTTCCATGATGGTTTCTTAATTTGAAAGTCTTTGCATTAATATGTCAAAATGAAATATCTTTTAATAACTCCTCAGTCTGAATTGATGGAAGCATAATAAATGGCAAACCCCAACTTCAGATAAAATGCTGCAGCTTCCTAGGTTTTGAATAAGACTCCTTTTCAGCCCACTGACTTCCAGTGAAATCAGTCATGTTGCCTGTGCATAACAGCAGAATTTGGCTATGTGCATGCATCTTTAGATAGATAGAACAGCAAAACACAAAAGCAGCCTTGTGTTGTGTTATATGGTATGGCAGATATTTTACTTTGGTTAAAAAAAAAAAAAACACACCCTTCTTAGTGATGAGTGCATCAGTGCCCTGTAGGAGTTTTTCAGTTTCTGATTCAGAGATTTGATTGGATTTCAAGAGAGGCACTGGCAAATATTTTGAGTCTTGGGTGCCTATAAGGGAAGACGACATTGTGCTTTTAGCTTCATTGGTCTGTTTCTACAGAAATGCAAGCTGCAGTGCTTCTACGAAGCATTCAATTGTTTGTCTTATCCTAAACAATTCATTTTACTTTCCATGAAGTAGGTGAGTAGAGTGAGGGGCAGGAAGAATGACAGCAGAATATTTATCTTTAAACCTGTCACCTAGATGTACATCCTGAGAATATAATTTCATATGATAGTCCTACATGAATGCAGATTTCTTTGGAAACAGAGTAAAATTGATGGGATAATACACCTCTACCCCAATATAGCCAAACTTTGTGTTATATCGGATCGCGTTATAATGCGCTGAAGCAAAAATGGTTTTCTGTCTTGTCTACAACATACTTTTATTCTGTTTAATCCCAGTTTTTTAATGATTACTGCATACATATTCAATATGTGTTTTTACAAGCCTGTCTTGGATCAAAAGTTGAAACACAAAGCCGAGTGCATTTACATCATTTTTAAACTTTCACTCCAATCCTCATTGCATAAAAAAAAAAGTCTCTAGGGGGCGTGGCTGTGCACTCTGGTGGATCAGCACGACAGTGTGTTGGGCTTTGAGTGGCATGTTAAGGGGGCTGGGAGGTTGGATAAGGGGCAGAGGTTCTCGGGGGCGGGGGGTGATCAGGGGGCAGTTGGAAGGGGTGGAGGTTCGTGGGGGGCGGACAGAACGGAGGCATTGAATAGGACGTGGGAGTCTTGGGGAGCCTGTTAGGGGGTGGGGCTGTGGCTAGGGGACAGGGAGCAGGGGGGTTGGGTAAGAGGTGGGATCCTGGGGGTGATTAGGGATATGGGGAGGTCTCTGGTGCGGGTGGCTGGATGGGATGTGACTATTAATAATGGAAATGTTTGAGGCCAAAGCAAGTTAGATATAACACAGATTCACCTATAATGTGGCAAGATTTTTTTTTTGGCTCCCAAGGGCTGCATTATATCAGGGTAGAGGTGTATAATCAGGCAGTATTGTATGGGTAATACCTAAGTTTTAGGTGGCTTTAACTTGAATCGTACCCAAATGACCTCTGGCTTACTTACTTATATTACTATTAAGAAATTGATTAGTATATGTGGAAAATACCAGACATATTGTATTTGTATTTTAAATATGTTGAGGTATGTTTTATACATTTATATTACAATCACTTATTTTCCAATATTCCTTAGATTGATCTGTGTTTATCACAAGTTGTATGCAGTGTTGGTGCTGTCGGTCCCAGGGTATTAGAGAGAAGGTAGGTGAGGTATTGTCTTTTATTGGATTAGCTTTTATTGGTGAGACCAGATTTCGAGCTTACACAGAGCTCTTCTTCAGATCTGGGAAACATACTCAATGTCACAGCTAAATTCAAAATGGAACAGATTACCATACATGGTTAACACACATTTCAAACAATCTGTTCCATTTTGTATTTAGCTGTGACACTTAGTACGTTTCCCAGAGCTGAAGAAGACCTTGGTGTAAGCTTGTCTCTCTCACCAATAGAAGTTGGTCCCATGAAAGATGTTACTTGTCTCTTTATCATATTCAAATATGAAAGTCAGTGAGGTGTTTTTTTTAAAAAAAAAAAATCCTACTAAATGCAAACAAAACTTGTTGATGATGGTTTGGTGCCTCTCTTAATTTGTTGGGTCTTTTCCTGTTTGGCCATTCCCAATATTGTAAGACATTTTTGAACAGTAAACAGTCTTTGGTTACTTTACTTTTGACTCGCCTCTCTCTGAATATGTGCTTGGGTATAAATAGCTCTCTGTTCTAGTTTTGTATAAATGCAAGTGTAGCATCTCTTCCTGATGCTCCACAAAGCGCATGGTTTAAAGTGAATCAGTCTGACTTATTAATCATTTTTACTCGGTATTATACATTTACATGATGTGGTGTTTACCAAGGCAGTGTGATGTGGTCCCTACACTTAAAAGCTGACAGTCTGAAATAATGACAAGAGTCTTGTAGCACCTTATAGACTAACACATCTTAGGGATCATAAGCTTTCCCTAAGATCTGTTAGTCCGGCGGTTCTCAAACCGGGGGTCACCGGCTGCCTCCTGAGGGGTCGCGAGCTCCTTGCGCCGCTGAAAAGCTGCTGAATGAATTACTTCCGCATTCAGTGGCTTTTTGGCAGACGTGCCAAGCTATTTCGGGAGTGCTTGGCAGGTCCGCCGAAAATAGCCACCGAACGCAGAAGTAATTCATTCAGCAGCTTTTTGGCGGACATACAAGGGTCCACAGAGCCTTGAAAGAAAATAAAAATGGGTCGCGGCGGCGAGAAGTTTGAGAACCGCCATGTTAGTCTATGACAGGGGTAGGCAACCTATGGCACGAATGTCGAAGGTGGCACACGAGCTGATTTTCAGTGGCACTCTCACTGCCCAGGTCCTGGCCACACCGGTCTGGGGTCTCTGCCTTTTAATTTAATTTTAAATGAAGCGTCTTAAACATTTTAAAAAGCTTATTTACTTTATAACTGAACTATTGTTGTGTCTATAGTTTAGACTTATAGAAAGAGACCTTCTAAAAACGTTAAAATGTATTACCGGCATGCAAAACCTTACATTAGAGTGAATAAATGAAGACTTGACGCACACCACTTCTGAAAGGTTGCTGACCCCTGGTCTGTAAGGTGCTACGAGACTTTGTCACTTTTGCAGATCCAGACTAACACAGCTACCCCTCTGATACTGGTCTGAAATAAGTAAGCTAAGATATGGGACAACCCGTAAGATATGGGTTGGGTGTAGAGAAATTATTCCTGAGACAAAGGTAGAAGTGAGTTTGGAAGCCCAGAGGGGTCCAGAGTAGAAGATGGAAAACCAAAAAAGGAAGCGAGATTATTTACATCATTGTATGGAGAAGTGCAAGGAACAAGAAGAGAGGGTTAGAGAAAATGAGTAAAGATGATGGAGGTGGCTTTGATGGTAAGACTGTTCTTGATGTGGTAAGTAGGTAGCTAATGATCTTCAAAGAAGGGGAGTGATGATGAAAGAGGTTACTTTCTGGGCAATGGTGATAGTAGGGATGTCTAAAATAAAGGTAGGTAAGGAATGACAAGGACACAGCATGCACAACAGCGGGCTTACTGTTTGGTTTCTCTTTATTGCTCACTGAGGAAATGTTCTCCAATTTAAAATGTGTATTTAGAATTCACGTTTACCTTTCCAGTCAGCTTTTTCTCTCAAAACTCTAAGATCAGTAATTATAATTGTTATATGTACATTTGTATAGGTGTGTTTGGTCAATATACATATCTACCTAGAAATATAGGGAAGCAGGAAAAAATATTTAAAAACCCCTCCTACTCCTGTTCCCTTCATACATATAATCTTTCAGCTAGATCTGCCAGAGAGGCCTATTTGGGAAACATCATATCCATTATGTCGAATAGCCTGAAGGTCTTTCCTGTTTTATGAAACAAGATTCTACATTTGTTTGTCCTTCTTATATAAACTTGCTTTTCTAGACACCTGTCACTAATTTTGCGTTAGTGATTTTTTTTTAATGAGAAAAAGGAGTCTGTTGATAGAGAATGTCCTGTGGGAAGGGAGAAAAATAAGGGCTGACAAGGAAAATTACTGAGATGTGACTTCCACCTTTTGTGATAATTGTCAGCAATCAGTATAACTCCAGTAGGAGCCATACTTCATGAAATGAGACCTGTAATCTGTGAGGCAAGGGGAAAAAATGCAAGATAAATTTGGGGGTACTAACACCTTTGACTGTATGTGAAAGGTCTTTGTGTATAAATCCAGTTATTGTAAAGAATTTACTGGGTACAAAGCTGACATTTTTTTTTCCCCTCCTCCCCTCTAACTTTTCAGAAAAGCAGACATGATACACTGAAGGCCTTTGGATATAAACTTTGACAGTAAGATGGAAGCATAAATCTTGAGATTTATAACAGAACCAGAAATGGCTCATGAATACTGAAACAGGACCCAGAGGAGCTTCCAACACTTCCCAGTGTGAGCAGTGGCAAAGGGACAACTACCATGGTAACACTAATAACAGAAAAGCTGCAGAACCAGAGCTTGGATGATCTGACGTGTAAAACATACAATATCCACCTGGTAAGGACATGCCAAACTACTATGTAAGGTTGTTAAAGTAGCAGGTAGCAAAGAAGCAGTATTCATAAAATACACATCAAAACCAAGAATGGAGAATTTATATTACATTATGGATTTATGTTGGGGCAACAGGCAAGAGTTCCTAAATGTAGGAGTGGGGAGTGAAACTTAAGTGTTTGGGGTTCAGGTGCTCAGGGTTGTGCTCAGATAGTAATGTTTGAACTTCAGTCATATAACAATGCAATTCTTTCAGCCAAAATCAATGTATTTATAGAAAGAGAAAAGGCTTTCTTCTCTGGTGATTGACACTCCCTGTCAAGTAAGTGTTTTTACAGGCATTAACCACAACACTGGGAGTATTTGTTGGAGTCACAGTGATTAGCATATTGAAAACATTTGCTATCAGTTACTGTTTTGAGATCTTTAGTTTACACTGGGTGGAAGAGGTGTGGGTATTTGATACTGTTCACTTACTGTGGGCAAGTGAGGAGTTGTTTTTTTTTTTAAAATGGTGACCACTGTGTGTTCATAGCTGTGCCTGACTGTGTAAAAGGGAGAAACAGACACACTACCTGGTCCAAGGTTACAGATGGACAGGAACTTGAGGTTCGTGACTCCTAATGTTCAGTTCACTACATCTTTCATGCTTAAGTAGACCAGGGAATAGGAGAGTAGTGTAACTTTCTACCATTTAACTTGAATGGCATGGATGCTATTGCTTGATCATCTAGCTATGTATTAAAATATGTAATTACTGCTTATTTGTGGTGGAAAAAGGGAGAATTCCTTTGTAGTACATCTACCTTAACATTTGGACGCTGGAGTCCTGTGAAAAAAGACTGGTCATGTAGCTGAAGGTTGTATCATAATGCATATGTGCACGGGTGCCAAAATGAGGTTGCACAGGCAACCGTAATTCTGTCGTTTCCTAACATTTCAGTGCTTAATTTTACCACCTTAAAGTTCTGTTAGTGTATGTTGACACTAAACTGAGAGGAGTGGTAGATACTCTGGAGAGTAGGGCAGGAACCTAGACAAATTAGAGGATTAGGCCAAAAGAAATTTGAGGAGGTTCAAGTGCAGAGTCCTGCACTTAGGACGGAAGAATCCCATGCACTGCTACAGACTAGGGACCGAATGGCTAGGCAGCAGTTCTGCAGAAAAAGACCTAGGGGTTACAGTGGATGAGAAGCTGAATATGAGTCAGTGTGCCCTTGTTGCTGAGAAGGCTAATGGCATTTGGGGCTATATAAGTAGGGACATTGCCAGCAGATCGAGGGATGTGATTGTTTCCCTCTATTCAACATTGGTAAGTCCTCATCTGGAGTACTGTGTCCAGTTTTGGAGCCCACACTACAGGAAGGATGTGGAAAAATTGGAGAGTCCAGAGAAAGGCAATAAAAATGATTAGGGGCCTGGAGCACGACTTCTGTAGACTAAACAATCCCGGTTCTCTCAGCCTCTCCTCAGAAGAGAAGACTGAGGGGAGATTTGATAGCTGCTTTCAATGACCTGAAAGGGGGTTCTAAAGAGGATGGATCTAGACTGTTCTCAGTGGTAGCAGATGACAGAACAAGGAGTAATGGTCTCAAGTTGCAGTGGGGAAGGTTTAGGTTGGATATTAGGAAAAACTTTTTTCACTAGGAGCGTGGTGAAGCATTGGAATGCGTTACTTAGAGAGATGGTAGAATCTCCTTCCTTAGGGGTTTTTAAGGTCAGGCTTGACAAAGCCCTGACTGGGATGATTTAGTTGGGGAATGGTCCTACTTTGAGCAGGGGGTTGGACTAAATGACCACCTGAGGTCCCTTTCAACCCTCATATTCTATGATTCTATGTGTTTTTTGTTTGTAATTTGCTTGAGGTTAGGGGGAAGCAACAATTGGTAAGTTGCATTGTAGATCAGGAGAATCTTTCATTTAAATTTCTGTAAAAGTTTGCCACTTAAATTTTTTGTTCTCTGTATAAAGGAGGCATTCTCAAATAATATGAATACTAGCTAGAAGGCATGGGCATTGAAGATATGATGAAACGCTAGAATGTTTTGTCTGCAAAGATAGTAGATGCATTCCTTGTAGAAGAGATGCCCCAATTGCAGCCTTCATTTATTCACCTAGTTCTACTGCAGGAACTACAAAGCAGCAACCTTTTTACAAAAACAAGTGTATAATGCACAGCTTTGTGAATTATGGTGTGTCTTTGAGTGTGGACAGTCTGCTACCCCCTTTCACTTTTAGCACATTGATTTGATGCCTTGGCTCCTAGCTGTCATTTTATGGTGCTTTGCTCTGAGAAATTCTAGAGGGTGATTGCCATGGATGATTTCATCAGAAACACTTAGGGTTATGTGAGTTTGGAGACTGAGCTAGCTTTTCACTCTTACTGGTGTACTTACTGGAGATTTAGGGGTAGGGATATATTTGTGCGGTTGAGGAAAGAAGCATATACTCTGCTTCCAGGGCTGTATCTGGTCTGTGGATAACTGCTGTGAATGTAGCATTGTTCACAAGCCTTATATTAGGTAATGGTGAAGCTGTTTGTAGAGGGATCAGTTAACAAGTTTGAACTAGGGGAAATGGGGAAGGCCGAACCAGAGCCACAGTGATTGTGGCTGTTCAGTTTTGGCACTTAGACATCTTGATGGTTCCCCTAAGCAAAACTTGGTTTTGTAAATCAGCTTAAACCTTGCAGGATATGAAACAGAAACATGCTGCTTCCAGCCATACAGTGGAGGGTGCGGGGCGGGGAAAGAGATGAGATCTGCAAAGACACAGGACAGGTTATTTTTCCTACCCACCACCTTCCCATAAGCAGCTCCTGTCCCTTATGTCCCACAAGGCGGCTGCTGCTAGCCACATTCTGGTGTGAAGCCTAGTAGAAATGGCGGGAGGGGACATGTGACCCTGTGTGCCCCCACCTGAAGCCTTGGGAAGATGTGGCGCCAGGTACCAGGAGAAGCAGGTCTGTTCCCAGGGGCCCAGGTAGGCATGGTGAGTGGAGATCACTGGGCAGGGAGGGTTGGGTCAGTTGGTCACGCCCCATGTGAGAGAGGTATATAGGAATGTGTGGGCCACTTTTTCGCATGAGGGGTGTAGGGTAGGGGTGTGTCACCCTGCTCCTGTGAACCCTAAAGTCTTAAAGATAAGGTAAATAAAAAGAATCCAACTATGCAGTATTTCTTTTTAACAGGGGCTCGGCCAACTTGATGTTAGTTGGAATGTTTATACAGCACAGTTCTGATTGCCATTGAACTCGCTTGAATGAGTCATTTTACCAGATGTCCCATGTTCAGCATAGGGAAATATGGTCACCCTATTTATAAGCCACCATTTTGGCTAACTCCCGTGAGTGGTTGCTCTTATGTTTTACTGTTTCTGAAAAAGGTGCTGATCAGCTTCACGCATTATAGGCCTAATGTCTCTGCTAGATTTTAATAGACAAGAGACTAATCTGCAGATGGTGTCTTGGCCCTCTGCCAGGATCACTAGAAACTCCAAGGAACAACGCTGGCCAAGATTTATACTGAAAAGATTAAAGGCTTGACCATTTTCCACTTTTTCAGGTCTCTTTCAGCTGAAGTTTTCTACATTCTATGGAGATTGGTAGTTATCTGATTCCTCCAAGCAACTTTATCCTTAGAAATGTTCAGATGACCTTTTTTTTAAGGTGCTCTGTTCGAATTTTTTCTGTAAGATCACGTTGTAAATAAGAATAAGGCAGCATTAGCTCCTGTAAATGTAAAGAAACTTGTTTTGTCTTAGTGATTGGCCGAATAAGAAGTAGTAGTAGTAGTACTTTAGGCTCTGAAGTTTTACATTATTTTATTTCTGAGTGCATTTAGGTTTAAAAAAACCCCCTATATTGTAAATTACACTTTCATGATGGAGATTGCACTACAGTAATTGAGGTAAACTGAAATTCATTTTTCAGAGTGCAAATATTTGTAATAAAAATATAAAGTGAGAACTGTACCCTTTGTATTCTGTGTTGCAATTGAAATACATATATTTGAAAATGTAGAAAAGATCCAAGAATATATTTAATAAATGTAACTTGGTATTTTATTACTGTTTAACAGTGCCATTAAAAAAAATTAGTTGTGATTAATCACATTTTTAATGGTTTTGCATTAATCACTTGCGTTAACTGCAATTAATTCACAGCCCTAATTAAATTTTTAAAAAAGTAGTAGTATATATTTGGCAAGTTTGAAAGAAAGTCAATACATTGAACTGGTGGAAGTCACTGGCTTAAGCACCATCACCAGAACTTGTTGAAGTGCTAACCTAGCTTGTGATAGCAGTTACCTCTTTTACAGGTGCAGAAGAATATTTTCTTCATTTCAGTTCATTCAACTAGATCAGGTCAATGACTAGTTTTATCCCAAGTTAAGAAACCACTTGGGATTTGAAAAAGCTGGAAAACTTGTTTTTTCCCTTCAATCTACAAATAAAACTAGGTATGAAAAGATGAGATCTACTAGTTCAAAAATCTTGAACATAGTGGTGAGAAGTAATCCATTCACTAGCTACAAGTAACACTTACTTCAGATCAGCTAACTTTAAATGAAAAAAAAAATTAATAAACTTATGTATCCAACATATTTGAGATGCTTCATTTAGCTAAAAAAATTATAATGCTGCTCTTGTGCATTTTAATTGAATTTCCATCCAAAAGTTTGACACAAATCACGAATGAACAATCATATAATAAGTGCCCAGACTCTTATACAGTCCTAACATATCATTCACCAATTTCAAACGTTTTATAAAAAAAAAAAAGTTAACTTACACTTATTCCGATGCTTAACTTTAAGCTTACGTGATTGCTTAAATAAATCATAGCTATACAAAATTTATTCTCCTGGTTACCCAAAAAAAAATCACCAAATTTAGTGTAAAATGTTATAATTGGTTCTTAGTCAACCTGTTTTAATGGTTACCAGCCAGTAAAAATCAACTTTTCTTTAGGCAAGTAGCAAAGTACAAATGCAAAGCAGTTAACCTGGAGCCAGCAGCCAGAACCGCAGACTGGCAGCAGGCTGAGTGGCTCAGCCTGTTCCATCCACTGACTTCTGCCAGCCGGGATCCCGGCTGCCAGCCCTGCTCAGCCCACTGCCGGTCTGAGGTCTCATCCCTGCCCACATAGAGTGGGTACCTACCTTCTCTCTGGTTCTGGCCCATTCTCTTCCTCTCTCTCAGCACTGAGCTGAGGGTGGGAGTGCACTGATCACAGGGCTGGGGGTGAAGGAGCAGGCTGAGGTTGGGGTGTAGGGTCTGACAGGAGCTAGAATGAGGGAGGGGGCTCAGGGTTGGGGCAGGAGTTTTGGGTGTGGAGCACTTACCTGGGCAGCTCCCGTTTGGTGCAAGAGGTGCAGGTGGGAATGGGGGAGGGGTCTGCAGGAGCTCCCATTTAGTGCTCGGGTGGGGATGTGGGGTGCAAAAGTCAAGGCAGGGGCCTGGGGTGTGCCAAAGTTAGGGCAGAGGGCTGGGTGTGTGTGAGGGGACTGCAGGGGTCAGGGCAGAGGCATGGGGGGTGCCAAAATCAGGGAAGGGGACTGGGCAAGGGCCTGGGGGTGTGGGCTGGGGTCCTGGGCATTCTCACTGCAGGGGGATGGAGAGGATATGCCCTGATTCCCCCCCTCTCCCCCAGAGCTGTTGATTTCTTCCTCTTCCCCCCCCCCAAGGGCCATCAGCTGATTGGCTGGCAGGCAGGAGTGGGAGGAGGGACAGAACCCAGCATGCTCGGGAAGAGTCCTGGAGCCTTCAGCAGCAGCAGGCAGACATGCTGCTTCCCCCGCAGGGTAGGGGAGCAGGGCGGAGAAGAGCGGGGCAGCATTTTTAACACCTCGCTGCCTGCCTGCCAGGCAGTTACGTGCCATTAAAAATAGGCTTGCGTGCCACAGGTTGCCAACCCCTGGCATAGACAGATGAAGAAACGTCTGTCTTGTGTTACTTGCAGAAGAAGAAAGAAGCCCATGTAGCAGTCTTATGGAGGTCTCTGTGAAAAGTTATGCTCTTCCTGTGTGGCCACCAATGCCATCTTGTAGTGTTAATAGACAAATAGTGCTGGCCATAGTTGGTTTAAGTATTTCATTTCTTTTTTTTGCCATGTAAAACGAATAGTGCATTTGACTCACAAAATTGATGCTCTTCTGTAAAAGGTGGTAGATATTTCATTAAATGGCCAGGATGTTATGACTAATTTTTGGAACTAACATTCTGAAATATTCTGGTTCAGAGACACTGATTTGTATACAGAAATAGTTTTCAGTGTCCAACACTTCTGCAAATCAGGTCAGCTGTTTGAAGAGGACTTTGGGCCTGCAAGGTATGAAGAATTGGATCCTGAGGTAGGAGATTACTGGTGAGTGGAATACTCAAGAGAAGACTAGATAGCTCTTCCAGTAGCTGGGGGAGACCACAGACTCAGGAGCCAAAAGGGGAGCTAGTAGCATTGATGTCTTGTCTCTTGAGGAAGAGGAAGCCATAAAGCCAGGGGCCATGCTAATGAATCAGAAAGGCGTGCTCGCCCAGGTTCTGTGATCTTTATATCTGGCACTATAAATTAGACTTCATAATTTCTGACTGATAGGAAAGTATATCTATAGAAAGGTGCTGAAAATACACTGCAATCCCCCTTGAGTTGAGGATATGGCTAGTGAGCTTTGTAAACTTTCTATTTTCTTTGAGCAAATGTGGCTGACGTACAGAATTCAAGCTGGTAAGACGTTTATCCAAGCTGGTAAAAATCATCAGTCTGCTGGTAGTGTTGCTTTTTGGTCTGAGGGTTCTCATGTTGGGCCTGCTTTTAATTTTTTTATTTATCTTTTAAATTGACTTTTTATGGAAGTGAGCTCTGGTATGTGACGTAAGGAAGGAAATGCTGAATGACAGTACCTATTACTTCAAATTTTAGGATATTGACATGCAAGTGTGAATGTCTTTGGATTCCTAACCAAGGTAGGAGAAGGCTTTTAAATGAGCCATCATTACTTAGGCTAGTTTGTATAAAAATTTGCAATGGAAGGGTCTCCTGGACCCAACCACCAGTGGAAAGATTTGAAGGCTAATTATGGGAGATGGCTTAATTAAACATCCTTTGATATATTGACAGTGCATAGGCATTTGGAGGCTCATACAGCAAAGGTCTTATCATGGTGCTTTCTTAATGCATGTACAAAGGACCCAATGACTACTACTTCCTTTCCTAGATGGTATGTTGGCTTCTTTGTTTTTTTTCCAAGAGAATTATTGAACCCTGGTCTGCAAAGAATGAGTATCTGTTACAGTAAATACTGATGCAAGTAATTTATGTGATGTCTGAAGTGAATTCTTGTAAAGAATCAGAGTAACCATTTCCCCCCATCTGTGAAGAGTTCTTTGCAGGAGAAAGAGAATAAACTGATGGAGGTAGCTTTGACTGTTAGACAGGCCTCTGACCTGTATTGTACTGTGTAAGAATGATCACCATGTTCTCCAGACATTTGTATTAGATGTTTTTTTCCAACTCTTAATTACATTGTAACTGCTAAAGATCTAATAGTCTGGTTAAGATTGTTTTGTTTACGATTGGTTAGAACCTGAAGCTCATCAAATAACTGGACTGAAAATACTTTAAAAACTACATGTATTCTTACCAGAGCTCTCTTGAATCATCTGGGCATTCAGTTAATGATGGCCCATGCAAGAAATTTGGGATCAATTCTGTGATTTACTATGGGTTTGGGTTTTTTGGGGGGGAGGGGGGGTGGCCCTTCTAAATATGTGGTTCAAATTTGAGCCCTTGGTCCAATTGATTAAGAAATCCAAAAAACCTAATCAGTCTTTTTTAAAAAAAGGCTGTTTAAAGATTTCCTTACATCTCAGTCCTTTATCTTTTTTGTAGTTGAAGATGTACAGTTTTCTAAGATTTAAGTATTCTTGTTTCCATATCTTAATTTTTGTAAATACAAACTATTTTGTGAAGCACAGTGCTATGGAATCTACCTAAAATGCAAATGCTGTACTTATAAAAATGGAATGAACATTCCATTGACATGTCATTTTTCAAGGGATGGTTTGGGACACAGGCTTTGCCATTTTCTCCAGATGAGACCTTTAAATTGTTTCTAGTTTTCCAGTGGGATTCTACTCAGTCCCACTGCAAGGCATACAGATAATCCTGTTTCCAGTTTAAAGCAAAAGACTAGGTATAATTGTAGCTGATGGAAACTCGTGACGTATACCTTGGTTTTCATTATCAAATATGATATAAACTGTGTGTTTATACTCCTCCCCCAATCTATGGTTTTCCCAAGAACTTGGTTCTGTAATTTTCTCTAGCACACAATTGTCAGTTGATGAGTATACTTGAAATATCTCTGGTAATCTGAATTTGGAGTGGATGGGAGGTCTTTAAATAACCTATTTATGGGTCTCTTTAAATTGCTCCTCAAAATAATAATGGTGTGAGTTCCTATCTCAAATTAGTAGACAGAACAGAAGAGAGCCTCTCTCCTAGTTTAGCACAATTGATTATGAACATAAATGAAATAATGCTCTCTACCAGTCTCAAAATTAAAACTTTGAAACCTAAATTAGTCCTGAGATCCTAAGACTCTTGCTGTTTCTGGAGAAAGATTTTGTACTTTATAAAGTAGCTAGCTGCAAATGCATCTGCAGATACAGAATATATAGGGTAAAAAGTAGCCAGAAGTCTATAAGACATGCAGGCATTTTTGTGTGGTAGGTAGTGGAGGTAGGATTTTTTTAAAAAAAGCAAACTGTCCTTGTACTACTCATATCTTAGTTGTGAATTTGAAGTTCAAGGTTTTAAAGCTGCCAGTTACGCTTTGGTGGTAAACAGCAAAAATGCTCCATTGCCCAAGGATGTTTACTTAAAACTGAACTTGTATCTGGAAGGAAGTCTCTGAACAATACTATCTATTTTTGGCTTAATACCAAAAAACGAAGTCCAAAAAAAGCTTTTTAAAAGAGGGCATGTTTTTAAAATAAGCAGTCCTTCCTCCCCATCCCCAAAAAAATGCTACAACAATCTGAGTTCTAGTAAGGTTATTAATTTTGCCTTTTAGTTATTAGGAGGCTCAATATCAAGCTACACTCCATATCTGAGACTAATCTAGTCAGTTTTCCATCTAAATTTATAACTGGGGTAAAAAACATTGAGACCCCGATAGTGTACACAAGGCAAATCAACCTAAGTTATGATACACCAGCTACGGGAATAATGTAACTGAAGTCGATGTAGCTTAAGTGTCTTCAGTGCGCTGCATCAATGAGACACTTTTCAGTCGACTTGCCTCACTCTTCTCGCGGAGCTGGAGTACCGGAGTCAACTGAAGAGCATTCTGCCATCGATTTAGTGGGTCTTCACTTTCCATCGATAGCAGCAACGTTGATCTCTTGGTAGTGAAGACAAGCAATGTGTCCAAACTCTCCTTACATTTTGTTGTGAAAAATCTACCATTTAAAGGGCAAAATCCACAGAAGATCTGCTAAAATCCAGTAAAACATAGCAAAATACTCTTAAAGGGCAACAATATTTTTCTCCTGCAAATGCCATATGTTTATCCAATTCTTAGTTATGTATTGGGTCTAAATTTGTGTTTTAGTTAAAAGACTGGAACAGCTTTAGTAAAGCTGTTCAGGTGTGCTGAATTTTCAATACCATAGGAGCACAAAAATTCAGACGACAACTTCTTAAATTTCAATTTCCTGCTGTTTTGATTGATAAATTTCAGGTGTGGATACAAAACTCTCTATTCTTTTTGTAGGGGGAGGGGGCTAGAGATAGATTCATTCAACTTTTGGAATTACTGTACTTGATTTGTTTCATTTTGCAACCCAGGAAATGCTTGAAAGCTTTTTGAAAGATATTTTGGATTCTTGTATAGCACTATACTAAAACATGAAAACTTTTTTTTTAAAATTACCAGTAACTTGGACCAAAGAGTATCGTTTTTTAATAGAGGGAAACTGGGAACTAATTGTCCTTAAGGCTTGTGCTCACTGCCTTTCACACCATGTATAGTTGTATGGTGTTGAAATTTTTTTCTGATTAATTTCAGTACTCATCTGAGAAGCTGAACAAAAGTGGCAGCTTGTTCCCTTTCGAAATCAATGGTAAGTTTTTGGTTTTTTTTGTTTTGTGTTTTCCCTCCTGAAATCGCAGCAATATTTTACTGAGGTAATTGGTATAGTAAGCAGCCTTTCTATTGAAATAAGGTGGAGGGGATTGGAGCATGCTCTTATAGAGCCTCCTGGCTTATGTGGGTCTTGGAACAATACTGGGAATCAGTGGCTATTAATTTTTGTATTTGTGATCTGCTTTGCATAGTAAAACCCCTTGTTATGTTTTTTGTTTAATATCTGTTATGATGTACAACTGCAGAGCAACCACTGTTTTGTCCTGTCAAGGCTTTTTCTTCAGGATTTCTTCATAGCAGAAAACCACACATTTAACTTCTTCACATACTTTCATAAAAATAGGGCTTTGCAATATAGAATAAACCATATATTTGCTCTCAAATATCTGTTAATGTGATGCAAATGAAGTTCATGTCCCATGTTTTTTTGATGTGGGAAAACCTCCCTGTATGTGGTGTGTTGTGCGTGTGTTTTGTTTTTGTCCTGGGATATCTGGTTACTGTTATGTTTCTGCTATCTTACTGCCATGTCATGGTTTTTTAATCTTTGATTTATTGATGATGATAAAAGCTGAAATTTTACATCAGATGAATTTCATTATAATGGGTGGTACATTTAATTTACTCAGTGGGATATCTCATGAGATACTGATCTTTGTTTCTTTGAGGTTCTTTGGGAACAGCAGTCGCACAATCTTACAACAGCATCATACAAATACTAGTCTCAGCACGTTTACTGTAAAATCATCCATGACTTTGAGCAATTATTTCTGTTTTTTTACATGAACCAGCCTTTGTAAGAGATCTTAAAACTAGATGCTAACAAAATTTGCATTACAGTAGTGTCTCGAAGTCAGACAGGATCAGGGCCTCACTGTATTAGGTGCTTTATTCACTCTGAGTTAAGGATGGTTGCTGCTCTGAAGAGCTTAGTACAGTCATACATGTTTTGCCTTAACTGAATCTATCTGAAAGACTGGAGAAAGGACAAAGGATTTCTAATGTATATTTGCATAGGCCAGCTGTCTGGACAGTTATAGTTGGAAGGGTTTTTTAGTAAAAAGATGTGGAAACTATTGGAAGACCCTACAGGCCATGTAGCATATACATCTTGTAGCTACTTGGGTTTGCAACCCTGAAAGCATTTTAACAAATCAACTTTTGCTGTTAATTTTTTTTTTTTTTTTTTTTTTTTAAATTTACCAAAAACTAGCTGCAGTGGAAATACAAGAACTGCCATACTGGGTAAAAGCAATGGTCTATCTAGCCCAGTATCACAGCTTCAGGGGGAGCATTGAAAACAGGGCACTGGGAGTAATCCACCTCATCTTCCCTTTCAGTCTTCTGGTAGTCAGAGATTTAGGGTCACCTGTGAACATCTTCAAGATCCATATGTAAAATATTATTGAGTGAACCTAGAAGATGTTTTACCTCTAGCTTTAAAGGTAATACTCTGCTCTAATATACTTCAGTGTAATGAAGATTTAAAAACTTCATCTTCGAATTACAGGCTTTAAAAACTTACTTGGGAAAGACCTTTGGGTGTCTCAAAACTTTAATTCATCCTTTATTACCACAGCCCCAGGATGAGTGAAATTTACTTGGCTAATTGGTTTAAATTAGCAAATTTTCTAACCAAGCATGAAGAGCTGTTAACTGGCCAGCAGGACAATGATATGCCTTTCAATTTGCAAATCCTAGGCCTCCGTTGTAGTTCCTCTTATGCTTCACTCTATAATGTAGGGGAACAGCTGTAAAACGTGCAAAATATTCTCAAAGAAAAGCTTCACAAAAGAGTGAAGCTTGGCTGGCAAACTTTTTTTTTTTCCAACCCAGCATTGCCACTTCAGATTATAAGAAGTTGAACACTATGGGCTGCCTGTATTCACAGTAGAATTTGTATAAAGTTTTTAAAAAGTGTAAAATAAGGGGAATAGTGGACTTTAATTAATGGTTTTCAAAGGCATTGTGTCATGGATATGAGTGGGAGGGACAAATGTTTCACTATCCAAAAAAGCCATCTTAACAGTTCCTAAAATAAGAGTTCTCAATACTGTGTTTTAAAATCTTTTGGTCACATTAACACACATCACATAAGCCTTGGCTTTCCATAATGTGGTGTCTTAAAGGAAAAAACATTACAAACCTATAACTATTGGGCTTTATATATACTGCATATATCTATAATGGAGAGAAACAAAATTATCTGAGGTCCCTATAGACTTAAAATGGTCATAGTTATCAGCTAGATTTTAATTGGTGTTAAGCGCAAAAAAAAAACAAAAAAAACACACCCTCGCAACCTGCTGGATTTTTCACAAGATTTGTTGAACCAGCTCAGCCCTACTTATGGTGGGTTTAGTGCTACTGATCTTAATGGCAATATATTTTTTGTAATCTCTGGAGCAGCAGTAAATTTGCCACTACTGCTTATTAATATCAACCTTCTATTGTGCGAGGTTTAAACATACAAAATGGTGTGCTGCGAGTACTATGCTTTGTAAGTGACTTAGAGCTAAACTATCCTTAGCTTTTAATGTGCAGAAGTAATTGACGTTTTCACAGTAGCCATACTGAAGTATAAAAATTGGGTATTAGGATACAGAGGTCTAACGTTACTTCAGGAAGACTGAGAGTTTTTGTTTACTATTTTTTTGTTTTGTTTTTACTCTGAAATCCCAGAGTTCTACAGTAGTAATCTTCCCCTTCAGAACTAGCTCATGTTAGAGGGTTGGATTTTGGTGAAGATGCAAAGAGTCATCTTCACAGCTAAGAGAACTAGGACTTCCAACTTGTTAGAATGATATTTGGGTAAAAACTATTAATGGAAGCTAACTGTATCCTATTTTTTTTTCTCTCTCTCGTCCCTTGCATTCTTCTTTCTTAGAAGAGAGCCCTTGGAAAGCTTTAAACGGGGGTTGTCCAATCCGAGCTGACGCAACCAAAAATTCAGCGTACCCTTTTCCAGTGTGCCCATTCAGTAGAGGCACAGCTAAAAACGTGAGTCTGCAATGGCAGCAGGAAACTTCCAGCACATCTATGGTGTCAGGATGGATAAGTGAACTAAACCTTAATGAAAATTCGGGGCAGCCATTGGCACCGCCTACCAAACGCCACTGTAGGTCACTCTCTGAGCCAGATGAATTGGCTCGCTGTCGGTCACCATGGAAACCCGGCAGTTCAAAAATCTGGACTCCTGTATCAAAGAGACGATGCAACAGCGGTGGCAGTGCCACCTTGCAGCGCTGCAACAGTCATGGGAGTGCAAACTTGCAGAGAAGCACAAGCATCAGCTTGCCACAAAACGTTCTGTCCTTAAATAACGTCTTCACTATCACCAGCTTCAACACATCTCCAGTGCCCCGACCTTCCTCTGCGAGCAGCGGCTTTGTGGACAGTAGTGAGGGAAGCACAAGTTCAAGTATCCGTTGGAATTCTGGAGGACCTTGTGACTTTAACCCTAGGCGTCGCCTTTCCCTCTCACAGGAGCACATCACCGAGACAGGAAACCTCTTGCCTTCAGCCAACAGCACTCCCACCTCCACACCAGAGCTCAGCCGGCGTCAGGGCTTGCTGAGATGCCGCTCTCAGCCTTGTGTCCTGAACGAAAAGAAAAGCCGGCTAAAGCGCAGACGGGAGGAGGATGTACGGTGGAATCGTCCATCTTTAGACTTTTTTAAAATGACACGGGTGAGATTTTACTTTCTTCAGTAGGCTGTAGAAATGAATTATGGCATGCAGGCTATTCCTAGAAAATAGTTGGCTAAATCAAACTCTTCTGTGGGCATGAAAATCAGATAAATTGATGTGCTAATATTGGCTTTTGTAATTCCAGCAATACAACTAGGCTTCTGCCACTTGTGAACTTCATGCCTTGTAGCTATCTATAACTACTACTACTATTAAGGCCCAGCTTGTGCATTTTAGACTGTTTCTACATATTTACTTAGGGCTGCATAAAAATACTTTAACAGGGTCAGGGCAAAAAAAAAAAAAATTTCTACTGGCTTCTGAAATACCACAGCAACTTCAGGGAGGAAGTGGAGGGAAAAGTAGTCAGTTGAGTCTGTTCCCATGAGATGGGATTGGGTGCAATAGTAAAACAATCTATTGTGGTGCAAATGTGTTTGAGTTTAAGTAATTCCTTATGGCTCTAATACCTCTGTAAGTCAAAGAAAAAATGAGTCAACATATGTATTGGCTGACTACAATAGCATAGATAAATGTGCATCAAAAAAAAACCTGTAGGTGAATGCAATTAAAGAAACTGCTAATAGAGAACAGTGGAAACAGATGTATCCTCATAGGGCTTCTCCAAACATTGTCCCACAGTCCTAGAAAAATGCATTTTTTAGACTAGCTGTGCAAAATTCTGTTTCCCTACTCAACTGTGTGAGAATAGTCTTTGAATGTGTAACCATTTTTTTGTCTGCATAATTATGAGCTGGGGGAAGTGTAGAGATTGTACATGAGTTAACTTTTCATA
The DNA here is from genome assembly GCA_007922305.1 of Dermatemys mawii. NCBI lineage: Eukaryota > Metazoa > Chordata > Testudines > Dermatemydidae > Dermatemys > Dermatemys mawii. The sequence goes on along the minus strand of ML677326.1, from coordinate 11,995,632 downwards.
ACTATGCAGTGCTCATGTAGATTTAAGCATGTGCTGCAGCTAAGAATAGAATCCTATTGATATTGCTCCCATGGACACCAAACAAGTACTATTACTTGGGGCATAGAGAGAAATCTGGCATTGGGGTGTCATCAGAGGTCAGCATCATCCACACCCTTTAACACATCTTTCATAACTTCATTAGCACCAGCCTTGAAGAGGTTCATGTAACCTGCCTTCCTCTTCAAAGGAGAGCTATCCTAGTGATAGCTTGGTGAGGGAGACTGTAAAAGGTTGATAATGAAAGATACGGTGAGAAATGATAACATTAATGTAAGAATTACCTAATCTTTCAAAGAAACAAGTTGAAAGGAGTGGGACCCTGGAAATCTGTGGTTACCAGTTATTGGTGAATTTTAGATGAGAGCATAGGAAAGTTCTGGTCAGGTGCTATGGGATGAACTTTTAAGTGTTGGATGTTTGTTCAGCTGGACTGATTCTTACCTTTTATTGTATTGTGGTAAGCAAAATTAATTTGGCAGATCAAATATGAAATAGGCAAACTTTTTTGGTTTCAGAAAGGTAGTATTTGTTCCCAGAGAGTGTCTGAGCCCAGAGTAATCCCTAAGACTGGTGAGAAATAAAAGAACAATTGGGTAACTTTAGGTACAGTAGTAAGAGTAGGATAGCCAGATGTGAATAAAATTGACACCACCTCTTCCGTTAGCAGAAATACTTCTTGATTTTCTGAAACTGGTCTTTCCTGGGATGATCAGACCAATGGTCAGATGGGTAGTTTTAATTTGTTACTAGTGTCTTGTTCATAAGAGTCCTAAAATCATAATTTTTATATGGATGGGGGAGGAGAGTTGCGGTTAAGTGATCTTTGCCAATTTAAAAGGTATGTAGTGTGTGAAACTTTAATGAAAGTAAATACTATTTTTTAAAAAAACATTCTGCAGGTCATCATTTAAATTTCTAGTGTACTAAGTGAGTTGTTTTTCAGCAAACCTTCATTAACTATGTCAACATCTTAAGCTAGCCCTTAACATGGCTACTCCCTAATACTTATGCTAGCCCTTTTATCTCCCAGATAAATTGAAGATTCTCTTTGATATAATATATTGTATTATGTGAGTCAGTGCTCTTCTTTTGATATTGATTTTATTGGTTCTTTCATGTGAAATAATTTTGAAAAACTGTACAAAACTTGGATTTGAAATGCGATCATGGGGCTTGATCCTGCGGCAAGTGCTAGGCAGTATCTATGCATGGCTTGATCCAGGATTGGAGCCAAGAAATGGTCCGTGTTGAACTCTCATTTATTACATGTCTTTCTGGCTTTTTAAGGACTCCTTATTCACAAAATATCAATAGATTGTGGCATCAGGGGTGTTGTACTAATTTTAACTTCATCTAAAATATGCAGTTAAGCTTATTACAAGGCTTGATTGATCGGTCATCTAAGATCTTCCTGTGCTAACCATTGGCAGAAGTCTAAAAGATTATGGAATTAGCTTTATTTACAAAAACAAGCTCACTGTAAATTAATGCTAACTAATTAAAATACAATTTATTTCATTCCTCTAATAGGCAGTAGGATTTGGGGAAAATTATTTGTAAAAAACTTCATTTTGGGTAGGTGGTCTTGTTGTTTTTGTGTTTTGCCTAATACTGATGAATCTGAACCATGTAAGAAAAATATCCAAAGGGTCAATCTAGGTTTTAGTCAAAGGTTGCCCCAGTTTCTCATACTAGTCTATAATAAAGTCTGAAAGCTAAGCACCTGCTTAAATTGTCTAAAATAAGAATATTTCAGAAACTGAAGCCAATTTGCATTTTTGGTGCTGGTATTCAGTTAACTTTGTCCACTATTGATCTATTTCTAATTTTTGACTTTTTAATATATTCACATACGTATGTGGTTTAGCACCCTTTTGAAAGGAAGAAACCCTGAGAAACGTGTGCGTTACTTTCTTGAAACTTATGGTGAAGGTCCATTTTCTGCTAGTACAGTCTCTGCGCTCTTACATAGGGTTAACACAATTGCACTTGCCCTGCAAATTAAGCCACTAGTTTGCTGTAAATACACAATCTATAACTGTACAAAAGCCAAGACTGCTTCACCACTGCATTTTAAGCATAAAAATTTGAGCACCTTTCTTCAAAGCCTTATATAATCTAGCCTCCAAACCTATATAGTGGCGCTCATTTCCTCTTGCTCCCCTACCTCTTGTGTCTCTTCTTTTTACTTCTGCTGTTCCTTGTACTTAAGTCTCCTCTTCCTGTCCACCAAGCACAGTCATATTTTCTGTCCCCCTCCTTCCCACAGTCCTTCAAAATCTAATAGGAATCCTCCTATCTCCTTTCAGAACTACTGTTCGTGTTTCATCTACCTTTAGACCATAAGCCTTTCACCAGAAGAAATGTGCCTAGCTCTGAAAGTGGTCTGTAGACTTAATGCTATATATAAATATGATCTTCTGACTACTACAGTAAAAAGTTAGGATGATCTTAGGTGTAGATTCAGTCGTCTTGCTTTGTTCACAAAGGAAATACACATAGTCATAATTGTAAAGTAACCCTTTCAGCTTTCCCCAACAAACTCAGTGCAGAAGTAATTGAAAACAGAGATTTATTTTGTACCTATCAAACTGAATAATCCCCCTAACCTTTCAAAAAGGGCATGTTTTCAGATGTGCTCAAAGTTTGAGAGTAATAGCAGGCTGCATGTGGGAATGAGTTCCACACCGTGAGAGTCTGCACAGCACAGATTTGGTAGACTTCAGATGAAATGATGCAGTCTTGCAGGATGTTGAAATTGGAACAGCTGTAGTCGAGTTAGATTCCAAGGCCAGAAGGCACTTTTGTGATCTAGTCTGACCTCCTTTGTACAACAAGGGCCACAACTTCTGCAAAATAGTTTGTAGAGCCTCTCTTTTAGAAAAACGTCCAGTCTTGATATCAAAACTAACAGTGATGGAGAATACACATGACCGTTGGTGAATTGTTGTACTGGTTAATTAAAATATTAAAAATATGCATTATTTCCAGTCTGAATTTGTCTAACTTCACTTTCTAGCCATTGGATTGTTATGCCTTTTTCTGCTAGATTGTTCTATTTGTTTCCCCATGTAATGAAGTCACCCTTACTTGTCTCTCTACGTTGGATTCAAGGAACTTAATCTATTTATCACAATAAGGCATTTATCCTTGCCATATAATGGTTTAGTCCATTCTTGTCTCTTCTCTGAACTCTCTCTCCAATTTATCAACATCTCTTTTTTGAATTATGAGAAGCAGAACGGGACACTATTCCTGCAGCAGTTATGCTGGTGCTTGTAGCGAGGTGTAAGCTGGGCCTCTGTTTTTCTGCCCCTGCTTCCCTTGCAAATCAGTCAGGGACTTCTCAGCTTCATGCAAACAACTGTTTCCCACCACCACCTTACTGTCTATGTATAGGTTTTTCACAGCCAAACTTTGCCAGCAGCAGGCCTGGCCAACAGCAGATTAAAGGGCTGTGGCCCTCTCTGTGCCTGGCCTTTCTCTTCCCCACTTCTCCCTCCTCTGGCTTCCTTCCTGCCAGCCTTTATAGCTCCTGGCTAATTAGGCTGGCAGCTGTTTCTTATTGCATAGGGCTCTTCAACCAGCCCCAGTCCATTCCCCTTGATTTGAAGCTGGAGTGGCAGGGGACTGATTAAGTCTCCTTACTGAAGGCCCTGAATACAGAGGTAAAGTAACCTCTCCGTTGCTACTTAAGTTTCCCTTGTTTATGCACCCAAGGATTGCACTAGCCCTTTTGGACACAGCATCACACTGGGAGCTCATGTTCAAATGATTCCACCACCTTCCCCCTATCTTCTCCCCCCCCCCCCCCCCAAGTCGCTGCTTCCTTGGAAAGAGTCTTATAAATATGGCCTGCAGTCTTTGTTCCTAGATATAAACATACATCTTGTATTGAATCACACATTTGCTTGTGTCCAGCTTGCAAAGTGATTCAGATTGCTCTGTTTCTGTGATCTGTCCTTTTCATTTACCACTTACCCAATTATTGTGTCATCTGCGAACTTTCAGTGATTTTGTTTTCTTCCAGGTCATTGTCAAAATGTTAAATAGTATACATCCAAGAACGGATCCCTGCAGGGCCCAAGTGAAATCAAACCCGCTCAGTGACCATTCCCCATTTACAACTGCATGTTGAGACTTATCAGTTAGCTAGTTTTTTAACATGATACACATTAAATGGATTAATTTTAAGTTGATCTGGCTTTATAATAAAAATGTCATGCAATAGCAAGTCAAACACCTTACAGAAGTCTAAGTATATTACTTCAACGCTATTGCCTTTCTCAACCCATTTTGTAATCTCATTTTAAAAAGATCTCAAGTTTATTTGAGATCATCTATTTTCTGTAAACACATGTTGATTTGTTTTAATTGTATTGCCCTCTGTTAATTCTTAATTAATTGAACCCTTATCTTTCCTGGGATTGATGTCTGACTGCCAGGCCTATAAATCCCTGGGTCATCCTGTTTTATCCTTTTTAAATATTGTCAGAATATTAATTTTCTTCTAGTCTTCTGAAACTTCTCCAGTGTTCCAAGATTTAATGAAAATTAACATGAATGATCTAGTGAGCTCCTCAGCCAGCTCTTCAAAAAAATCTTGTCTGCAAGATGTTGAATCTCCTGATTTTTAGAAATGTGTAACTTCAGCGGCTGTTGGTTAACATCCTCCTGAGATGCTAGTGGAATAGGAAAAAGTGTTTATATGATATCATTACATTTGTTTTATTCCAAATGCAGAATAAATATTTATTGAACATTTCTGCCCTTTTGGCATTATTTCTATTGCTAATTCTACCATTTCTATCTATTAATGGATCAATTGCCATTGTTATGGTTTTTGTTCTTAATATCATCTTGTCCTCAATTCTGCTGGTCATATATATTTCTTTGTTCTCCTTTGATTCCATTGTCAATTTTCTACAATTCCTAGCATCTGATTTATATTCATTACCATCAACTTCTCCTTTCTTCCATTTATTTTCATTTTTATATCTTCCTTCACTTTGTCTATAAACGAGAATTTTTATACAAGTATGACCTTCTTTCTCCATTGGAAGATTGTGGCTTTTGAGAGATCTAATAGTGTGTTTAAACTATTCTCTGTCATTCACATTTTGTTCCGATTTTAATTCTTTTTTCTCCCAGCTGATTTGGGTCATAATTGTTTTCACGTTTGCAATTGCCCCTTTCAAAGAAGTGTGTGTGGTCTGGATATAGATATAGAGATATACAAATAAAGGCTATAAATAAAAAAAATAAAACTGGTCTGGACTTTATTCTGTTTGCACATTATAAATGCAATCAAGTCATGATTACTTGTACCTATGATATCATTAATTTTTTGTTCTGCAATTATTTCCTCTTTATCTGTCAATATAAGGTCTAATATAGAATTGCCCCATGTTGATTGCAGCCCTTTTTGGGTTAGGAATTCCAAGGATATTTTAGTATTGGTAACTTGAGACCTCCAGCACGTGATGTTCAGCAATGCCCCTCTGCCATGTACATTGGCAATACTGGACAGTCTCTACACAAAAGAATAAATGGACACAAATCTGACATCAGGTTTCATAACATTCAAATACCGGTAGGAGAACACTTGAATCTCCGTGGCCACTCCATTACAGACTTGAAATGTCAATTTTAAAACAGAAAAACTTCCAAAACAGACTCCAACGAGAAACTGCAGAACTGGAATTAATTTACAAATTGGACACTATGAACCAAGGGCTTAAACAAGAATTGTGAATGTCTTAGTCATTACACTAATTGAATCTATTTCACTAAGTTAAGTTTCCTTCACACCACCTTGTCAGCTGTCAGACATAAGTCTACTTGCCTATTACTTCAAAAGGGGCGTTCTCCTGCTGATAACAGCTTATCCAAATTAAACAGCCTCTTAGAATCGGTATAGTAGTTTCCAGCTTTTTATACACAGAAAGCATATAAATGCATCCTACTTCTCTGTGTTCCATTCTGTGCATCCAGTGAAGTGGGCTATGGCCCATGAAAGCTTACGCTGAAATAAATTGGTTAGTCTCTAAGTGCCACAAGCATTCCTCGTTTTCTTTATGGATACAGACTAACATGGCTGCTACTTTCAATAATGGTTTAAAATTATCACTCCCCTTTTGCCACCTGGTCCTTCATAAATAGATTATAACTTTGATGTGCAGATTCCAGTCATACAAATCATCAGACCAGGTGCCAGTAATACCAACTAGACCACATTTATGCTGCTAAATGAGCAATCCTCTTCCTAGCACTGGTGTATATTCAGTTCTTTTCATATCCTTTGGTTCCTTGATTAATTCTGTTCTCAGAATTCCAGTTTTGTTAGTTGAGCTCTCAATCTTCTTTAACACCCTCCTGATTAAGAGGAGGATAAAATCTAATGACTGTAGCTTATTCCCAAGGAGATTGGTTCCCCTTCTACTCAAATGGAGGCCTTCCAAATTATACAGCCACCTCTCTCCAAAGAAGGTGGACCAATGTTCTACCAAACCAAACTCCTCCATCCTACGCCACTTACCTAGCCAGTGGCTAACCTCCAGAATCTTCTGTCTTCCTTCACTTCTGGGGCTGTGTTTTGTGTGGGTGTGTTCTGAATAAAAGCTATATACATATAACTGTATTTTGGCCTGTGTTTACCTGAGGCTGGGATTCCTTGCTGAGCTGCAAGGGGGTTGCTTAGTGACTTCAATATAGCATTGTGCTCTGCATATGTACTACCAGACTAGTTTTGATATCTTAGTGATGGGCACTGGAGAAGGACACACTGTCTGAACAGTTATGCACAGCCCACACCTCCTGGACAAAGGAGGAAGCAATACTTAAAATGGTGGCAAAAATAAATACTGGTACTTAAGAACGGCCATGCTGGGTCAGACAAAAGTATCCTGCCGGTCAACCGTGGCCAATGCCAGGTGCCTCAGAGGGAATGAACCCACCATGTAATGATCAAGTGATCTCTCCTGCCATCCATCTCGACCCTCTGCCAAACAGAGGATAGGGACACCATTGCTTACACATCCTGGCTTAATAGACTTAACCTCCATGAATTTATCTTGTTTTCTTTTAAACCCTGTTATAGTCTTAGCCTTCACAACCTCCTCAGACAAGGAGTTCCACAGGTTGAGCTGTGTGAAGAACAACTTCCTTTTGTTTAATGGGCAGCAGGTTTAAAACAATTTCATTTGGTAGCTACTGATGCTTCTATTATGAGAACAAGTAAATAACCTTTCCTTATTCACTTTCTCCACACCACTCATGATTTTATATACCTCTATCATATCCCTCTCTTTAGACTCCTCTTTTCCAAGCTGAAAAGTCCTAGCCTCTTTAATCTCTTCTCATATGGGATCCATTCCAAACCCCTGATCATTTTACTTGCCCTTCTATGAACCTTTTCTAATGCCAGTATCCTTTTTGAGATACAATCAGTCCAAGTTGCCATCTTAGGATAATGGCATTATCATGAGCTAAACTGCATTTCTGAATTGTGGTGAGGATTCCTGGTCCTTTTAGCTACTTCAAGAAAAAAGTCATTCTACTGATTTGGGGGGTGGAGGGGGCTCCTTTCGGGCTGCTTCTGTCCTGCAGAACTCCTAATCTCCACAAGTTCTCTGTATTGATTTCCCTGTGTGCCGGAGAGTCTAGTAGCAAATGAAAATAAGTATTGATGATGCCCGTAACTGTAATGGAAGCTGTCTCCACTGCCTTACCAAGTTCCTCCTCCCTCAGATGAGGGTTGTCAGATTTTTAGATCTGCATTTCATGTAGAACAGAACCTATAGTCAGTTGTTTAGTAAGGTAGCCTCTTTGGCAAAAGTAGAACCAATTGCTTACAACTTGATTTAAAAAAAAAAAAATGCATAGTCTAGATCGAAATCTGTTTAAAGGTCCCAGTGTTAAAGGCCTGATAGGTGAGTTAGCATGGTCTGAAAAATACTAAATGTAGTCCTAAAAATTTTCCAACACTAGTCATTTAAAGAAAAATAATATTGACTGATGGAACTTTCCCAGGGACTGAATGCCTGTTTCAGCTGAAAAACACAACCTACTGAGTCACTGAAAAATACCTCCATGGTGTAGTTAAACATTTACACTTTATAGTCTTTGATGGCACTCCATGTATTTCACAAACGTGAAATAACAAAACATAAAAGAATGAATTAAAAAAAAAAAAAAAAAAACCTGTTCCCACAGCAATCATTCCTGCAACTCCTGTCCCATAGGGTTAGGCCTGGCCTCCCACTCCTGGTGATGTGAACTGGCGTGTGGGTAGTGCCAGATGGACTCACTCTGCAACTCCCTCCTCGGAACCTACTGCCCCCAAAGGAGGCTAGTGGGAGGGAGGTTGGGATTCAGATGTGGAGGGGAATATATCAAAGGGGGATGGGGTGGGGTCCTGAGGACTAGTGAGGGGCTGAGGCTCAGTGTGGTATGGGGAATATTTAAGGGCAGGAGGGTTGGGATTTCTGGGGATTGAATTGGAGAGGGGGACTATATAAAGAGAAAGGGGGAGGGATCCCTGGGAGTAATGAGGGCTCAGTGAGAGAGGGGGTAGGGTGCAGTTTATGGAGCTAATGGGACTGGGGGATGAGGTTCATTGTAGGAGGAGGAATATATTTATATACTTCTTAAAAAGGGTGGATGGGGATCCCTGGGGATCTGATGCAGGGAGTGGAGTAGGAAGCAGTAGTGGTTGGGAAGATCTCTGATTTCTAGTGGAGTTTGTGTCACTGAGTGGGAAAGAGAAGTGGTAATTATCTGTGGACTGCAGTACCAGGGGGAACCCTGGGAACTGTCGGGGGTATTTTGGGGTCAGGGATGAGCTAACTGAGGTGTGGGTTGCAGAGTGTCTTAAGATGAATAATGCTTAATAAAATGATGTAGTATAAGAAAAAGTTGGATTTAGATATGTATATGTAAGTGTAAAAAAGAAATAAAACACATTTGTAATAGATAAAAGAAGAAAAATCCTGAAAAATAAAACATTTCTTGGAACCCTAGTTATAGATATTTTATGTCCCTTCCCATCATACACACACCTCCACACAACAGGTCCAGCAGGCTTATTTCCAATAAGGAATAGAAAATAAAATAGTATTTTACAGATATAATTTTATTTAAATCTAAGTGGCTACAGAATTTTTTTCTGTCCTATAATTTTCTGGAGCATTAACTCATTTAAATATTCAAGATGCCATTTCAATTTTAAATAGTTCTTGTTGAAATGGGGAATAGTATTTAGAAATATGTCTAGGATCTTACATGATACCAGTCACCATGATACCTGACTAACACTTTTAATAAGGAAATATTAAACCACAAGATAAGCGTACAGAACATATTCAAATTGGTGTATGATCTTCTTTTCAGCTTCTTAGAGCTTCCAGAGACATTTAGAAATTGACATTCAGTCTTGAACATTTTAGAACTCAATAGTGAAGATTTTGTTGGATTTTTGTTTTTTGAACTTCATAAGTTGGTTGAGATAACTGACAGTTACAAGTGCATTATATTCTTGTGCAAAATAAATAACTTTACCATTTTTAAAACACAACTAAGCTTTAACTCCAAGGTAAAGATCTTTGTTTGGGCATCTTTTATTAAGAGTGAAACTTATTCCTGCAAACATTTTTGCCACTCCTTATTCATATACAGGATAGCAGGCATTTTGAGATAGATAAGAATACAAAGACTATTTGTATCAGTCTCCATAGCTTTAAATTTTAGTATGTGTGGAATGCTGGTATGCTTTCTGGGATATGTTCCAATTAAGATATTGCATGTTTTTTTTGGTGCGGGTTGATATCTTTTTTTCAAGAATTGATACTGAATATAGTGTTCGATCAGTAAGTACTATAGGCTTTCTTGAGCCCTTTTAACTCTCCAAAAGGGATACTATCAACTGGAATTTGTAGCATGTAATTTTGAAAAAATCCACTTTCTGATCATGTCTTTCAAATAATAGGTCTTGATATTTAATTTTAAGAGTTTTCTGCTCTCTTGCCAAAGTTTTATAAGAGCCTTTAAGCAAGAAAGAAACTATGGCCCATACAGCATTTGGAATGACTAGTATGTACTCCTGTGCCCATACAAAGTCCTGATGAAGTGAAAACTGAAAGTCAAATATATAGTAGTGAATGTTAATGCTATTGTGGAATAAGTGCGTTTTCAGTGGGGATTTAAGACTCCAAGACAGCAAAGCACTTAATGTGTTTTGAATCCTTATGAAGTCAGTTTGACTTAAGCATAGACTTAAAGTAAGCCTATGCTCAAGTGCTTTGCTATTGAGAGCTGTATGAGGAGGGGGTAATGGCTTGGTGAACCAGAATGGGAAGAAGGGCCTTCCAAGCATAGGGGGATGTCAGGGAAAAAGTCAAATTGTTGTTGGAAAAAGGGATGAATGGAACTTGGTCTGGCATTGTTAGCAGAACAGAGTTTGCAGGAGGGATGTAATATCAATTGTGATTTTTAACTGGACCTTATTAAACCTGCTCATAGACAAACTACACTGAGCAAATGGCCTTTGTCTAGGGAGCAGACTGTAAGATGACAAAAGGAGCCCCCTTATTGTAAGAGGTGGTCTTATGAGGGAGATACGGTCATACTATTTGTGGCGCAAACCTATATTTAAGCTGGGCAGAATTGGATTTTTTTTTCTTTATAATTTTGATTGATATCGATGTTTGTTTTTGTTTTGAAGCACTTTTTCAATTTTAATTTTGAATTTCCACAGTTGTCAGATATTTGTGGGGGAAGTTCAGACAGCAAGGGTCAGACAATCATTTAATGACAAACGTTCAGATTTAAAAAGTTAAAGCATTATAATTGTTAAAATGAAAAATGTCAAAATATACAAAGTAATAACCTTACTTTGATTTAAGTTCTCAAGCAGCTTTCTTTGCCTACTGTAAACTTTTATTGATGGAATTTTTTAATTGATTTGGGTGCATATGGTGAAATTGACATGTACTAATGATAAAAATCTAATTCTTTCATGTATTCCTATACTTATAGATGTGTTTAAGAAAAAATAGTATTTTTTCTGTAAATAAGTTTTCCCCAAAAACTTCTCATTTTGTTTCTAATGAGACTTCATCTCTATTTAGGAGCTATATTAATATAAAATATATCTCTACATCTTTTGAATGGCCCACTCTACACTGGGATATGAATAATTTTCTCAGTTTGGCTTCTGAACTGTCTTATTAGCGTGGGAGAGGAATATCCTATGCTTACTCTGCTCAGCAGTGTAGTATTTAGTAATTAAACAGCTAGCTGAACCTTACTTTCCACTCATGGTATGCATTATGGCTCTTAAAATGAGGTCATGTTGGTCCTTTTCTGTGATCTTTGGGTTATGTATGATTGAATTATTAGCAGTACTGTGGCCTAAATTACTTTAGCAAAAAATGAAGATTTCTGTGTCCCTGAATCATTTAATTTGTAACTCTTGTCACAAGGTATATCCATAATAGCAAAAAGTTGCCAATATTGATGGTACGCACCTGTCATACATCCTTAATTGTGTGGAAATTCATGGACAAGTTATTTCCCCTTCTCCCAAAAATATATATTCTGCTTCAGGAATCTCTCCTCTATTGCAGCTTTAAAAAAATGTTCTGTACTGCAATTATATCTCCAAACTCAATTATGGGGAGTGTAAATATGAGATCTGGGACTTCTGGTGTTGCATCATATTGGGCTAGTCTCCTTCCCCTCTTAGCTAATGCAAGGGGAGCGATCTGCGCAGATGGAAAGCCATATCAAGAATGCTGAAGAGGTGTTCTGGGACAACTCTTGACTGTTGCAGGGCACCCCATCAATCAAGGTCAAAGATCAGCTGTGGTGGTGGCCTACAACTTGGTGCTCAAAGCTCATTCAGAGCCAAAGGGCCTAAAAGATTGTAAGTGAAATTTTCGAGTGATTTGAATGGTTCATAAATTCCTCCAATTTCACCTCAACTTGTCTTCCAGCCTCCATCCAACATATAAATATATCCGTTTCTTTGCAGAAGACCTTCATGTTTCTTGTCTGTTCACGTGAGGTTTATGTTTACAAAGGCTGAGTGCAGAGAGTCTGTAAGAACAATTTCTTTGATATCTGCCAAACTTGTAAATTTAAAAATAAGATTTGCCATATTTAGTGTGTCTGTCTAGATTTTTTTTTTTTTTTTTTTGGTTCAGGCTAGGATCCTGATCAAGTAAATGAGAGCAAAGGGAGTTGCAAACTACTGTAACTATATAGAACCCCCTTGCAAATAAAGTAAGGGAGCAGATGGAAGAAAACTGCTGTGAACAAGGGGATTGATTTGGATCCAGAGCTAGGATTTGGAAACTGAGTCTTCTGGTCCAAATCCTTAACCTCTGTCTTGGCTCCCTCATCTGAATAATGGGAGAGGAAAGCAATCCTAACCTATCTTTAAAATGCATTTTGCAAGTGATTAGTATAGAAAGTGCTATATCAGTGATTTATATACTGAAAAGGAATGGAAGATGAAACCAAATTCTTCTGAAGGGCAGAATGTAATCCAGTTAACTTCTGGGGTCCTATGAACCTGTTCAATTGGCTGATTTCTAGCCAGTGTACTATATGACTACTTTTGCCTCCTGTGTTCACTTAATTAAAACAATGTTAGCTGTACTGTATGTTAACTTTGGTCACTAATGTAGAGTGCATGTGTGTGGCTATTTGCATGTGTCTTAACATAAACCTTGCACGGTCCTACAGCCTGGGAGCCAGCCTGACCCCAGAAGTCTACACAGCAATGAAACCGCCCCACAGCTTGAGTCGGCTGGCCAGCCGTGTAGACATGCCCCCGTTAAGAATTTTGGAATTAAGCAGTTTAGACTGCCCGTCACCTCTCAACTGCTTTGGTTCTCATTTCTTGCCCCTTGTGGTGTCATGTCACTAGTTCTCCAGTCCTAGTGCTAGTCCGCCAGTAAAATAAGGTAGGAAGGCAGACCTTTCTAATGCATACAAAAAAAAAAAATGAAAATCACATGCAAACACAATGTTTTTCAGGTCATTGTAACAGTAAAAAGTTTTCATGTAAAAGTAAATTGGTCTTATCTATTGTGAGAGATGCAAAATTAAGAAACTGATCTGTTCCTTGACTTATCTTGATCAAGGTGACTTCACTTTTAATGAGCTAAAATATTAGTGTGCTTAATATTACTTTCTTAAAAAAACATCATGAGTTGTTCAGTTATGTGGTGAATTTTCCTGTCACGCTTCAGGTTGTTTTTAAACTGCAAGCAGGAACGTGACTTATAGAAGCTAACGTTGATTACTGATTTGGGGAAGGAAACTCTATCTTTGAGCTTGTGCACTTCCAGTTTGTCTGTTACTTCTGAAGCAACGTAACTTTTAATTATTTGAATTGCAAACACTGGTGTGAACTAAAACATATCTAACCACACTGTTCTTTTAAACTTTCTTCAGCAAAGATTTCTATCTTCTAGTACTTATATCCTGCTGTGTACCTTAGCTAGAGCAGTGTCCTTTATAGAAGAAAATAAGTACTGATAATGTTCTAGTACAGATGCTAGACAATTTTTGAGAAGTTGGCTTTTGTATTTTCTAACTGATAGTTCATATAGTTTTCAAAACAGCTGTTTGACCTTGTTGAACTTTGTATTTCCCACTGGGCTTTGGGCTATTACCTAACAGTACTAGTTCAGTTCCGTAAGCTTGGATTTTTTAGTTTAGTGGGTTTTTTGTATTTTTCTACCTTGGCAAATCTGAACAAGTTGAATGTATATATGTGGTGTGAAAAGTGGAAATGTACTATAGAATACAGCTTTTAGTGAACATATAATGATATCTAAAGAATAATTCTGTTAACATAACATGAAGTGAATGACTTATCCATAATGTATATAGCTCTTGTGACTTGAGAATAGCGTTGCGGTTGCTGAAAACAGGTATGTGTTTAATTTTCATAGGTGGGTTTTCTGAAGACTTCTTGCATATGAAGTGTTAAAATTCTAGCTGAGACTACTGTGTGGTAATTTTAAAAGCAACATCATATTGTTACACGTAATAAAAGTTTGCTGATAAAGGTTTTAAGCGCTGTACAAGAGGTACAAAAACAGTCCCTTTCATATTAGTGTTATGTGCCCCAGTATTTGTAGAAGTGTTTGGCAGCTTAGAACTTTGCATGCCTTGCCTTGCCTTTCCTCTCTGGATACCTAAAGTTAATCAAACACCACAACTACCACAAGAGTGCTATTTTGTTTAACGATGCAGGGGATCTAAGCTCAAGTGTCGCGCTTGATGCTGAGCTCTGGGGCTGGGAGTGTGTTATGGAAAATCCTTAGGGAGAAAGAAAGGAGTCCAGTTTGTTAAAATAAGTACAGATCACTTCCTCGGGAATAGTTCTAGGTAAATATCATATAAACATTCTCCTGTGTTAGAGTATGGAAATGGCACTTCAATATACAATTTAGTCTGAAAGGAAAAACTGGTAACTTGAGATCTCAAGAGAATCTTTTTTTAGAAGTCTCCAAATCAGTGGTGTCTACCAGATCTTCTTGTTTCATCTCCCAGATATCCTGGGCCACCAACACCATCCACAACTCAAACGGTAAACCCAGCACCCGAAATGAGACCAAAGTATTACAGGAAATGAGACTTATGTGCCACAGGGAGAGAATGGGGGGACCAAAGGTCACCAGTAGCAGGGAAATGATAATCCTGGAGAGTTACCTGCATCCACATGCTACAGAGGAAGATGACCTTCCTCCCCAGCTAACCTGGGAAGGAATTTTTCCCCATGTCAACCTCACAATCTAAACCCTAAGCATCTGAGCAAGAACAGCCAACCGTGTGTGTGTACACCATCTGGCCCTCCCCTTCCAATGTTCTGTCTCTAGCCATGTCCGCCCCTGATGCTTCAGAGGAAAAAGATTTTTTAAAAAACCTAACTAACTAGTGGGAGGGGGAAAATCCCTTTTGGGTGGTTGGCTGAAAGCCTGAAGCATGAATTTTGGGGTACATAAGAGAGAAACTGGTACTGAGCCCCAGGACTGCTGAGCTCTGCCCTCTGCCATCACAGGCAATCTTACCATATCATCATACTTCTGAATTTTGTCCAGCTCTTAAAACTTAAGTTGTTTGCCCCCACAACTTCTGTTTTGGAGGCTGTTCCAGAACCTCACCCCTTTGATTAGAAGCCTTCTCATTTCTCCCCTCAAATTTATGGCTGGTTTATTCCATTTGTTGTTAGGCCAACATAGTCCTTTACCAAGGAGAAGAAAGAGTTTTATTTAAGCTATTTATCCCCTAGTGTATTCTAGAGAACAATTGTATCCTCCCTCAGCCTTCTTTTTATAGTTTTCCAAGTCTCCTCTCATAATATTGACCCTCCATTCCCTTGATCATCCTAGTAGCTCTTCTCTACACCTGTTCCAGTGTAAATTCATCTTTCTTGAATGTGGTTGACCAGAACTCTACACAGTATTGCTAATGAGCTCTTACAATGGCATTTTAACACCTCTGTCTCTACTGGAAATGCCTCGCCCAATACATCCTAGAATTGCATTTGCCTTTTTCACAGACACATGATGCTGGTGGCTCATAATTCTCCTGTGATCGACCCACACACCGAGGTATATCTCTTCCTGTGCTTTCAACTGATGAGCCAAGAGCAATAAGTCAGAGACCCCAGAGCTGAAAAGTATAAATAGCTTTTTCTGCAAGTGTCTGTCTGTCGACTTGTGAATAACTTGTAACTTTGCTACAAAGGTATACTTTGGGGTTTTTTTTCCAGTTTCATTGCTAGTGCTGTCTAGAGGGGTTTTAGAACTCCTTGACTTGTACTGATGGATTCCCATTTTTTTTGTAAGTCCTCCTTCTTGCCCCCTCAAGAATCTCCTTGCTCTCAGTGGCTGTAATTCAGCTTAAAATAATGAGGCTTTTCCGTTGGAACCATTCTGGACTTTAGAGGATGCAAGTTTATTCCTTCTCATTTGAATGTGTTCATATTACCTAGGAACACAGTAAAGACCTCTTAACTTATGTCCACATATTTTCCTCTAACTTTTTTTATTAAACATCCTGATTCGATTTACCTACTTCATTGAAGACTGAGAAATAATAAGAACTACTAAGTGTTTTGGTTTGGTTTTGTCTGTCTTTCCTCTCTTTAGTAGAGGACCAAAACTGAAGAGTTTTATATGAAAATCATGCTACACATAACTATAAAATGCCCAAGAATTTTTAATGTAGTGCTTGCTGTTTGTATTGTCTAAAACTATAGTAGTTTATGGATTACCATGCAAATTGACTTTAACTGAGTGGTGTAATTCTTTCCTTTTCCCCCATGCCTCCTCCCCCTCTAAGTGCATGTTAAAAGGGCCCTTATATTTTCAGTGTAGACACTTCAACTCTCATTGCTGGTCCAAGTTCCTTAATTTATTGTTTGTGATGTTCAAAATGTGCTTGTTTTTTACTCCCATAACTCAGTGTTAAGATTTAAAATTTTGGAATTTCACCCCAATACACCTTGGCAGTTCCATTGTTTTGAAGTTGCAAGAGAAGGGTATACTTTCCTCTATCCAAAACAATCGGAGTCTGTGTTTGTCCTCCATCATCCCAATGTGTTTTGTTTGTGGGTAGCTTGAGTCATCTAGTCTGTCTTAGTTTGTTCTTTTGAACCCAGTGCTGAAAACAGACTTGAAAAAAAATCATTGAGTTTTGTGATTGGAGTAGTGGGGAGAGAACTACTTATGCCTTTTTTTAAAAAAAAAGTGTAAGAATATTTTTGTCTTCCATAGCACTTTCTGAAACCTAATATTCCAGAAATTGGGGATAGATATTATTTTTAGTGGTTTTGCACCCCTGAAAGTAAGGTTTTATAATGGAAAATGACAAGTTCTTTAGACTGGCACAGCTCTAATGAAGACACATCCTGTACAAAGCAAGCGTTACATTTTTGTAAACAAGACGTGTGACACCATGGGGTAGGGATAGTGGGGGTTTACAATCTGGACTGTGGGACCATTGTGTCTCCTTTTAACTCTTGGGATCAGGGTACCTATCACAATTCTCTACTAGAGACAAGCAGCCCCTTCAGGCTTCACACTTGCACAGCCTCTAGGCTGTGAAGGCACACCCAATGTTACAAGAGGCTGAGAGAGCTTTCAGGGAGACACTTGCAAGGCTGCAAGATTTGCATCCCAGAAATGTACTGTGTGACACTGCTCAAGACCTTCTCTTGAACAGTGCAAGTTCATTAGTTGCCACTTCATCAAAGGATAGTGGACATGCCACCAGTCTTTATAATCTGAGTAGATTCCCCAAGCGCTTTTAGACAAACTCACTAATAAAGATAAAATCTATTTTATTTTAACATTTTAAGTGATTATATGAGTGTTAGGCATAGAAGTCAGAGTTGGTTACATAAAGAATAAAAAGTAAAATCGCAGTCTAAACTCCAAACTTCATCCGATTTAAGCAAGGTTTGAATCCAGCAGTTTTTCTTATCCCACTAGATATTGTGAGCAGTACAGTTCTTAATACACAGGCTGAATTCCCTGCTCAGCCTGGGACCAGTCTCCCCAGTTCCAAGTCTTTTCTTCCAAATGTTCTTGTTGCCTTCAGAGTGGTGGGGATGGAGAGAGGTGGACTCAGAATTCCACTGTTCCTTGTTTTATACTCTGTGTCAGTGCCCTGAAATACTGACTCAAACATGGAGTCAAGCATTACATGTCCTGATACCTTGCTGAATCAAGGAGTTAAGCAATCCCTATTGCACAGGGCTTGAGGAACTATCTTACTGAATCTTAAATGTCTTGTTTACGATTCCTCTGCTGGTCAATGGCTGGTTGTCGCTTAACACCTGCCTGGGTGTGGGTCACACCATCTGATGCCAATTTAGGGCTAGCTGTGGGAGTCTCCCAGACTCTCAACATATTTCAGTAACAACTATATAGCAAAATCTCATAACTCCATATGCAATAATGATGTAAATATTTTGACAAAACAATGAGTTTCAATAAATCATGACTTCTCATATTGATAATTTACAAAGCATTCTTTGTACAAAATATCATAACCATGTGCAAGTGGTGCGTGTGAGAGTTACAGGGTGCTATTTTCAGGTACAGTATGTTACAGGATTAAATTCAATAAGGTCAAATGCAGAATACTCCATATAGGAAGGGGCAATCAATTGAACACATACAAAATAAGAAATGACTGCTAGGAAAGAATACTATGGAAAGGGATCTGGAAAGTCATAGTGGATCACAAGCTAAATATGAGTCAACAGTATAACACTGTTGCAAAAAAGCAAACATCATTCTGGGATGTATTAGCAGGAGTGTTATAAACAAACACAAGAATAATTTTTCTGCTCTGCACTGATTAGGCCTTCAGTTCTGGGTGCCACATTGCAGGAAGGATGTGGACAAATTGAAGAAAGTCCAGAGGAGATCAACAAAAATTATTAAACGCCTGGAAAACACGACCTTTGAGGAAAGATTGAAAAAATTGGGTTTAAGTTTGGAGAAGAGAAGACGGAGAGGGGACATAAGTTTTCATTACTACTTTCACTACCAACCTAAGCTTTAATTGCATGGTATGGGTTTTTTTGGGCTGGTTTAGGAAAATTGTTAGATGAAATTATAAATCAGGATTAACTACACAAAGTCTAAAATGACAAATTGTCCCACTTTACAGGCAATGTGAATTTCTTTCACCGAATATCCTGTTTAGTCTCTAAATTCTTATTAATGGCTTATGTTCAGCCAGCAAGGATTTAAGATGAACTAATCTGCAGAAGATCTGATATTTATTTACCTCCGTTTGGGAGGCCAGTTGTGTATAGTGACTAGCACATGCATAGTGCACTATCACTGAATATTCCTGTAAACCTGTAATGATGAGCCAGAGAATGTCACTCTTTTAATTTAACTAGTAACTAGTCTGATTATTTGGATTTAATCCTATTTTAAACCATTTTCAAAACTTTAGCAATAATACTGGTGAGTTCAGCAAGTCTTAAATTCCACTTGCCAGTAGTGAATATTAATCTCCTCCATACCAGCCACCAGAAGCTTAAGTCATCACAGAACTTACTTTTTCATTTGGGAGAAAAAAGCTTCAGCCCAGTCACTAAATGCTGGGTCTGGTATCTATTCAGTATCAGTCTTCGGTATCTCTGCTGCTCATACAATGGCTTTGCCAAGCAGAAATAATATGAAACTGATAAGACTCTAGTCCATTTCACTGTTACTGCTCAGAACTACCAGTGTGGCTGATGGCAACTTGTCATGTTAGGGAGTTGACCCTCAACTACAGTGTTGCACTAGTCAGTAAACATTTCACACCCTGATTTATTGACAGTTTGCCAATTATTCCCATTTGTCAGGGTTTTTAAAAATTTTGCCATGAGGTCACACAAAATTCAATTTGGAAGAGCCACATCATTTTAATATATTTAAATTTTGTGTAGATTTACTGCTGGAATTTTTCAGTTCTTCCAGCAGCTCCACCTCCCCAGGCTCAAGGACAGAGTAAAAAACATTCCAAATGGTGGGATTAGTTTGTAGTGTGCTTTTTTCCCCCACCCCCTTCGCAATATCAAAAATAATTGTTTGTTTCTTCTCCTTCTAAAGGCTGGTCTCCATAGTCAAAACTTTCAGAGTACTGATGTAGAAGTGAATTGTATTCTGTATTCAGTTTAGTAGTGTAATAGTCCATGTGAAGGTTGATACAGATGTTCATCCATCTGTAATCCTACTGACAGGTTTCAGAGTTGCAGCCATGTTAGTCTATATCCATAAAAAGAACGGTATAACCCACTTCATCGGATGCATAGTTGACAAAGAACTATCTGATAGGGACCATCTTGATTATCACTACAAAAGGTGTGTTTTTTCCTCGTACTGATAATAGCCCATCTAAATTAAATAGCCTCTTAGAACTGGTATGGCAACTTCCACCTTCACAAATTTTGTGTGTGTGTCTGTATATCTTACCTACTATTTGTTCCATTCTGTGCATCTGATGAAGTGGGCTATAGCTTACGAAAGGTTATGCTGAAATAAATTTTAGTCTCTAAGGTGCTGCAAGGACTCCTTTCTTTTTTGTAATCCTAATGAATTTCATACCTTACTGGTCTGGCTCTCAGTATGTTTCAGTATGAAATATGTAATCTAGTCTTGGTCAGACTTATGTTGGTATAACTGCGTAGCTTAGGGGTATGGAAAATGCACACCCCTGAATAACCAATTATAGTGACCTAACATCTGATGTAGACAGTGCTGTATGACCAGGAGGGGCTTCTCCTGTCAACATAGCTACTGCCTATCAGGGAGACGGAGTACCTATGCTGATGGGAGAAGCTCTGTATGTGTAGACAAGCCCTTACAACTGCAGTCTGTAGTCTACTCAATAGAGCAGATCAAAGTTAGCTATGAATTGGCCTTGCAATCTGTAACCTAGCTATTTTCAAAAGACCAATTTTTTTCTTACCTTTTTGTACATCATGTTGCCTGGGAGCTAGTCTGTGAGTGGTATGCATAGAGAGTACTTGGAGAGTTTTGTGCCTTCATGTTCATGGATGAATTTGGACCAACTCTTTTTTTCTGTCCTAATTCTGTGTTAAAATTAAAAGCATGGGAAGACTCCTTTCAAAGAAAAATTTGGCTCTTGAATTTTCAAAGAATTCATTGACGTAGTAGATTTTGTTTTTTGTTTTTGACCAAAGAATCCCAAAGAATGTAGGCACTTCACTTTTCTAGGGTTAGTCTCAAATCATTTAAATATTTGGTAAGCTCCCTGCTGTGAATCAACACACTTGTGTAAGGTTGGCTGTTGGGCTTAGACTGGCAGAAATTTGTTTACTGCTCAGCTAGGAATGTATTGTGCTTCTTAAAAAGTGGTAAACTAACCTGTGCAGAAATGTGTTATTAAATCAATACATTTGTCCAAAAAATAGTTATTTGATTCCCTTTTCCTTCCAGTCATTCTTTAATTCCACACCATGTGTGTGCTTTTTTTATGTGCGCTCATGCAAAACGCACATGCATAATTTTTGTACTGGCATTTACTGTTGAAAGTTTCCCTACTGAGAGGGAGAGAATGGATCTGGATTTAAAATACAAAGTAATTCCCATTCAGTGGTTGTACCATCAGCTGAGATCGGGGCAGTTGTTGCATTAAATCATTTTAAATGAGATGCCACTCCCTCTCCCATTAGAAGTTGTTCTTCTTAGGTGGTAATGCTCTGAATCTTGTCTGGTTTTATTTTTATATAAATGTACATTGATCCTTACTGCATTGCATTGTCTTGCAGACTTCTGACTGTGGTGAAAGTTGAAGAGCTCATTTCTGTGTAGTGTCCAGGCTACTTAGAGAAGCTGAGGAGTGATGGTGCAGGCAGCCATTTGTGGATTCCTGATACTGAACTGGTTAGCCTTGTAGACCTTACACCAGTGGAGGATCAGGAAGAGCAGAGTTGTGCACTACCTTGGTCCCTTCTTGTCCTGAACTGGCCCTGTGTTGTGGTGGCTGGGAGGGGATTGCTCTGCTAGCTTTACTTTACAGGAGAAGTTCCCCTATACAGAACACAGGGAATCTTCGACTGGCCAATTAAGTCCAGAATCCAGCCACTCTGATGCAAGAGTGGTTGAAAATTGCTTTAGCATAAGTGGAAATTTGGTCCTAAGTGTATTGCTCACTTTTTTGTTTTCTTTGCATTTTTTGGAGTGGCTTTAAATCTTACGCTTCTCTCCACTGTGACAGGGAGAACTTTCTTCATTAATTAGATACCAGTACCGTGGGTTCAATTTAAATTGTTCAAAATGCAATCTCTTTGGCCACGTATTGAAGCCAAGTGCTTGTTGTGGATTATGTCTGGCCTCTCTTCCAGTAGGCAGATGGTTTCCAGGAAGATTTAGGTTCACCTCTCTTCTTATTACAGGTTCTGTAGAATGTTTTAATCAGATTGGGATAGTGATATCCCAGATACACTTTAGTCAGGGCTTTCAAAATATATCAGTCACCTGGAGGGGTATGTCTCCTAGTCAAAGTAATAGGAAAGATCCAGTGGAGGAGGAATCTGACCAGCAAAGTGTGGAGACCCGGTGATGGGTAGCAAGAGGGTACTGGGGCTTGAGAAGAGGGATTACATTTTTCTTACCAGCCTCTTCATAGTATTTGCCTGCCAGAGTGGAAGCTCCACCGCTTTCAAGCAGCTAGAACAAGGGTGGGCAAACTACAGCCCACGGGGTCATCCTATCTGGCCCACTAAACACCCGGCTGGAGAGGCTCCCCCGCCTTTCGCCCTTTCCTGTAGCCTCAATGCCCAGCATTGCCAGTGCTCTGGCCTGCTGCTCCTGGGCAATGCTGCAGGCTGAGGCGGGGCCTGAGCGGCATGGTAAGAGGGCAGGGCTATGACCTCTAGTGAGCTGTGCAGGGCCAGACACACTGAGCAGCATGGTGAGGGGGCCAGGCCAGTGGCAAGGGTGGGGTTGGATAAGGGGCAGTGAGTCCTGGGAGCAGTCGGGGGACAAGGAGCGGTTGGATGGGGCAGAGTTTCTGGGGTGGGGGCGGACAGGGGACAAGGAATGCGGGGGAGGTAGGAGTAGCATGGGAGTTCTGGGGGTCTATCAGGAAGCGAGGGGTGGGTCGATAGGGTTTGGGACAGGGAGCTTGGGGAGTTGGCTGGGGAGAGGGCTCTCAGGAGGGGGTGGTCAGGAGACAAGGAGCTGGGGGGGTTAATGGGTTGGGAATTCTGAGGGGGGCAGTCAAGGGCAGGAAGTAGGTGGGGATCAGATAGGGGGCAGGGCCAGGCTGTTTGGGGAGGCACATCCTTCCCTGCCCAGCCCTCCTTACAATTTTGCAACCCCAATGTGACCCTCGGGCCAAAAAGTTTGCCCACCCCTGAGCTAGAAGGGAGACGAGTATTATATCCCTTCTACAGCATCCAGAGACTGCTAGCTGTTGCATGGAAGTTTGAGGATTAGGAAATGGAGAAGTTTCTGTTTTGCTCTCTCCAGTCTGTCTTAAATTGTTTTGTGGTCGTCTCGTGAATAATTCCAGTGCCCGCCTTTGCTGCTGTTCATAATTTCTCCAAGCAACAGTAGTGTGAAACTGACATGATTAAGACATCTCTGGGTTTTAAATGGCTTCCATTTACATCATAATCATTTATTTAACTGCAGTCTCATGACCTTCCTTATTATCTTGGATCTTATTCTTCTACAATGGTAGGGTGAGGAGTGTGGGAGTTAATTACAGATCCATGAAATAGCACCAGCCACTTTAGGTTTTGTTAAAGGTCCTTGGTAGTAATGAAAGCAGCTGTCAGGTTACAAAATTCTGCTTTCTTGTCTGATTGACGTATCTGTACTCCAACTAGACTAATGATGAATGAAGAAAAGTTCTCCTTTTTCTGTAATGATGGAACATCACAGTAATTTGTCTGAGAGCAGAAGAAAGTGTGACCTAATCAGGAAAAAAGCTTCAAACTTGTATTCTGTCTGTCAAGCAAAACAAGAGATCAATTTGGGGTGCTTTGAATTTAGACAGTGTTTATTATAATGAAAGTAATTTTCACTTTGGTATATCTTACAGGAAATATTGTCTTAATGTTCCTGAACACGGACACTTTGGTTTCAGCTACTGCCCTACACAAATGGGTTGTCCCCCCTGCATTTGCAGTAGATCGTTGTAGAAGGATTTGTGTATTCTGTAATGCGGAAAGATTATGCATCCCACTGAGGTTCTCCATTCTTTCAAATCTCATTGTACAACTGTATTCAGAAGTGTGTTTAAATCCAATTTTGAAATAAGAATCTGCGGTATGTAAATAAATAAATAGCCGTGTTACCCATAAATAACGGCAAAAATAAGTTTATCCTCAAAATCCACATTTGAGACTTGTAAGGCAAACGGCAAGTGGCTCCAGATGCTATGTAGCCAAGGGCTATGTTGGTAACTTACTAGGAACCTGAGGGATGCACCTAAATGGAGCAGTTTGCCGTAGCTGCCCTGTTCTTAAAGCTGGAGTAATGTGAACCATGAATGCTACAGATCCTAATGATCTCAGTCATTCTGTATTAAAGGTGAAAGTAGCTGTGGATTAGTGTACAACTCTGAGCCTCATTAGGCCACCCATTCCCTAATGCAGAGGTTGTCAAACTGAGGTGTGCGTGCCCCCCAGAAGTGTGCGAGACCCCGCCGCCAATCCCACCCGGGAGACAGCCGAACTCCCAGGCGGGCTATTTTGGTACCACCGAAATGCCGCCACGGAAAGCAAAAGCTTCCACTTTCTGCGGCGGCATTTCGGTGAACATATCTCCCAGGGGCCGTGTGACTTTTTTTCCCCTCAGCAAAAAGGGGCCGCCGAGGAAAAAGTTTGAAGACTCCTGCCCTAATGCAGTGGCTCTTTAGATGTACTACTAAAACTGGAAATACCAAATGGTTGATGGAGGAACTCCAATCCCAATCAAAGAGTTTCAATATGAATGGATCATAATGAGTTGTATTAATCCTTGTGAATGCCAATGCTGCTGGGGTAGCCAGCAAAATCTCCCCACTGCTGCATGTTCCTCAGCTGTACAGGTGCTGAACTTCCCTGTCAAGCCTCATGGAGCAGCGGGGAGAAATCGATTGCAGCTCCCTTTTTCGTAGGGGGAGGAGGCAATGAGTTAAGAGCCATTCAGAGGAATATGCCTTCCCTGCTCCGAAAGTACAGTACTATTTGGAGCACTCGTATCTCATCTTATCCCCCACCAACATGCAGCGTTTTAACTTTGGGGAAGGAGGAGTGGTCAAGACATCCCATTCCTCTGGTCTCTCCCAAGCTGGCTTGTTAAGAAGTGAGGGAAAGGATGGCCCTTTATTTCCTTAGAGTCTAGAACTAGCTGCTGAGACTAGTTGCCTGCCTGCTTTTGCTCAGGCCCCGCCTGGCAACTCTGAACCCCCTCTTAATTCCCACAACTTCATAACAGGGAAGAAGTTACCCTTTGTACAGATATTACCAAGATGATATTCCCCGGTATTGGTTTGAGAACTTCTGTCATTGATTGTGATCTGTCCTGGAACTAAGAAGTGAGACTGGGGTGGTCTAAATATGTGGCTAAATTGTTTTAATACTGTTCCCATTATTTTTGTGTGCAAGATTGAATTTTTCCTGGCTTGGAGGAAGGGAGGAAAGCTTCAGACTATCAACACAGTTCTTTATGTGCTTGCCTTTTACAGAGTTTGAGGTGCTGTCCCATTAAGATTGATATACCAGCTAATTGTTCCTGTTTGCATCCTATTTTCAGTAACTTCTTGGGCATGCATCTGGTTTTCTTGAAGCTATTTTTAAACATTGTGTGTCCTGAATGTTCCTCTGGGCAGATGTATTTCTGTATGTTTTTGTGTAGAGCCTAGTACAGTTGGGCTCAAATCCTGACTGGGACTTCTGGACCATCACCATATTATGATTATTAATACAAATTATCTGTGCTCTGAGGCTAGATATGACAGCAGAAAGGGTAGCTGAAGTGTGTTCTTGAGAGAACTATAGAAAGAACAAGGTTGCTTGGAAGAATAAAGCTTTTTTTTTTTTTCAAGTCACTCTCATTGTCCCAGTTTCTGTTAGGCATAGGAGTGGTAAGGCAAGAGGGAACTATAATAGCTGTAGAGTTATTTATTTATGCTGCTCATTGTATATCTCAAGATATAAAAAGAATACTACATGAACTTTGTGGTTATGTTTTAAGTAGGACTTGGAACAATGAGTTATTCTGTAGTTCAAATATTGCCTTATTTCTTGAAGTCTGGTCCTAGTTTACAACTTCTTTAATATTTCTGTCTTTCTGGATGGCTCTACCAATGAGTGTTTTCCCTAAGGCCCAATTGTATTTTATAAGCAAGAGTGTTTAGAGTCCATCCCTCTTTGATCTTTGTCTATTTAGATTTGAAGTTCATCCGAGTATGGACAGTGTGTGGGTGTTAACAGCACTGAGCACAAAGTTGGTGCTTAACTTAATACAAATACAAATACAAAAAATAAATAATGATGATGAATTTGGTTATTCTGGAAGCATGGCTTCTTTTCATTAACCAAACAACTGAGTCAAATGAATATGGTTCTTATCTTTTCTTCAAATAATACCTGAACAAAATGCTAGATTTACAGGGACATGGTGTGTGAGGTAAAAAATTTTATTGGACCAATTTCTGTTGGTGAGAGAGAAGTTTTTGAGCTTACTCAGATCTGAAGAAGAGTTGTGTAAGCATGAAAGCTTGTCTCTGTCACCAACAAATTGGGCCCAATTAAAGATATTACCTTTCCCACTTTGTCTTTCTAATATACTGAAACCAACATGGCTACAACAACACTGCATACAGCAATGGACTTGCTTCATAACAGGCATAGTCTGAAGCTTGTAAAAGACATCAAGAGCAGTAAATGAAATAAATAACATTGATACTTTGTTTTGTAGCTAGATGGTGGGGCTCAGTTGTCTTGATGTGAGAGCAGAGACCCAAAGTTAGCCTGAAATACAGCTTTTCTTTAGGTCCTTGTCTTTCTCTGTTCTCTAGGACTTGTATTGTGTCTTGAACGGGATCATTCACGATATGTAACACAGCCCGTAGAGATGAGACAGAAGCTAAAGCAGTACGAGGCCTTCAGCTAACTTCCTTATTGATCGGGGCTTAGGTCATCTAAATTAAGAGGGTTGTTGGTTAGCATACAGGAAACAGTTCTGTCATAGGAACAGTTCTTTGGAGAGGTCAGTGAATCATGGAGCAGCAGGCAGAAGATTCCTAAAATAGGGCTATGAGGAATCTGCCTTACAGGTCAAGGATGGTCTTACCATGTGTTTGTGCAATGTCTAGCACACAGGGGCCATGATCCTGGCCAAGGATCATAGCCATCACTGTAATGCAATTAATTAAAATAATATGACCTGGATATGCGTGTCTAAATATTGCTTTTAGGATAATGGATTAGGAAGTCGGAAAACTTGAGTTCTCTTTCCTACTTAGCCATTGACCTTGAGTAAATCACTTAACGTCTCTGCCTTGGGTTCCCCTTATCCTTTGTCCATATTGCTGCTCCGAACACTCGGGTTGGTAGACAGGTTATGTATGTATCAAAACAAAATAGCTCTAGTAAATATTTGCATTAGCCAACATAGATGAAACAAGATGTCTGTTACTATAATCAGACACCAGAAACCTTGGAGGTTAAGTCTGTAACTATAACAGTATAGTTGAAACCAAAACACAGTTCCTGAAGGGCACAGTTCTTAACTCTCTGTGGTGTGATAAAGATAGTCTAAGCTGAAATTTAATTTCTAATTATTTAAAATGAACAGGTGATTTTACATATAAAGTATATCAGTGTCATTGTTCTGTGTCAGTTGTCTTGATTTTGTTTGAAAGTGTGTTTGCAGTTGCATCCTGATCTTACCGATTGAACTGGCATTTGCCTTTTTAACTGTAAAACTGAACAATATTGGAGAGCTTTTTTGTTCACAGCTAAGATTTTGATACTGCCTCAGACATATGGTTTTATAATCTCAATAACTATTACAGTTAAATCAGACTTTCCACTATAAACTCCTGTTACACTTTTTTTAAAAATTGCTATGCTAATATTCTGACACTCACAAAAAGGTTTTGTTAGAGTGGACCAAGAATTTGGAATTTATTACTAGAAGAGAAAAGCATGGCCACTAAACTTGCCACATTCAGAGTGAAATGTAAAACTTGCCTCTTTGCCTAAGCTTCCCCTCATAGTACCTTGAAGATAGAACACAGCTATTTTTAAGCTTGTGGGAGATGAAACTAGATTTCTACCTACAGCAATTCAGCTATATTGAAAAAAGGACTGAGGCCTTCATTTTTAATAATTTTTTTTGTTCTTTGCCAACAACAATTTTGCAGAAATTAAATAAGATCCCTTACTAGTAATGACACTGGAATGAGGCAGTTGAACTGAATTATAGCCTGTTTTTAATTTTAATTTAGTTCCATTTAAATTTTTAATCTACATTTCAATAGTACAAATTTTCATTAGGTTGGGGCTTTGTAAAACTAATTTAAGTTCCTGATGGAAATTGCCTTGACTTAAATTGCTGTATCGCTTTGTCAGTGCACATGCATTTTATTCTAAAAACCTAAATATACTAGACTATTCCTTTTTGTAAAATAAACTTATCAAGCTAATGCTAGTTCTTACCCTAGACCTAGATAATCAAAAGCAACTCATGTTGCTCTTTTGCAACCTTGTGTCCCTATGTCCCTCTCTCTTGGACTAGAAGGATCCTTGATTCCACCTTGGGGATGCTGTTGAGCTCCTCTGAGCTAGACTTACATTTAATTAGATTGTGCTTAATTAAGGCAAGATACCTTTTGTTGATTTGCTCTGTGTTTCTTCAGACCTGCCAAGCCTCTCACTCAAAGGGAAACTCCCTCAGTTGTGATTGTTAAAAGCAGTATTAGCATTCTTTCTCATGGAAGATTTTGCAATATGGTTAAATAAGACTTAAAACATCACTTTTTTTTTTTTCAGTTCCCTTATCACATTCAGACTGACAACCTTCTGTTTTAAGCAGATAAGTCTTAACAGGACTCCACATATAATTTGGAAGAATGAGTTAGAGCTTGTCTACATGGAGAAGTTATTTTATAAAAAAAGTAGGGTGTGAATTTAAAGCACAGTAGCTATTTTGGAACAGTTCCCAGTGTGGACTTTCTTCTTCTAGAAAAGGGGTAGGCAATATATGGCACCGGTGCCAAAGGCAGCACACAAACTGATTTTCAGTGTCATTCACACTGCATGGGTCCTGCCCACCGGTCCGGGGGGGCTCTGCATTTTAATTTAATTTTAAATGAAGCTACTTAAACATTTAAAAAATCTTATTTACTTTATATACAACAATAGTTTAGTTATCTACTACAGACTTATAGAAAGAGACCTTCTAAAAACGTTAAAATTTATTACTCGCACGCGAAACCTTAAATTAGAGTGAATAAATGAAGACTCAGCACACCACTTCTGAAAGGTTGCTGACCCCTGTTCTAGAATAAGAGACTCCACCTGGGAGCCTATTCTGGAATAACTAGTGCGATCAGCTTGATCATGTAAACAAACTTAGTTATCTCCGTTCTCCTGAATAGAAGAAAAATAGGGGTAAAGGAGAAGCTTCCCTCCTTAAGGGCTTTTGCAGAACTTGTTACTTTGGGCCACTTTATTAAAATTCTACAAATTAAAGAGGAAGTGTCCATTGTCTAGAAGGATTGATCTGTTTAATATATCCCTGTAGATGTGGTAAGGGATAGGGTGTGGAATAGAAGAATGAAAGAGTAGAAATGTTGGACAGTACTATCTCTGGTCTCCAGTATCCAAGAGTCTGACAGAAAATCAAGCAAATAAATTCAGTTAAGGCTTTTCCAGTACTTGGGTATATTAGGTGCTCTTTGTGTTTCTTATTACTGCCAATTCTGCTCATGTGTTGAAATCCTGATCCCTGAAGAATGTTTGTGGTGTTTAGGAAAGAGTCACACAAACGTGTGTGTGCGCGTGTACAAGAGACCCTGGGAAGCACTTAATCAAATATTTATTCCATTGTACAGTATCGGCATAATGAATAGCTCTCATAATTTTGGAATCTGAGAAGTGGAAGAGCATTTCGGGAGTTTTGAAATTAGTTTCCAAAACTCATTAACTTTTGCAAGCTTTGATAATGACAAATGGTGACTGGTGCTGGTCTGGTAGAAATAGTAATCAGAAACGTATATTTCTTGAATTGCAAGTGCAGTTGAAACCTCTCTGAGGTTTTGGAGGGGTTTTAAACCCTTAATTTTTTCCACTATATAGGATCTGCCTTGCTTCCAGTATCCAAATGACTGTTCCTGTTTGGTGTTTGTATGTAAATTATAATGCTTTACGAAATAAAACCCTCTTGGTCTGTTTAAGGAATACAAGAAGTATACTGTTTTAAGTATTTGTACAGCATTGGAATACTGTCTGCCATCTGTGTTAAATGTTTATTTCATAGAATTCAGCCCATCTTACATGTTTACTTAGTACAGCTGTAAAAATTGACCTTGTTCCTCTTCTCTCACATGTGAATTTTCTTTACTAAAAGACATAAAAGTGTTAAGCTCTGTAGGTTAAAGAAATTTGGACCTGATCATGTTGTGGGACCTGATCATGCTGCCCTTACTTGAATGGAATTTAATAAAGCTGAGAATTGTCTATAACTTGTTCATTCTCTTTCTGCTAAAGAAGACTTGGGCCTGGTCTAAACTGAAAAGTTGTATCAGCATAGCTATGTTAGTAGTGGCGGGAGAGGAATTGAAAAACATACCCCTGACTAACATAGCTGTGCTGACTTGTTACAATGTAGATGCTACTATCCATGGAAGTGAACTTCTGTTGCCATAGCTAACTTCATTCAGGGAGGTGGTGTAGGCTGCAGCTAAACTACTGGGTTATGCTGTATTGCTAAATCAGTATAGTCTCTGTAGTGTAGACCAGCGCTCTTCAAACTTTCGGCGCCGCGGCCCCCTTTTGCGCTCCCCTCTCTGCTCGTGGCCCCCCGCTTCCGCTTTCTTTCGGCGGCATATCAATGGGCCAAAAATAGACCACAACTTCGGTGGTCTCCCGGGAAGGTGCAGCAGCGGCGCCGGGGTCTCGCACACCCCCGGGGGTGGTCTCGTGCACCTCCAGGGGTGTGCACACCCCAGTTTGAAGACCACTGGTGTAGACTTTCCAAAGACATGGCTCACTAACGGTAAGTGTTTAGAGCAGTTACTTTCTAGCTAGATCTTTGATCTAGTACATGGCTTTATTTTTCCATTAAACTAGTATCAAAGTTAATTTCTTGTTTTACATCGATCACTATGCACCCTGCCACCCTTCTTTGACACCTATTGATGGTAAAGTTGGAAGATCTTTGCAGTGAGAAGACGAGAACTATGGCATGAGATATCAATAAGAAATATTTTTATTTAACTTAGTGTCTAGTAATATATGTGAGCTAATGTTTTGTTTCATTAAAAACATAGGTTTTAACCTTTTAAAAACATACTGTTTTTCTTTAGTGCCAATTACATTATAAAAGATTAGAAGCCTTTTAAGACTTCTTTTTTAGATTAGGTGGGGTTAGAGTAGAGATAGAAAGTGAATCCTTTTTTTCCAGGTTTTTTAGCTCTCCTCTTCTAGGGTCTAACTGTAGCATAATCTGAAAATTTGGATCTTTGGTACATATTTGGAAAGTATCACAATATTAGTGTCACAGGTGTCTTGTGGCTTAACCGTCTGGTGCTACTTCACAGACTTTCAAAGTTATTCTCTCATGTTTTACATGTCTGTAAACTAGTTTCCACATTCCTTTTTGAAATCAGGAAATGCTTGTTTGGTGCTGATCCAACTGTACAGCATGTCTAAATAGAAATTAAGAATTCTTATTTATTGTTACATAAACTTAAGATTGCACAAGTGGCTGATATTATATTTTTTAAATGTAGTATATCAGGGTTATAAAAAGAGAACTCCAACCTAAACATAAAGAATTACAGAAATAATTAGCCACGGTAGCTTTTTGTCTAAGAAGCTATATTCCATTATCTTTGCAATTATTAGCATTGTTTAATATTATTGGAATGTCAAATTCCCCCCTATTCATTACACAAATACTCCAACGTCTGAACCAGTACACCAGTTAAACTTTTATATAGCTCATGGTTGAAAACTTATCCTCCAAATTTTTTTAAACCTTAGGTTTAACTGTAATGTTACATTCCTGATAGGAGCTGACTTGATGGAGCTGAAGTAGGAATTTCCTATGTGCACATACTCGTCTCCTAAAACTACTACCCCATATCTTTTTATGCACTGGGTGCATAAATTTTGTTGTATAGTGCTAAGTTGATACTAGTTTGTGCAAAAACTGTGCGCCTGACAACTTTGTGTGGTGGCAGACTCTTGGTTAAAAGGGCGAGAGAAGTCTGGAGTTGAAGTGATGGAAGGTACTACATATGGGCATGGTTTGGAGGAGGATTTGCAGGAGGGGGAGTGGAATTTAACAAACTTTATAATGAGCACAAGATACCTCAACTCTGCTAGAGTGTGGAATTTGTTTTAATTTTTAAATCCTTGAATCTCCTCGCCCCCTCAAAGTGCCTTGATGTTTTAAATAGAATTGAAAGCCTTTTCCCCACATTCCTTCTGATAAACACCAGACATACCTCCTCCTGTACAGCTGGGAAACTCTATAAAGAAGTAGTAGCATCTTCACTGTTTTTACTGAGCCCAAGTTGTCTCTTACTGTTGAGCTTCTTAAGATTTCTACAAGCAAACGGTCTACTTGCTTAACTGGCTTAACAAGAAAACTATAAGGAGCTCAATAGAATCCAGGGCTCTGAAGATATACTAATCTTCCCACTGTGGCCTGGGCTACTTTCAAGCTACCACCCTGTCCTTGCAAAATTCATACTGCCTTGCAAGAGTTTCTAAATCTGTGGAGGCTGAAATCAAGAACTCTGCATGTAATGAGATCTCACCTAGGTTTACCTGAAGGTTGAAATTTTTTTCATTTGGTTCTCTGGTATAAAATAGTTATTAGTGTATTACTAAGTTCAAATAAAATTAAGTTGTTTTTGAGACTTGTGTAGATCTAACGTTTAAGTTTTCAAGTGTGACGACAAAGCCATGTTTAAGTAAAACCTTAAATGTAAGTGGTATAACTGATGTGCACATCTTATTTTCATCTAAAGGATTTTAACCCTGCTTGACTGAAACTAAATGCAAATTTAACTATGAAGCTGCTAAAACACCTCTAATTTAAGAGGTCAAGAACAGGATAGGTTCAAAATACAGTAATATTAAAGTGTAGAAGAGGCCTTAAGATACACACTTCATAACTGTGCGGCAGTTCATACATCATGACTATCAATTTCCCAGAGTCTAGTATCAGTTGCTGCTTTAATGAATGCTGACACACATCCAAATTAGAAGTTATTAAACACAGAACAAATCAAAATAGGTGACCTCACTTTAAACTCCAATTTGATGCGGGGGGCTGAGTCTGGTATGCTCAGTCTAACTATTAATCCCATGAAACAGAATGGTACGAATGTGTGTTAAAAAAATTAAACTATACACTTTTCTGACCCATGTTCGTTGCGTCTGGCCCCTCTACCCCCAGTAAAATAGTTTGTGCCAATAGCATATTGTTATAGTGTTTAACAGGGGGAAAATAGATTCACAGTGCATTAACAATTGTTCATGATAATGAGCATTCTAAAATGTCCTGTGTTTGACTAAAAGGATTTTTAAGATAAATAGTTGTAATAGTTACAAATGTGCATGTGATTTGGTCCTTTATAGATTTTTTTTTTTTTTTTTTTTTAAATATTTTAAAAATAAAAAGCTGCAATTTATAAATCTGGTAGGTTATTTATCCTGATTAGATAGCTAGTGAGAGTTAGACTTTATAAGGTCCTAATAACTTTTCTACCTGCTCCATACCACTCATAGTTGCTTGTTAAAGATTCACCTCCCAACAGGAACACTAGCAGAATAAGACTGAGTTTCATGCACTCCGACTGAGTGGGTCTTTTGACCTTAGAGACCTTCTGCCTGTTCTGTGGACACTGACCTCATGACTCTCTGTAAGGTTTGTCCCCTTCTCTAATTTAGTGGTCCCCAAATTTTTCAGGATTGCACCTTCCCTTACCTCTGTGTGCACCCCATTCCCCAGAGCAGGGCTGAGAGCGGGAGTGGGGGGAATGTGGACAGAGCTAAGGAGATTGAGGCTAGGGTTGGGGCCAGGACTAGGGCCAAGGCTGGAGGCGGGGCTGGCACTGGATGTGGAGCTGCAATTAGGGGGCGGAGCTAGGACTGTGGCTGGGGGCAAAGCTAGAGCAGAGCTGGAAGTGGAACGGGACTTGGTGGCACTCCCTCTCTGCCCTGCCATGGGGATTGGCTCCGGTCCTGCTGCCACCCTCCCCCCCACCCCCAGTGTTCCTTTGTGCACACACACTCCAGGGTGCTGCACCTACACCCCACTGCAGGGTGCAAAGATAGATGTATGTCGCTTTTGTGAAGCATTTCATTATCTTTTAGGATGAAAGGCAGCGTGCAAGGTTGTTTAACCATAGCAGAACTTGTGCTATTTTGACATAGTAGGTGTTACTGTTTCATGGTATTGGCTATAAATGGTTCACAGAGCTTGATGTGTAGATCAGTGTTTCCGTAAAGTACTGTTGCTTCTTATTAAATGGTATCAATATTAAATCAATCATAATTAAATTGTATTTAAATTGTAATATGTAATTAAATCGTATTAAATCAATATCAAGTTGTAAACTTTTGAAAGAACAACCATAATATTTTGTTCAGAGTTGTGAACGTTTCAAAGTCACAACCTCCATTCCTGAGGTGTTCATAACTCTGAGGTTCTGCTGTATTTGTTGGCTTGTTCCCTCCACCTTTCCCTGATAGGGCATGTTCCTGTAGTAATCAGTGAGTGTCCTTAAATAAGTGTGTGGTTACACCAGGTTACAGGGGTTAGGTGTGTCGGGCAGAAAGCTGGCGGTAAAGTTTCCTCAGCCACTTGAAGTTTGAAAACTAACACCGTTCACTAATAAAAGCAGCGAGTGTCAAACTCTCTGGTTGCAGGCAGGAGCCTTCATCAGCCATCACTTTCTTCAGTACTTCACATTCTGCAAATGCATATGCAAGTCCTGCAGGAGCCTTTGGGAGTTATAATTCATGTTGCCGATTGCTCAGTTTTATTCAAAGAAAAAATTGTGGTTACCAGGGTATACTGTTAATTGAATATTGTGACATACAACATTTATTCCTGTTGGAGCGTTTAAACTTTTTTCCCCCAATTCACTCAGTGTTGTATGCTAGTTGTGCTTTCTTCCAGAAAGTGACTAAAATCCAATTGTCAGGGCCAAGTGAACTTGATTTCAATAATATGGATTGCTTGAAGAGTTGATTTGAAACCCTTGAAATTTCATTTGTAGGTCTAGAGTTCACTAAAGAGATTGTCTGAGTGTGCACATGCTCCTATACATGTGATTATATCATGTGTTCCAAGTACAGAAGTGAGTTAAATATCGTGTAATTGCGATAATTTCTTTGCTTTTGTGGCATAATCCCTATTTTCTAATAACATCATGCATAGCTATGCTGCAAGTCCAGTAAACCTGATAACCTTTAACACTGCTGCTCCACACACAGTTAGAAGAATATTTATTCAATGCTAACAACTTTTTTTCTCCCTTCCTTTAAATAGAATTTTTTAAATCTGACATAAGAGCAAAGCCTTTAAATATTTTTGCTGCTATTTTGGTTAGAAAGGAAACTTGGATGTGTCATATGGGTCAAGATCACCGTACTACTGCTCCTACTCAATGTGTTTCTGAGAACTTAATCAGTATGCAAGTATCCAAAGCATTACTTGAATCGGAATTTGAGAAATCAGCAGCCCCTTCACTCTTATCCTTCTTGTCATGCTGAAGAGGCCACCAGTGTTGTGTCCCACGCTAAGAGCAGAATATAAATGTGAGTTTGAAGAGTTAATTTGGTGGGTTTGGGGGGGCGCTTGCCTGGTGGCAGCTGTTTGAACCATCTTCTCTCTGCTGGGGCAAGTTGTCTGCAGCAGCTGCTTCCACTTTCCATTTCCCTCTCTATAAGGGTAGTGTGGCCTGACAGAATATATTTGTTACAAAATATCTATGGGTTTAATGAGGTTGAAACTTGGCAACTATCTCCCAGAAAAACACTGCCAGGAGTAAACATTTTTAAGATGGTTTAACGCACTTCATGAGCATTTACTACTTTCCAGATAGTAACAGTCTTTGTATGGAATGTATTGCCCATTGTTACTTACAAACTTGTGCAGATTTTTGTAACTGAAGACGGTCTGGTTTGCACCAACTCGGGATTATCTTCAGTCTGCTTTCTTTTAAGTGGCATTTCCTAAAAGGTGATTGGGAAAGATTTACTTGTATCACATATTCTGTGTGTAGCTAACCTACACCTTGCTCTCAGTTCTGGTAACTGGAGTAGTTTTAAGTGGGTCAGCCATAAGGAGCCATTTAAAAGTAAATTCTACTAACTGGCGAACAAGCAACTAGAAAAACAGATGGCACCAAAAATAGTTTAGTACGAAGCCTTGAACATGATTATGTAATTTTTTCTTTAAAAATAATGCAGCTATAAATCCTGCTGGAAATCAGTAAGTACTGAATTAACTCCAAACTACTGATTGTTGTTAGAGCCTTTTGGCTGCTTTCCAAGCTTGGTGTTGCCCCTCATTCATAGGATCAACATTTAATTTCTTAATGGGAAACCTGAAGAATTCATTCCTTTTGAATGGAAACAGACACAGTGAGCTTGAATGAGTAGCTACAGGCTAAAGCGTCACATTGGAATGGAATGGGAGCTGTGCTTGATGAGATCCTGCTAGGTTGCAGCCAGGATGAATCTCGGGTCTTTCTTTTCAGCAACGCATGAACAATCAAAGGCCCCCTTTTTATCTATTGTTGCCAGGGAAGGACATCCATTTAAAGTTCAAATTCCAGCAGGCTTGGGAAGAAGGAAAGGAGATAGCGGTAGGCCAGGCTCGGAGATGATAATCAAGCATCAAAAGTGAGCTGAAGACAAGCCAGCACTTTGTCCTCTGACAGGAGAGACCAGGCTGGGGGTACTTAGTTTTGAATGGAGACTTGAAGTTTTTTGCAGTTGTGAATGAAGCACTGCTGAGGTGGCAGGCACAGAGAGCATCTGGCGCTTTACTTTGTGATCCACTCTGCTGAGGCAAAGAGGATCACAATGTGAAATTAGGCCCAAAATGGCATTTAATGAAGTGAAGCCTCCCTGTGCTCTGACTGCAAAGGACAGCCCAATAGTGTGAGACCTGGGGAAAGCAAGGAAAGGAAATCTCATAAAGGATACTGTTTTTCATTTTACAAATGTCACTTGTATAACAAATGTCTTACAGATAGCTGGCCTCCTCTTAAGTGTTCAACACCATGAAGCCCTCTGCCAGCCCTGGAAAGCCATACTTAAACTTATAGTACTTTTGTTCTGGAAGTGTGCTCATAAGAGGATGAAGCTTAATATCCGATGCAGATTTACTGTTCCTCTTTGACAAGTTGCTAGAAGTACAAGTAAGAATTCATTGCTGAAATAGCTAATGAGTACCAGACCAGCTGCATTTGACCTTATGTGAAAAGGAGCTAGCCATAAACTCCCATGTAAGCTGTGGGCTTTTTAAACTAGTCAGTGATAAACAAGTTCATGCCAAACCTGTTGTTGATCCTTAATACTCAATATTACAATATTATATCAAGTTAAGAATCATGGCACAATATGCCTGCTAGGAGAGAGTTTTCAGTTGATGTTTCCAAGCTTGTACCCAAAGAACTATGTTGATGGTCCTGATTCTTTCTGTCTGGGACTGAGCAGGTGGCAGAAAATTACTAATTTTTTTTCTCAGAATCTGGGATGTAAAGAAGTTATTTAGCAAGTCTCCATCATTAATATGGAAAACCACTTTCTGATTTCTAAAAGTAATTCTTCCAGAATGAAGGTCAATTATTAAGATCCTTAGAAACTCAAGAGAAATGGGTTAATTGTACCACTTATTGAGTTAATAATTCAGTGGAATTCTTTAAATGCTTCTGCGTTTTATGACTGAAGTATTAGGAATGGGTTGATATTGAAGTTATTTAGTTCCCAAATGAAAGAGCTTTATTCATTTTGAAGCCAGGCTGTCTCTCTTTTATATACATCATAAGTTATTCAGAGTAAAACTGTACTGTAGGAGGTGTACTTCACTTGCTTTCGACTGAAGTCACTGTCTGAGCAATTATTTCAGAAAGTGCAAAAACACCCAAAACACAGGCTTTGCAAAACCTAGAGCGATTTATAAAAATATATCCTGTAGGGAAATACCTCAGCTGCATCAGTTTAACTGTCACTTAGTCTGTCTTTCTGTTAGGCTTGCATTGCACAAACCAGTTTCTGTTGTACACAGATACTGGCACATAGGTAAACAGATGTCTCAAATGTACTGGAAAGTAGGCTAAATTAAGCTGAGTATGCTAGCCTCCTTTATTATACTACAAGTTCATCCACTGGATTTTTAGAATGGGAAATACTAGTTTATTCATGATTATGCATTCCTTTTTGTCAAAATACACAAGCCTGAAAGACCCTTTTTTACACTAATAAGAGTTGCTCCTTTTAAATAATTGTAATCCGTTGATATAGTCAGATTTTACTATTTGAACATAACCTAGCTATTTCGAAAATAACTCTCTAAGCATTGGTATTGGCCTTAATCCGATATGTCAAAGTATTTGAGAATAAACAGAATGAGCTATTTATATTTCTGAGGGTGATTGGATAATTCTGTTCGCAGTCATATGTTGCAAACTGGTGTGGTGAAAAACTGGCATTCAAAAAAGTGACTTACTTCTTTTTAGTAAAAGTAAACTTTATTTAAAAATTTTATTTCCATTTTTTTTGAGTTACGATGATGAAATCACTAAAATGTTCTTTCATGTTACATTGTTTTCCACAATAAAAGAAAGTAAAGAAATTTCCTATAATATTGCATGGAATTTGGTAGCATGGACTATTTACAGCCTTTTAAAAACATGAAATATGTGATATTTAACATTTTATGTACAGCCTTGCATCCAAAGGCTCGGAGGAATCGTGGAGTTGGATAGCTGGTGCACAGCACACTGTGCTTCAGTAGGAAACAGAGACAAACTCTTGCCATTAAGAGAAATGCCGTAGGAATTCTAATGTTCACTCAAAACAGGCAGGATCTTTATTGTAAAGTCTTACCTAAAAGAACCTGCAAGCCTGCCTTTCTCCTTTTCCCCTGCCCACCATGAACAAGTATGGTATCCATTTGTCTAACAGAAAGGATAAATGAGCACTTGCCTTGATTTGTGAACCTTCTCCAGGGAATCTGTATCCAAACATCCCACTCTTTGAGGTGCCCGGTGCCCTCAACACCCTGTGACTTCTGAACCAAGAAAGGAGATGACTCAACAACCTTTTTCTAAACTTCTTTAAAAAGCACAGGATGACCTGATATTGAAATGGCAGTGTCTGTGGCTTCATGTTAACTAAGTTGTTTCAAAACTGCCCTTGTCAGAAAGCATTAATATTAGATACAGTTATTGTATTTTAGCTTCTAGGTGCTAGATATCATGAACATACTGGACATGTTCCCTTTACGCAGACAAATGTAACTTGCTCAGTTTAATTTTCCTCTGGAAATAATCAGTGGTCCTGGTGCACCTGTAGTTTGGATTAACAACCAATAAGAATTCATTGTAAAATGTACTTTTAAGTTAAGGTGAGCAAAACATTCTAGCATCTTTGCTTTTTAATGCTTATATATCAAGAATATATCAATCTGATTTCCTTTTTGTACCCTAAAAAAAAGTAAAGGGGATGAAATTGCTTCCAGACAGAGACTTTTTTTTTTCCAGCTGGGAGTGAATTTTATGGCCTAATTATAAAACCCCTTAAAATGCTGGTTATAATAAAATGCCAACACAACCTAATAATGTAGGTGAGGTTGACATCTGTCAGTCACTAATGAGTGTAGTTTGAAGTTTAAAATTCAAAGTTTTACTTTTTGTAATCTGGTATAAATCTTTCTAACAGATCGATGTCCATTTAATATTCACACCACAGCTAGCTTTACTTGTCTGTTATATACCTCATCCTTCAGTAAACTCTGCAAAAAAGTACAAAAAGATAGTATTAATAATGCTGGTTGCAGCTATGAGTCCATGAGACCATTAGTGTTCCTAAATGTGTCAGGTGTAGTAGAACATCCATAGTCCTGCATGAGTCAAGACGACAAACATAAATTGTAAGAAATAATACCATTTGGCAATGTTTCATAGACATGAGGGATCCAATTCTTTCCTCATGTCAGAGGACAAAGGCAATGGATTTACACCATTGCTAAATGAGGTCCAAATCTGACTCAATGTTTAGTATGAACATGAAAAACAGTCTTGACAAATTATTTGTACGCTTATAATTTTTTTGTCCTTTTTATTTAGAAATAGTTTGTTAAAGAGGATTCATTAGTGTCCAGTAAAATACTACTTAATTGCAAGTTTCCTCTTAGCAAGTTAGCTCATAATATAAGAATAGCCAAGTTATATTCACTAAGAGTTATATTCATTGCTCTCTGAGGAAGGAGGGAATGTGTTGTATGTTCTTTGGAAGTTTTACCTTTCTGAATAGGTAGCTAAAACATACAAAATACAACTCCAGTGAAAAACTATGGCAGTGTTGGGTTTGGATCCTAAAGACCAATACTGTTGCCTGCTACTGCTACAAACAGTCAATCTCTTGTTGATCAGTATCCATATACTGTTCAGAAATGTCAACCTGAGCTACCATAGAGTTATTCTCATCTCTGTGAAGAGGGACTTATCAGCATAACTGCCTCATGCAAAACAATGCGTGTTTTTTTGTGTCAAGGTACCCATTCAAAAAACAAAAACCAAAATGTAGATAGACTGAAGAGAGGTCAATTTATATGAATTTTAAAGATGCATGTTGTTAGTAAGCACTACAAACACTCTTTTTGTATCTGTGAAACTAGAAATACTGTGTGATCTTCATGAGTTACTGTCTTAGGGAACATGCTGTTGGAGCTTACCTGGACAACCATACAGCGTAAGACACCTGGGCAGCGTGAGAGTACAGGATGCACATCAATGTTCTAGAACTACAAGCAGTTCGACGGACTTGTGAAACCTTTCTCCTGTTCAAGGTCACTAAAAATGTCAGACAACAACATGATCATTTTCTACATCAACAAACAGGGAGGAGTGAGATCTGTCCCCCTGTGTGCAGAAAGGTCAGTCTGTGGAACTGGTGCATTGGCAACCAGATTACGCTGTCAGGTGTCTTACTTTCCAGGAAAGCAGAATGTGCTAGCAGACTAGGATGACCAGATGTCCCGATCTGACCCAGCAGGACACAACTCAGCCCGCAACACCTGCTTCCTCTGGGCACCAATCCCCAGCACCAACAGTCACCTGGTAGCACTCGAGGTCCTGGCAGAGGAGAAGCCATTCCCCGACTCTCCAGCACCAGCAGGCTATGGCACCACCATGGTCCTCAAGATCGGGTTCCTCGGAATCCGAGGCAGACTCAGGTTGATCCAGCTACGTGCGCAGACTGTCGGCTTGCAGGGAGCCCCAGTCCACATGGCAGACAGAGGGCTTCTCTGGCCAATGGCCCTTTTGGTCCCCGTGGGCCTATCACCAGCAACAGGGCATGTTGTCCAGAACCCAGGGTTGGGGTACTCAGAGCAATACCGGTACCAATCTCCTCGCCGCCATTTGTGGAGGGTAAGGGAAGCCACGATGTCCAGACCACCAGCTGACCCTCAGGAGAACAGTTGGTAGGCGCCCAGCCCAGCACTATCCCAAAGGGTGCCAACTACACAGGGCCCGGATGTGCCCCATCCTTATGAGGAGGGTCTGGTTGTGGAGGTCAAACAGCACCTCACCTCCTCTTCGTCCCCGGCTGACGCAGGAGCAGGGACCTTGGTGTCGGGGCCGCCACCCATTGACCACAGGGCCCACCAGGAGTTGCTCTGCAGAGTTGCCCAAAGCCTGGGGCTGCAAGCGGAGGAGGTGGTTGAGATGGGGAAACATCCTCAGCCCAGAGGGTCCCTCTAGGATCACACTTCAGCTTATAAAAACGATCCAGGCAAACTATAATGCGGTCTGGCAGACTCCAGCCTCCAATGCCTCGACGGCCAAGAGTGTGGAAAAGAAATACTTCGCCCCCGCCAAGGGCTATGCCACCTTGCTCCCTGGTCGTGTCTGCCATGAATGAAAAGGACCTGGCCAGCAAGCCACAGCCTCTAAGGCCAAGGAGGCCAAGTGACTGGACCCCTTTGGGAGAAAGGTCTACTCCTCTGGGGGCCTCCAGCTGCATATAGCAAATCAGATGATCTTGAGCAGACATAACTTTAAACTTAGCGACAGCCACCCATTAGTTAAAGATCACCTGCCCGAGGGCACCCACCTGGAGTTTGCGGCCCTGGTGGAAGAGGGGAAAACGATAGCCAAGACCACCTTATGGGTTTCTCTTGACTGGGCCCCAGGACCATTGCCTTAGCGGTGGTCATGAAGCATTCTGCATGACTCCAGGCCTTGAATCTTCCCCCGGGGGTTCAAAACAACCTCCAGGACCTTCCGCTTGAAGGGTTGGGCCTCTTTTTGGACCAGACGGATGCTAGGCTGCATAGTCTTAAGGACTCCAGGGCCACCCTCAAGTCTTTGGGAATGCACACGCCAGCGACTGAAAGAAAGTTGTACAAGCCTCAGCCCATCACAACAAAGGCAGTACCAGCTCAGGCTCAGGCAGGAGCTTTATTGTAGGCGGAGCAGGAACAATAGGCCGTGGCAAAGTTCCACACCTAACCAGGGCCAGAATAAGCCCC
Organism: Dermatemys mawii; assembly: GCA_007922305.1. Lineage (NCBI taxonomy): Eukaryota > Metazoa > Chordata > Testudines > Dermatemydidae > Dermatemys > Dermatemys mawii. The sequence continues at coordinate 11,953,084 of ML677326.1, read as the reverse complement.
AGCCCGGAAATAAGCAGGATTTTTGAAGGTGTACTCAAGAGCAGAGTACCAACCCTGTACCCGGATCCATCCCCCCACATTTTTTTGAACGGGTTATTCCATTTCTACAGTGTCTGGTCCCGCATAACATCAGACCATTGTGCACGGTGAGAGGGATATTCTTTTCAGTTTTCCTCCTTCCCCATCCATCTTCAGGGACCCCTCTCACGAGCAACTCCTAATGCAAGAGGTTCACTCGCTCCTCGCAATGGGAGCGGTGGAGGAAGTTCCACAGAAACTTTGGGGAAAAGGGGTTTTACTCCCTTTATTTTCTAATTCCCAAAGCAAAGGCGGGCCTCCAGCCCATTTTAGACCTTTTGTGGGCTCAGCAAATATTGGTAAAAATCCGTTTCTGCATGGTCTACCTGAGCACTATTATCCCGTTCTTGGATCCTGGGGATTGGTATGCTGCCCTTGACATGAAAGACACATACTTTCATGTCGCCATCTGACCTGCCCATTGACATTTCCTCCAGTTCATTGTGACTCAGTGCCATTATCAGTTCACGGTCCTCCGTTCGGACTGGCCGCAGCCCCACACATCTTCACAAAATGCATGGCACTGGTGGAGGCTTTTCTATGGAAAAGACAGATCCAGGTGTACCCGTACCTCGACAATTGGCTCCTCGCGGGCCAGTCCAAAGAGCAGGTACAGTCCCACGTACTGGTGGCCATGGACACGTTTCTCAGATTGGGCCTCATCGGTGTGCCCAAATCCTCTCTGATTCCAGCACAGAGGTTGGAGTTCATAGGCACAGTCCTGGACTCTGTGCAGCGTAGGCATGTCTGCCGGAACCCAGATTCCTGGCCATGCAGCAGATTGCAAACTAGATCCTACAGTTTTCCACCACCACGGTCAGGTGTTGCCTGCGGCTCCTAAGACATATGGCTGCTTGCATGTACATAGTCAGGTATACCCGGTTGAGGCTCGGGACTTTACAGGCGTGGCCTGCCCGGGCTTACCACCCATGCAAAGATCCCCTGGACCTGGTGGTGACTATCCCTGCCCAGGTGTTGAAGTCCCTGCGCTGGTGGCTGGACCGTCTGGTGGTTTGCACAGGAATCCCCTTCGCAAGGCCACAATCTGCTCTGACACTAGTGACAGGTGCATCAGATCTCGGCAGGGGCACTCACTTAGGGGATCTGAGGACACAGGGCTTGTGGTCGAAGGATGAGATGCAGCTCCATATCAACGTAAAGAAGCTTAGAGTGGTTCATCTGTCCTGCCACACCTTTCATGCCACTTTACAAGGTCACAGCGTGACAGTTCTGACTGGCAATACTACCACCATGTTTTATATAAACAAGCAGAGCCCGCTTGTCGACTCTTTGCTGCGAGGCCCTTCTCCTCTGGGATTTCTGCATAGCCCGCTCCATCCATCTCGAAGCGTCCGACCGCTCAGGGGTCCAGAACAAGCTCGCAGACCACATCAGCAGTTTGTACCACATGCACGAGGGGTCGATCAGGTCGGATGTCATACAGTCCATCTTCCGAAGGTGGGGGTATCCCCAAATGGACCTTTTTGCCACTAGGAGCAACAATCGGTGTTTCCGGTTTTGCTCCTTTCAGAACTACAGTTCAGGCTTGGTCGCCGACACGTTCTCGATCTTGTGGGGCGGGAGTCTGAAGTACTCCTTTCTGCCAATCCCCCTTGTCCACAGGGGGGTACTCTAAATCCGGAGGGACAAGTTGACTGTGACCGTAGTCACCCCAGCTTGGCCTCATCAGCACTGGTTTACGACCCTGTTGAACCTGTCGGTGACTGTTCCGATTGCACTGTTCCTTGACTGCGATCTGATCACCTTCGGGGCGGGAGGAGGGGGAGGAATAGCTCTGGTTTGAGCATTGGCCTACTAAACCCAGGATTGTGAATTCAGTCCTTGAGGGGGCCATTCAGGGATATGGAGCAAAAATCTCTTTGATTTAATTGGAGATTGGCACTGCTTTGAGCAGGGGGTTGGGCTAGATGATCTCCTCAGGTCCCTTCCAACCCTGATAGTCTATGATTCTGTGACCGCGGGCGCCTGCTCCACCTGGACCTGCAATCCTGGCATCTCATGGCATGGAAGCTCTGTGGCTGAATCGTATAGAGAGCTAGTGCTCTTTTCTGGTGAAATAGATCCTCCTTGGTAGAAGGAAGCCTTCCACCAGGGCAACCTACTTAGCTAAGTAGAAAAGGCTTTCCTGCTGGTGCAAGCCAAAGCAGGTGCAGCTGCTGCAGGCCTCTGTCCCGCTCATCCTGGAATACCTCCTGCACCTAAAGCAGCAAGGTCTCTCTCCTTCCTTGATCAAGGTGCACTTGGCGGCCATCTCGGCTTTCCACTTGGGGGTTTCTGGCCACTCTGTATTTTCCAACCCGATGGTGGGGTGTTTCCTCAGAGGTCTGAACAGGGTGTTCCCACACTCTCGACCTCTGGTTCCACCCTGGAATTTAAATCTGGTCCTCGCTAGGCTCATGAGCCCTCTGTCTGAGCCCCTCACCTCTTGCTCTCTGCTTCACCTTTCCTGGTGGCCACTACAGCAACGAGGGTATCTGAGCTGAGGACCCTCACCTCCAAGCTGCCTTATACAGCCTTTCGTAAGGACAAGGTGCAAATCAGACCACACCCCAAGTTTCTTCCTAATTGGTGCCTCAGTTCCACATAGGTCAGGACATTTGTTTGCTGATGTTCTATCCTAAACCTCACACAGACCCAAGTCACCGTAGTCTGTACTCTCTGGATGTCCATAGGGCTCTGGCATTCTGCTTGGAGTGGACTAAACCTTTCCAGAAGTTGACCCAGTTGTTTGTCACCATTGTGGACAGAATGAAGGGCCTTCCGGTCTCGGTACAGCACCTATCTTCATGGATTGTGGACTGCATTTGTGTCTGCTAGAAGTTGGCCAAGGTTCCGACCCCGGTGATCACAGCACATTACAAGAGCATTCGCTTCTTTGACAGCGTTCCTGGCCCAGGTCCCAATCCAAGACATCTGTAGAGCAGCGACCTGGTCCTCGGTCCACACATTTTTGGCCCATTATGATCAATCAGCAGGCCAGAGACTATGTGGTGGTTGGCAGGACAGTTCTTCAATCCATTGTTCCATGACTCCTACCCCTCCTCCTGTGGTAAGCTTAGAAGTCACCTAATTTGGAATGGATGTGAACAATCTCTCGAAGAAAAGATGGTTACCTACCTTGTAACTGTTGTTCTTCAAGATGTGATGTTCACGTCCATTACAAGACCCACCCTCCTTCCCCTCTGCCCGAGTCAATGGCAAGAAGGAACCGAAGGGAGGTCGGGCCAGCAGGGTAATATATGCACTGCTGCAAGGATGCTGCTCTAGGGGGCTCCCCTGTCGGCCCGATGGGAGCTGCTGAGGGAAAAAGTTTCTGATCGTGCACGTGATGCACATACTCCTAATCTGGAATGGACATGAATAACACATCTCAAACAACAGTTGCAAGGTAAGATTTTTTTATTTTTTTTTATTTTTTGATGTGAGCTAAAATTGCTTCTACTATGTATAAAGTAAAAGCTGCAGTGATGAGATGACATGGGATCAAATATTTCTTGAAATGTTTGAAATTATTGGAAAATTCAGAGATCTTTGTAAACACTGGGGCACGAACTGCAACCTATGTTTTGTTTGTCATAACAGACAGAAACTGGTACAGAGCCCTAACATGGACGTCTCTGGGTGCTACCATAACATAAATTACTAATTCCATATCCCTGATCTTTAAAAGTTTCCATTTAAAAATCAAGAACAAGTTTTATAGTAATGTGAAATGAATGATAAAGGTGGCTTATGATAATTTATAGGTATATCTGTTGCATTCATTAGTAATTACCATAATTGTAATTAGGTGCATAAACTACTTCATGAAAGTGGAACACTTTCCCGACTCAAGCTCGATATTTAGAGAGATTCCTTCTGTGGTGGCTTGATGGAAATATTTATTAAAAGATATGCTATAAAGGTAGTAGGATTCAGGCTCACTTTGCCTCCCTGTGGAAGTTTTGTTCTTTAATTGTCAACCTTTCCTTAAGAACACCTTTTTCCGCAGTCCTCGCAAGACAAGATCTGTGCAGTTGTGCACAACAAGCCTGATGGGTGTTGTGTAGACTTTATGGCTAAACTTAAATTGTAAGTGTTCTGGAGCCCCAGTGATACTGTCCAAGTACTATATAAATAATTTCTGTAATATTTTGTTAAAATGGTGCCTATCATAGAGAGGAGATGAGAACTTGGAAAAAACAGCATTGCCAATTCCAAGCATTCAAAAATGGTAAATCAGGCCACAAAACCACGAGATTAAAAAATAGTAGAGGGAGAGCAAGGGGGAGTCTCTTAATTTGCCTCCTAGTTTTTGGGCCTTCAGTGGTTGTTTTCAAGCTTCCCTCCATACCAATGAGAGCTAGAAACCAACTATTTTTTTTTTTTCAAAATGAAAGTTGAGATTCTCGTGTAATCACAGCTCTCCAGGAGCAGGGGCCTTAAGACCATCACATCCTGCAAAACTTGCAAGAGGGTGATGAGAACTGGCAACATGAAGTACACATGTGGGATTTGTGAAAAACTACATTTAGCCTTGCAAGGAGAGTTGACTGTAACAAACACATTTCTAGTACATACCATAAGGGTGTTAAACACCGCTAAGGACATGGCTAAATTGAATGTGTGATTTAATGTCTTGTGTAAACTCATGTAGCAAAACGTGCCAGTGAAGCCACTTATTAAAACAAAAAACTTCAGAAGTGTATAGTGACTTCCTGTGAAATTTCTGAACCACAGATTCAGAACACGCATATCAGCTTGCTTTCAGATTCCTGTGGGCCTCACTTGCTTATTTGATTTGAAAGCAAGGGTCCAGGGATATTTTTTTATTCCCCCCCACCACCATTGTTTCCTATCCAGAGTTTGAATATTCAGACATTTTATAACCCTACTCCTTCTAAAACTCTTTGAGCTTCTTTTCTTTCTTTACACAAAAGAATACTTTTGGCTGATTGAGTTCCATCCATTGCCAACTGAGGGTTCTTTTGTTTTGTTAGTCCAGCATCCTTTATAAAATGAGGACCATAGAGCAAGTACTCACTGCCTCCCCACTGAGCGTGATTGTGCTTGAAAGGTGTAGTACTGTACTGGTGTAACATGTAAAGCTTTAGTTAGAGGGTTTTGAATGCATTTCAGTGTCTACCTTTTTTGCTTTGTGAAAAGTAGTGGGATTGTGCTTGAGATAATAAATCCACCTATTTCTAGTTTGGTGTGGTTGTGACAAGTGGGTGAACAAAGAACTAGCTGAATGCAGTTGCTGTTGTGTTGAAACTAGCTAAAAGTTCCCATTCAAGTGGTTTCAGTGCAGTATAGCTAACCGGCAATTTTCTGTTTTATGTACACAAACCTAGAAAGACAGCTGTACTTAGTTTTCATTCATCTATAATAGTAACTTGAATAAAGCTGATTGGAGGACATTTCAGGGATTCAGGAATCCCTTTCCAAAAGCATAAATAAGTTTGTTTCCTTGTTTGAACAGGAGCTGTAATCAGTATCTACCATAAGACTTAAAGGGCTACCTAGAAAATACTTTTTCCCTCTGCATGGAGACAGATAGCAGGAAATGTTTTCACCATTTAAAAGTAGTAGGCTACAACTGGGATTCAAGTATCCTTAACACCATTTCCTTGCTGTATTGCAGACCAGGGCCCCTGTGGGGGCTGTGAGCAGGTTTCAGGGGGGGCCGCCAAGCAGGCCAGCATTAGATTTGCTGGGGCCCACTGTAAAAAGCTGAATGTGGGGCCCTGAGTCCCACCACCTGGGTCTGAAGCCTAAGCAGTGTAGTTTTGTGGGGAGACCTATTGCATGGGGCCTTAGCCAATTGCCCGGCTTGCTTCCTGCTAATGCCAGCCCTGGATTTTATAGGCAGAAAACCAGTTATTGTGGCACAGGTGGGCCATGGAGTTTTTACAGCATGTTGGGGGCCTCCAAAGGAAAAAGGGTTGAGAACCCCTGCTGTATTGCGTTATTAAAATTAGCTGTTTTAAAATCAGGTGTAAATATGAATGAACTCCATATTCCCTCTTCATATACAGGATCTAGAAATGTTTGTTTTCAGTAACTGTACAGGCATGTTGTGTCTTAGGCGCATTTAACATGTGTGTTCCGCTTTACGTGGTCGGCAAAAAAAAAAAAAAAGGAAGGGGAAAAATAAAAATTTAAAAACTTTCTGTAGGGCGGGCGATTTTGCCCGCCATTGAACTCAGTGGTTTTCGGTTATACATGGTTTCTGCTTTAAGTGATAACCGCGGAACGTGCAAGACATGACATCCTTGTATGTATACAGACTTCTGTGGATCAGTTGAAAACCTGAGGGTGGATCACAGAAATTTCATACAGATATGTAAAAATACACATGATCTGTCTATGAAGTATCAACATAGGGAACAGAAATTTGACAAGATCTCTTCAGCCTCACAGACAAAGATAAGTCCCGAGGGCTAGATGTTGAAGCTAGACCAATTCATACTGAAATAAGATGCAGAATTTTGCAACAGTGATGGCAATTAACCACTGGAGCAATTTACCATGGATTCTCAATCCACTGATGAAAAGCGTTAGATAAGAGCCTTGTTGTCATCGTCCTCATCACTGGAAATCTTTAAATAAACAATGGATGTTTTCTGAGAGATTCTCTAGTTCAGCCACAGCTATTGGACTTGAAGCAGGAATTGGTGGAATTCATATGAGCTGTGTTATGCAAGATCACAATGGTCCCTTCTGGCTTTAAAACCTTTATAACAATGTGGAGAGAGAATCTTTTTTTATCGGAAAGCACTCTACTCCCAAATTCTAATGACGTTGCTATTCAACCAGTGTAATGCTGTTGTCTGCCGCAGTTACTCCAGACTTACTCCAGGCAGAGAAAAATGAATCAAGCCCACTGTGCAAATAATGGTAGCAATCAGAAGCCTACTCTTGAAGATTTATTCTGCTGTAGCAATAAAAGTTGGTGCAGGTTACCATGAGATACAGTAATAGAACTTCAGTGGTCTCTGCTGCGCAGCAAAATCTCACTTAGGTCCTATATAAAAGTACAAAATCAGTGAAGCACGTTCATCTTAATAGTACTATAATCCACTAACTTTCATCCAAGTTGTGCTTTAAAATCAGTCTAACATCTCACCCATTATCCGATTCCCCCCTCCCCCATTTAATCCCTGACTGTGCTGGATTCAAGTTATGCATATGTAGGAAGTGACATGAATTGGAATAGTGAGTAGGGGATGGAATGTGAGGGGAGCACCCAAGTTCAGTGATTTATATGATCTTGGGCAAGTCACTTCACCTCTGTGCCTCTTTCCCTACTTGTAAAATGGGGAAAGAATATCAATCCTCCTTCCTCAGTGGTGTTGCGAGGGCTAGTTAGTAAATGTCTGTAAAGCTCTTTAAATATGTAAAGTTCTTCCTAAAAGGGGTCCTGTGCCAGACACTGGTAATCTAATGACTGTGTGTACAGTGAGAAAGGAATGGTATAAAATCCTTAATGAGGAATTAGCATAATATACTGTGTAATGATAATTATTGGTCAGTGAATAGATTGATATGTGTTAAAAAACAGGTTTAAGGTTAGCAGCCATGTTAGTCTGTATCGGTAAATAAGATGAGGAAGACTTGTAGCATCTTAGACTAACCTGTTTATTTCAGCATAAGCTTTCAAGGGCTATAGCCCTCTTCATCGGATGCATAGAATGGAACAGAAGTAAGATATATTTATATACACTGTGTGTGTGTGTGTGTGTGTGTGTGTGTGTGTATGTATGTATGTATATATATATGTGTGTGTATGTATATATATATGTGTGTGTATGTATATATATATGTGTGTGTATGCGCGCACACACACACACACACACGCCAGTCACATTTCACGCGCATTTAACTTGCGCGAATTTAATTATACACGGCTGGCCAAAAAAAAACAAAAAAAATAACAACCCAGGGGTCGGGCCCGGCAGCCCGCAAGCTGGGGCTGGAGCCGGCAGCCCGCCCGCTGCCGCGAGGGCTGAGGTCGGGGCTGGCAGCCTGCCCGGCAGCCCGCAAGCCACCGCTGGAGCCGGGAGCCTGGCAGCCCATGGCAGGGGCTGGGGCCGGCAGCCCGCAAACCGTGGCACGGGCCGGGGCTGGAGCCAGGACAGCCCGCGGCAGGGGCCAGCAGGCTGTCCGTCCCCGCAGGGGCCGGGGCTGGAGTCAGCAGCCCGCCTGCGGGATCGGGGCAGGAGCTCCCCTACCGGGTAAACGTTCGTATAGTGAACTCAATGGGAGTTTCACTATACGCAATTTCTGCTTTACGCGGTAATCACAGAACGTAACCCTCGCGTAAGACGCGACATGCCTGTATATAAATACATCTTACTTCTGTTCCATTCTATTCATCCAATGAAGTGGGCTGTAGTCCACAAAAGCTTATGCTAAAATAAACGGGTTAGTCTCTAAGGTGCTACAAGTCTTCCTCATCTTAGTTAAAAAACAGGTTTTTAATGAAGAATGAAAACTAAACCGTAAAAAACACTGAAAATTAGAGGGGTCCTTAGCCTTTGTCCATGTGGATCCAACTTATGAGGATCACACTTACATGTGCCTCATGCATGGGAGACCAGAACCTTTGGACATCAGTGTCCTTTCGGGGCCATGCCTGTGCCCCACATATCTCTGTGCGTATTCCCCTATCCCCTGTTCTGCCTGTGTGAGGGCACATAGGGCAGAACAGCTTCTACTACCTCTAGTTACACTCTTACACCCCAGGGCAGCAAAACAGAGTTCAGCAACCTGTGTGCTAGCCCCCAAAGTGCCCTTCACAGAGTCAATTTAGAATCACTCAGTTACTCTGCTTAGCTTACTGATAACTTTCAATCTCTTTTAAAGTAGCATCAAAGATTCTTGTAGTTGGTGCTTTCCATTTAGAGGCCAAGACTAAATACCTCCAGGTTCAATCCAGGCCTTTCATGTGATGGACTTACTCTTTTAACTGAGGAACACAGTCAATGTCTACTCTGTGGGGGAGAGCAGTATGCCGCTTTTTTTTACTTAAATCAAATCATTGACCCCTTCTTCTCTTCCCCCAAGCACCACTTAAGCCTGGGATAAACCAAGTTGCTTAGTTTAGATATTTCCAGAGCCTTTCTTTATTATTTAGGTAGATTAAAGCCATTCAGAAAATCAACCTGTTCGTGACATTAGGGAAGGCTGTAAAAGATCAGATCATCTCTTCCTGGAGATTCAAATGGATCACTCAGTATGTTAGTCTTCTACCAACTAGTAGATCTGGCCTTCCCTCTGTCGTTCAGGCCCACTCAGTTAGAGACCAGGCAACCTCTTCAGCATGTTTAAGAAATATTTCTGTATGGGTCATCTGCAGGGAAGCCACTTGGAGCTCAGCTCATTCCTTTACCAAACATCATATCCTGGATTTGGTGATTAGATCAGATGGCAAATTGGCAACAGTGGTTTAGAAATCCTTATTTGGCTAACTGTAGGTAGGACATCAGACTCTCATATTAAGCTGGAAATTGCTAGCTAGTCCTGAGATACACGTGGGTAAAACATCTGAGAACTGCAGTTACTGCACAGTAAATAACTTCTTTATTTCCCAAATGGATCCCATTTGCAGAGTTGCTATAAATTCTCTCCTTCCCCACTTCCCTAAACATTTGAAGGGGTGGGCAGGATGTATAATGTTTTTTCTATTGCTTTTGGTTAATGTATTTTTTTTTCATTACAGACTTTAAAAAATTCGAAAAGTCTTTGCTCCCTTGATTATGAAGAAGATGATGATGACGACGACACACAAATGAAGACAATTGTGTCATCCCCATGTGATTCACATGACTTTATGAACATCACCACCCCTGGTTCCAGTCCAGTGAAAGAGCAAGTGGATGAAGTAAGGCATCATGGGCCATGTCACGTTGGCTTCAGTGTAAGGGATTATAAGAAGGCAGCTGCAGTGTGTGAAAGTGATGAGGACACAAGTGATTGTGAGAGCACTGAAGAGGGCATCTTTCCGCTAGACTGCGGGGACTTGGATCTAGAGCAGATTGAAAACAACTGAGGCTCAAAGTTGTGTACTAGAATCAGAGTTGTTCTAAATTAAAATGATTAGTGGATTACCTTTGAAATGCATAATCCATGTCCCTGAATCTCTGTATTGCCTATCTTGGGCCTGTGTTAGAAGAAATGTTTCAGGTGGGGGAAAAAAAGAACCATTGTTACCTGTTTATAGTCTATCGATCAGTCTACGAATAACAGCAAAAGACAACTGGAGGTTAAATGTTATTTTGAACATTAAGGAGTAACTTTGATTACAAATTTCCTAACAGATATTTTGCATTTTTATGGCTTTTACAGTTCTGGAGAAAGCATCTCTATTTTGAAATGAATTTTCAGAAGGGCATTCTATAAAACTAAATCTGTCAACAGTTATTCTGGTGCGGGGATATGTTCCATTTGTTTAAAGAGCTTAATGTGAAAAACGGGTTGCATAATTAAATTGGTATTAAACGATTGGATATCTGGAGATCTGAACACTTAAGTATCTGGTTGACAACTGGTCCAAAATACTTTACTATCTCTTATACAGTGAGTGGTTATAAAACTTCATAACATGTACAGATGGTTTTTCATATATTCAAGACTTTTTTGCTCAAAATGTCGTAGTGACCTTAAAGGTTAACATTTTCCATGATTTTACTACTTGAATTGTTTTTCAGCCAGAAGCAATGCTAATTTAGGTGGGTTAAAAGTGCAAGTAGCTGCCCACCTTCTTGGTCATCATTATGTTTTCTGTGGTTCAAAAGAATGTACAAGAGCACTTGAACTTTTAAACAGGGACTTTGTAATGATCAATTCCCCAGGAGGTGATCCCTTCAGCAATACTAGAAGGAAACTAGTCCTTGAATTAAATAAAATGACATTTTGCTTTGCATTTGCATGTGTGTATGAATTTTATTGGTTGATCTATGAAGTCTTTGGCAGATACTGTAGCGTGGCATTTCTTTAACATGGGGGAAATAGTTTTAGATTCTTATCTATCCAGAATTTTTTTTGCAGGGTTTCATAGGGTAATGAAGTGTATTTTCACTCTTTAAAATGTAATACTATATTGTTGCTGACTATTACAACACGCAATAATGTGGTTAAAGTGAAGGAATTTTCCACAAACACGGAGGATTAGTTTGTGGACACTTAAATTAGATGGAGTTGGGGAAGGTAGAAATTGTGGAATCATTCAGGTAGTGGATGGTGTAGGACTGGTTAAATAAAGCAGAATCTGCTGCAGGTTCTGCAGCAGTGCCAATGCATTGCAATGGAGATTTGTCCCCTCTGCTAGAGCTCATTTTAAACAGCCTTAGTGGTATAAGGGAAAACGAGAACATTCACTTATGTGATAGGGGAAAAAACACTGACCCAAAGCCTTGTCCCGTGTGTCATTGAGTGCCACAGCACTCCACAGGATTGGGGTCCCAGTAGCTAACTCACTGAGATGTCTAGGGTGTCTATACCAAATAAAAAAAGCATAGGTAATCAAGAAGTGAAAGTCACTTTGTATACACAGTGCATGCCAAATAACCCTTGCAGCTTTAGCAAATGTGGAAGTGTAAAAAATAAATAAAACACATACAGGTTTAGAAAGCTGGAATGTGCACAAACAGATCTTTCCTGTATACATTGTTGTACACAGACAATGAAATCTTGTAACCATGAACATGCTGAACATGATGGAGGAATTCACGAATACACACCATTTCAAAGAATCACAGCTACTCCAAAGTCATTGTTCTTTTTGAATTGCAAAGATATGGTGCCTTAAGTGCATCCACTCTCTGGAAATGTAGAGGATGTGAGGCTCAGCAAGGAAAATTTTTTACATTTATGAACAAAGTATAGATGGGGGGGGGGCCTTTATATTAAAGAAACAAAGTTTGAAAGACTTGCTCCAAGCAGAGGACTGTACACCAGAAACTCCAGATTTCTAATCGCAGATACGCGATCTGAGCAAGTCAATGGTCTGTGCCTCAGTTTCCTCCAAGCAAGCCATAATTCTCCTTTCACAGGTGTGCTGTGACTAGTGAACATGCGGAGCTGTGAGGATAGGAAGCACTGTAGAAACACTAAAAAGTCTTTAAGAGTGTACAGAAGAAGTTAGGGCCACTCTTGGATAAAGAAGAACAAATTTCATGGAAAAACAAATGTAGTAACCACCTACTTTTCAATTTGGGTTTTTATTAGAGGGTGACCAAGAAAATAATGAGTTGAACAGCTGTGCTAGAAAACTGTAAAATCATGGACAAATGAAATCTGTTGAAAGAGGAGCATGTGTGCTTTAGGTCTACAGACTAATATAATCCCATGTGAGAGCTAGGAATTAAAGGAATAGTTACAATTTTATGGTCACTTCAGACAGTGTTCCTGCCATTGTATAATGCACAAAATTATATTGCCTGCCCCAGAAGAGCTTATTAGACAATGAACTTGCCACATTTATGTATTGCACTCATTGCTCCAGGAGAACAGGGAAACATCCCTAATAATCTGCAGTGGACAAGTGTAGTAGGGGATTTTCAAAAAGGAAATCATACAGCATATTAGGCCAACCAGCTGCAGTCTGTCACAGGTTGAGCTGTGCCCTTCAGAGGCGTCAGCTTTCAGCTCTCAGCTGTGCTTGGTCCCAGGCTGAGATCCAAGTCTTCTGGGGAAGATACAAAGTAACCTGTCCTCTGTAGGAGGAAGAGCTGGTAGGAACAGAATGAGATGAAAGATTGGCTGTGGTTTCTTTCTGCCAGAGAATCAGTGAGGGAAGAAGGTAGGAAAGGGCCAGAGGAGGCCTGGAGCTAGGCTAGAGAAGTACTCTGAGGAGCCAGAGAAGAAAGCCTAAACAGCAACAGCCACCACAGAAATGGCTCTGGGAAACCATTGAGAGGAAAGCTTTTGGTCTTAGGGAAGTATGTCCGCAACTAGAGGGCAGAGCTCCATAGTAAGAGGAGGATCCAGATTTCTGGGTAGTAACCGCTAGAGGTGGTGAAGAAATCAGGGCAAAAAGGGCTGTTGAGTCTGGGGAGGGCTGATGGAGTGATCGGTATATTTTGTAGTTTCTTTACCTCAAAAGGAAAGGTCTGCATTGTGGAACACCCAAACATCAAACCGTCAACTGTCCCATTGGGAAACTGAGACAGATGATCTGTTCTTTTGGCAGACCCAGGTAAGCTGCTGTTACATGGTCCCAGGAGAAACCAAAACAATCAACTGAGTTCTCACTCTGCTGTTGCCAGGAGATTCCATAGGCCTCTGGTATGCACCCAAGTGACAGATAAAGCCTGAAAAATCAATTCATGTTGCCAACTCTTGTGACTTGTTTTTTCTTCATATTATGGGATTTGATTGTCTGACTTCCACCCTTATGCACTGTTGACAGTTCTCAGGGAACCCATGACTGAGTTGCCTCCTGTCTCCAAGGTGAGGGAGTCGTGCCTGTGCCTGGCTCTCTAACACAACCAGCCTTTCAGCCACACAAGCACTCTCCTCTAGGACATATTGCCCTTATGTTGCTTTGTAGGTTAACAATGCACCCCAGTCCCTGAGTTCTTTTGAATCATTCCCTGTGTTAGCCAGCCTCTGAGTTGGGCTAATTCCCGATCCTTTGCCCCCTAAAGGTGCCATGTACCCAGCTTTATCTTAAACCACCACTCCTGTAAACGACATTGAACTTGTGAGCACCTATAACAAAGGTAGGTTTAGTCAAGACAGCGTAGTTACTATTTTTCCCCCAGGACCTGTCTCATTCAGTGCAAAGGATGAAGCGTCCTCACTGAATGGGTAATTATGCAATATTTCTTTTTTATCCTCTTTCAGCATGTGGCCCCATACATTACTTCAGCAGAGTATTCAAATAAATGCAGATAGAAAAGCCCATGAGGAAATTAATCTGTGGGTCCCCCATCTTAGTTCTTTACAAGCATAAATAAATTCATCTTCACAACACTCTTGTGATAAGAGGTGGTATTATCACCACAAAGATTAAAAACACAATTGTCCACAGTATCTGCTATTTTAGGTGTCCAATTTAAGAAGCCTAGGGCCTGATTTTTTTCAGAGTACTTAGCATTTTACAACACTTTATATGTTCAGATCACAGCTCCCAAGCACCACAGTTGCAAGTGCTCAGTACTTCTGCAAATCAGAAGATAAGGCATACACTGATTACCTGTGGAAATGGTATAAGTGACATGCCCAGTATCACAAAGGAACTCTGGGTAGAATCCAGTTTTCCAGGATGACATTCAGCAGCCTTAACAACAAGCATGGTTTCTCTTTCTGCAGTTCCGCAGATCCCTGCTTCATTCGCCACCCACCTTCCAGCTTTTGCATCAAATGAGGCAGATATACTGCAGACAACAACCGCATTCACTGCAAAGCCCTAATTCAGGCCTGCATAACATGCGGCCCGGGGGCCACATGCGGCCTGCATGGGCTCACTATGCAGCCTGCGGGGGGTGAGTAGGGGTGGGGCAAGCCAAGCAGTGGGGTGGGGGGAAGCGGATGGGGGCAGGGTGAGAGTGGGGCTTTTCGGCCCACAGCTGGTGTGTTTGCAGTAATATGGCCCTCGCTGCTTTCCGAGTTGCGCAGTTCTGCCCTCATTCATCCCTGGAGCAGATCCATTCCAGGCACCATGTGTGGTAGGAGTCTCATTGAAAAATATAATATATGAATTAAAATGTGATCTTGTAATTGCTGTATCATTATGCGTATGCACAAGGGGGCTCAATTAAGGTATGACATTTTCTACATCAAAACATTTTTGTTTTTTCAATTTTCGTTATGTGGAGCACACTGCCTCAGACGCACACATATATATCAGCAGCAGGGTCGGGGCCTTAAGATTCACAGTACAGTCCTCTATCACTTTTGCTGTATGAAGTAACCAGTAGCAGTTGTAAGCTGTTACCTTCTATATGAGTTTGCTTCTAGAAAGGGAATGAGACACATTTTGACAATGGTATTCACAAGTATTTGGTAGACAATATGGAATGTTTAGAGTCAGGAATAATGGGTTCAATGTCAGGTTCTGTAAGGACATGCCTCTATAGTGGTTACAGGCCCTTCTGCCTCTGTACCCTCCCCTGCTGCTATCCCCTCTGGTGGCTAATTTCTATTCTTCTCCACCCCAACTTTCTGCTCCCCTCTATTTCCCCTGCCGCTCCCACCCCTTCATGTTCCTCACTCTAAACTCCAGTCAGGCCGCTCTCTCCTCCAAGCCACAGTGCTCCCTAAGAGCATCCAGCAACTGAAGAGAAAATCCTGCCCTGATGTGGAACATGCTCAGTTGCTCTGTGGGCATGGTGTATTTGCAATCTGGTTGGCACTTTGAAGCTGTGAGGGAGGCCTGACGCCTGCCCAGTGCAGGTAGAGTCTTCAGAGAATTTAGCTTGCCAAACTCTCTGAAGTCTCTGCTGAGCATGTGTAAATTGAGTCTTAAAACATGGGCAAACTTAGACGTGATTTCACAGGGACAACAAAAGGCACATATCTGACCTCAGGGCAAGTACCTGCTCCAAAGCATGCAGATGCTAAAACTTCTCAGCTAAAATGGTTGTAAGAAGTTTTTGTTTAACGTGGGTAAAACAATGTATTTTTTCCCCGAACCTTATTCTGAGAGATGATTGAATTGTTTTAGCCAAAAAATATCCTTTACAACAGGTGAGGTGGGAGGCAGGGGGAATCAGCCAGAAGCAAACAATCGGCATTAGAAAATTATAGCCTGAATGATTTGTTTGGCAAAGTTATTAGCAACTGAAAACAAGGTCTGATAATGGAAAGTGGTGGGTAACCTTAATTATAGGCAGCGCTACCTTCATTGCCTAATATGATGTGTAATGGAATTTGCAAATTTGCTAAGTCTAATAACAAATCCATGAATTCAAATGTCATTGAATTTTCAGTCTGTTTAGGGCAAACAAGAAGGGGAGGCAGAAGCAAATATAGATAGAATGTGAAGAAAGTAACAGAGAGAGAGAGAGAAATTCTAATGAGAGTAAATCCCCTGTATTCTCTCTTTAGTTAGAATGGAAAGCACCCAATACAATGTGGAAGCTATTGCAAACATAAGGTGATTCCTTGAAGTTCTTGCAAACATGAAAAATACTTACTGATAAGGTTCACACTTGTGCAAATCTGGCTCCGACTGGGGTGATCATGAGGTTTTATCCTTAATACTCGGAATAATCTAAAAAATATATTTTTAAAATTAATAGTTACTCTTGGGGGAAGGGACACGATTTTTGCTTTATGGGGGAAAGATTTGTGGGCTTGATCACATACACAAAATCATTTGCAGTTATCTGGACCTTAAACTTCTCCAGGCCTGTATCTATCTAGCACGTTAACTATAAAAAACTCTAGTATAGGCTGTAACACCCCACACAGCCAGAGGAGAAAGGAAATGGGTCTTTTCACTCAGATGCCAGATTGTGACCCGTTTCAATATTCAGTGTGATGCCTGTTCTTAAATTCATTTGCAGTTGATAATATCAAGTTGAACTCTCACACATTCCTTTTAATCTCCATCAGGTTAAGGTCTCTACCCTGATTGATCTGTTGCTGTTTTTCACAACCCAGGAGTTTATATACCGAGTGTCACGAGCAACTGAATGGCTTAAGATGGCCTGAGATGTGAAAGATGCAAGTGGCACTGCTGCTTTATAGCAAACTATAAGCCTGGGTGGGGAAATCTTTAATATGCAAACTAAGCAAGCCAGACATCAGGACAATAGAATTATATAATCCATTTTCAGAATGGCCAGCTGTTCCATTAGGAGGCAGCTCAGTTCCCCACTCTTCTCTTTCTCCCAATGATAATTATGCAAATATGTGATGAGACAGAAAGCCAGCTGGGCTACCAACTGAAATATTAAGCTGTGCTTTGTAACTTCAAACTCCTTAGGAGTGCTACTTGTAGAGCTGCAAACTGTATGATAGATGTTTCTGGACAGGTCTTGCTGTTTGCCTTAACTTACCATCAGCCCACCTAATGCTGTAAACACACAGTTGGTAAATTGTTTAAAGCAAAAATATTGCATCACTTCCACGCTCATCAAAAATGTTTGTTATCAGAAAATCCTTTCACTGTGTCGAGAAAAATAATCACGCCAAAAGAATCATGGTGTTGGTACAAATGGTTGGAACTCAAGTTGAGTGCACAATTAATTAATGGACTCGTCTTGCACCATGGTTTCATCCTCTGCCAGTCTAAGCTACCTTCACTGTGCTGTGTGTGTCTGTCCCCTGATTTTTGATTTATGGTCTGGATTTGGGTGCTGCCTGGTTGAAATATAAAAGTGTTGATGTTGCTTTAGTTTGGGCAAGACAATTGGATGGCAAATTCAGGAAGAGGGTATGCTGTGTCTGCCAGTAGCATCCTTTGTCAGTCCCCTTTGTCAGAAAAGGACAGAAAGAAACTGTGTTCTCTCTCTCTCACACACACACACACCCCCTCTCTTCCATCCTACTTTCCAGGTCTCTCTAAATATGAGAGAGAAGCCAAAGAAGGTACAAGTCTAGTATTGAAAAAAAATCTTTCCCAATCACTTTTAAAAGCCCATGAGGGTAGCTCCAGAATTCTCTGGAGAAGGTCGGATGCCAGTGCTCAGCCATGCTACCTGCAAGGCTTTTCCTTCCTGACTACCTGGTGTTAAGAATGCAAGCTTTGCAATCATGCCACATGTGAACATGATGATCCTGCTCTCCTGTCCAGCAATACAGGTCCTGGACACTTTGTATGTTTAAGTTGCTATGGAAGAGACTTTTCAATACATCTTGAGGCCCCTAAGTGATATTCACCTTCTGAAACCATTTCAAATAAATATGGTTTGTCATGGATGTGCCTATAGGCCTCTTTGACTTGTCCTCCATTAAATTTGTTCATCTACTTCCTCCACACTCCCCATTATTAATATTTGATAAGTGTCCACAACCTTTTAGGTGCTGCACGTGACATTAAATATAGTCACAGCCACTGTTCCCTCTAAGCTGTGTGCACACACAGATCCTAAACCCTGCGCACAAAGTAAAATGCCACGCGCACAAAAATTTGCACAGAAGCAGAAAAATTTGCACAGAAGAAATCTTTTGCACAAACAGCCTGTCAAAAATTAGAGGGAACATTGGTCACAGGGAGATACATTTATAGGAGGAGCCAGGTGCTTCAAGGTTGGTATCACTGGAGGAACAAAAGGGGCACAGGATGATGCAATAAGAAATGAGGTCATGGTTGTAGATTGGAGCAAAGCTATGTGGGAACTTTGCAGTTTGGTGTCCCCTGTGCTATCAATAGAACATAAGAATGGCCATACCGTGTCAGACCAATGGTCCATCTACCCCGGTATTCTGTCTTCGACAGCGGCCAGATGCTTCAGAGGGAATGAACAGAATGGGGCAATTATCAAGTAATCCAGCCCCTGTCATCCAGTCTAAGCTTCTGGCAGTCAAAGGTTTAGGGCTGCCCAGAGCATGGGGCTGTGTCCCTGCCCATCCTGGTTAATAGTCATTGATGGACCTATCCAACATGAACTTATCTAGTTCTCTTTTGAACCCTGTGATAGTTTTGGCCTTCACAACGTGTCCTGGCCAGAAGTTCCACAGGTTGGCCATGCGTTGTATGAAGAAGGACTTCTTATGTTAGTTTTAAATAACACTTTTTTCCATACCACTCATGATTTTATAGACCTCCATCATATCCCCCGTTAGTCCTCTCTTTTCTAAGATGAACAATCCCATCTTGTTAATCTCTCCTCATATGGAAGCTGTTCTATATCCTTAGACATTTTGTTGCCATTCTCAGTTCATTTCCCAACTCCAACATATTTTTTATTTTTTGAGATGGGGCAACCAGAACTGCATGCAGTATTCTAGGTGTGGGTGTACCATGGAATTATAAAGGGGCATTATGATGCTTTCGTTCTTATCATCTGTCCCTTTCCTAATGGTTCCTAACAAACTGTTAGCTTTTGTGACCGCAGCTGCATATTGAGTTTTCAGAGAACTATCCACAATGACTCCATGATCTCTTTCTTGAGTGGTAACAGCTAATTTAGACCCCATCATTTTGTATGTATAGTTGAGATTATGTTTTCCAGCGTGAATTACTTTGCATTGACTAACATTGAATTTCATCTGCCATTTTGTTGCTAAGTCACCCAGTTTTGTGAGATCTCTTTGTAACTCCTCACAGTCAGCTTTGGACTTCGAGTAATTTTGTATCATCTGCAAATTTTGCGACCTCAGATATTCACTATTTATGAATATGTTGAATAGGACTGGTCCCAATACATATCCTTGAGGAATTCCACTATTTACCTCTCTCCGTTGGGAAAATTCACCATTAATTCTTACTCTATTTCCTATCATTTAGCTAATTACTGATCTCTGAGAGGAACTTCACTCTTATCCTGTGACTGCTTACTTTGCTTAAAAGCCTTTGGTGTGGGACCTTGTCAAAGGCTTTCCTTAAGTCTAAGTACACTGTATCCACTTGATCCCTCTTGTCCACATACTTGCTGATGCCCTCAAAGAATTCTCATAGATTGGTTTGGCATGATTTCCCTTTACAAAAGCTGCGTTGATTCTTCCCCAACATATTGTGTTCGTCTATGTGTCTGATAATTCTGTTCTTTACTATATTTTCAACCAATTTGACTGGTACTGAAGTTAGGTTTACTGGCCACTAATTGCTAGATCACTCCTGGAACCTTTTTTTAAAATCACTGTTACAGTAATTATCACCCAGTCATCTGGTATAAGGCTGATGTAAGTGATTGGCTATGTACCACAGTAATTCTACAATTTCATATTTGAGTTCCTTCAGAACTAATGGGTGGATACCATCTAGTCCTGGTAACTTATTACTATCTAAATTATCAGTTTGTTCCAAAACCTCCTCTATTGACACCTCAGTCTGGGACAGTTTCTCAGATCTGTCATCTAAAAAGAATGGCTCAGGTCTGGGTAGGGTGATCAGATGGCAAGTGTGAAAAATTGGGACACTTTTATTTTCAAGGAGTGTGTGTGTGTGGGAGGGGGTATAATTGCCTATATAAAACAAAGCCCAGAATATTGCCATGATCCTGATAATGTCAGGACATTTGGCCACCCTAGGTGTGAGTATCTCCATCAAATTCTCTGCAGTGAAGACTGGTGCAAAGAATTCATTTAGCTTCTCTGCAATGGCCTTGTCTTCCTTGAGTGCTCCTTTAGCACCTTCATCACGGACTGTTTGGCTGGCTTCCCGTTTCTGATGCTCTTAACATTTTTTAAAGCTAGATTCCATTTAATTTATCTATAAGGTATTGGACCATCCAGAACCATTGTTCTGGGTATACTGTCTTCCATCCCCCCTTTACTTTGACTTTAATGAATGAAAGGTCCATTTAGTTTATTCATATATTCATTTTGTTAACACAGTTGAGGCCGGAAATAATGGTAACTGCTCTGTGGACTTAATCCTGCTCCTCTGGAAGCCAATGCCAAAATTCCCCTTGACTTTATTGGGAAAGGAGGGGTAGCGATGTACACTTGTCTCTCCTTGTAATAACAGCTGTGTGTCTCTGAAATGCACAGCCCATCATTACCACATAGCAGATCTTGACAACCAAGGACTTTGTGACACTTAAAATTCATGCCGCGAGCAGCTGGGATCTGTGTAATGGACTTCAGTAGAACAGGACGATGGCACAACAAGCTTGCAGCAGCGAAGATTATACTGCTGAGGATTCATTGGAATGGTTATGTTTTCCTTTTTAGGCTGAAGGTTGAGTGTGGGCTGGCAAAAGAATCTATTAATGTGAATGATAATTCACTTGGCTGAAACCTGAAAGTTATTTCAGGGGTTGTGACTTATAGCTGTGTTGAAATCCGCCCAGGCAGGCAAACACTGAACTGCAATTAGTCATGGAACTGTCACTTTCTTAAATGCTAAATTGTATTGTGCAGGAAAAAAGACAGAATGTATTCAGTAATGTAGGAGGCCAACTGCTAGGCATTACTTACAATGGCTTGAAGTTGGGAGGAAGGAGAATGTAATGAATGGGGAAACTCCTGGACTCGTTTGCAAGGCTGAAGAAATAAGACCACTAGTTATATATAGGATAAGGGGAAAGCTGGCCTTGGGGTTACAGTGCTGGAGTGGGGTTTGGGTGGCCTGGATTCAGTTTGCAAGTCTGCTGCGGATTCCCTTTGCAACCTTTAAACAAGTCACTTAATCTTTCTGCGCTAGAGCTCCATCAGCACAATGGGGAGAGTAATGCCTACGTGGAGTTGAGGCTCTGATATTGTGGCAATGGGAATCATACAGATATCTAGACGAGTAGTCCCCAAACTTTTGGGTGACATGCCCCCATACCCTTGTCTGTGTGCTTCTGTTCCCCCACCCACCCACCCACCCCGTGGCCGAGAGCAGGGCCATGGCTGGGGCAGGGGATGTGGATTGAGGCTGGAGCTGGGGATGGGTCTGGGTCTGGGCAGGGCCATCTTTAGGATTTATGGGGCTCCATGCAAGTTACCTGAGTGGAGATATTGAGGGACAGGGAGGGAAGGCGGGGGCTCCTGAGGGGTGATATTGAGGGACGGGAAAAGGGAGGGTGGGGGGCTCCATTGAAGGCCACTGACCCCAGTGTGTCGAGGGACACAGCCACTATCTCCATCTACAGAACCCCAGAACCTGCTCCCCTGCCCGGCACCACCCTCCCCTCCGCCGCCGACCCAGCATGGCTTCTGCCGGAGCACCCAGGTGAGCTCGGGGCTTCTTTTACCCTGTGGCTTGGGCTGTCTGCTTGGGTGCCCATTTTTCTGGGGGGATCCCACATTGGCTGGGGGGGGGGGGAACTTCTGGGCATGTGCCTTGTTGGCCTGTGTGTTAATCCGCATGGGGGGGTGATGGAACCCCTGGCCAGTGGGACCTCTTCCCAACTTTGAGAGGAAATGCTGCTCTGCAGCACACGCAGCTCCCTCCTGGCGCTCACACCAGCTCCTACCTTGTTGATCTCCCAGGGAGTGGAGAGAAGCCCTCTGGCCAGCGGGAGGGCTGAGGAGAGTGAGCAGAGGGGGAGGGGCAGGGGGCTTCTTCCATCCCCCCCCCCTTTTTTCTTTGAAATTTCCCACCTGCGCTGCTGATTGGTTGCTCTGATTCACTCTGCACATGTGTAACGAGGAAGATGCTGAGTGCAAAGCGCAAACAGCCCCGGCCAGTCTGTCTATGGCTAGGGACAGCGGAGTCAGAGAGTAGCACAAGTGGAACAGCCCAGGGCCCCATAGCCTGGTGGTGCCCCAAATTTTTGGGTGCCCTATACAGCTGTGTATGCTGCTTTATGCGTAAGGGCGGCTCTGGGTCTGCACTGTGCTGAAACTATACAAGTTAATTGTCAGCCTGAAAGCACATCTTCTGAAATCCAGTTTGCTTTAATACGATGTGCACCTCTAAATCATCCCAGAGCCAACTCCCGAGAGATCAGGAGGACCTCCCATCCCCACTGTAGCTAAGGGAAGCTGCAGCTGCATGGCACATTTTCACATTGGGCCTGATGTAAATTAAACTCATTTTTAAGCCACCTGACGTGTGTTTAAAATTTTAAGCATGGAATTATGTGACGCTCACTGTCCATAGTGCATGAGCATTGTATCGGTGATATTGGGAGAGGTTGGGTTTTTTTAAAATTGTTTTTAGGGTTTAGACTGGTGAATGAGACCGATATTTGCCTTTGCACCCAGAGCTTGGGGTGGGCACCTGTTGGAAGTTAAAATAAATATCAATCAAAAATGCAATACTCCTGATATTAATCTTGCCAAAAAACTTTCTGAATATGCATAATAGATTTTTGTTAACAATAGTTAGCCCTTGTTAAATTACTACAAAAAGCAGAAGTGTAGGTCCTGATCCAGCAAGTTGCAAGAACAAGGCCCTAATAATAATAATAATTAATAATAAAAGAAATAAGGACTGGTTAAGGCACAAGAAGAATTCCATCTTTACAACAGGTATGTATGTATGTATGTATGTTGGGTATTCCCTGAAACAAGACTACAGTGTATGAATTCGTTATACAACATTCTGAATATTTTTGCCTCTGGAAAACTTCCCAACTGTGGCCATGAATCTCGAAAGACTATCCAGTTTTTGGCAGGATGGGGAGTAAACTAATAGAGGAGATTAAGTTAGAAGTCCTGAAAAACTATTACTAATAACTGTCACAGAATTGCCATGCAGTTAATCAGTATACACATGTTTGTGATCTAGTTTGATGTTACTTTACAGCTCAATATTAATGACCTGCAAGGTGGTTAACAATAGAAGCTTAGGGCTGGTCTACGAACAGTTATACCAGGGTACAGGGCCTTTTACCAATGTAGCTTATTCCCCTTCAAGTCCCATTTTTGCCTCGTTCAGAACGAATGCTTTTTAACTTGCCATTTATTTTGATACCCATTTTCTCTCTCCTCCCATCCCCATCTATTTCTTTAGCAAATGAATATGAAAACTCTTCAGGCTTTCATTAACCTTGATGTTAAAGATTTTTACCAGTAGTTTTTAATGCACGTTGTAAGCACCTATCTAAATATTTACCTAACTCCTCTGGAGACATTTTAATCTACTGGCAACATCGTGTGTTTCCTAGTACATGTTAACTGGCTGGTAAAAGCTATTCAGTCTCAAGTAAATATTTGTTTTAGAGCCACTATTTTTTTAAGAAAAAGTAAAACAGGAATTAATTAGAAAAGAGACTGCATTTTTGCATAATAAGGTTGTGTGACTTGAATCAGGAAATCATAGGCACTTCCATAGCAAATGTCACACAAGGATCTCACAGCATTGTGCAGGCATTAAATAATGGAGCCCCTCAACAATCACCTTTGGAAGTAGAGGAAGGTGCATAATTCCCATTTTACAGATAGGGAGTCTATTGCACAGAGCTAGGCTAAGTGATTTGCCTTAAAACCATAGTGGCAATCTGTGGCAGATCTAGAAATAGAATTCTGGTCTCCTGACTCTCAGTTCTGCACCGTGTCCACAGGACAATCCTCCCTCTCTTCAAACTATAAAGCTGAACCTCAGTGCCTTTAACGTGCATTGTTTTTTTGTTTATGGCTTTTCTGGCAGCTGAGTAGGACTCTAAGCTTTTCAGCCTCAACTTTGAATAATCTGGTTGCTTTTGCTTTGTGAAACAACGAGAACGTCGCTGAAATGGATTTGAGGCAGGTGTTCATGGTCCACTTTTATTTTTGATTTCATTTGGGCTGTTAACACAGTTCAATGTATCTTGATGCAGACTAGCGCACAGGGTTGATGGTTGATTTGGATATTTTTCCCCCCGAAAGGAGGAAGCTGTAGGACAGTGTCTTACTATAGGGAATGTGCCGTGTACATTTGATCTTCCTTTCAGGGCTGCAGAATGCTTCTTTCAGGAGACACCGGTTAAGAGCACAGGCAGAGGCTTTCCCCATTTCCATGATGCAACTGGATACTTGCTTCATCTGTTCCCTTTAGGCAGTTCAGCCTTAGCAAGGGAAGAAAGCCGCTCTCAGTTTAACGAACTCCAGCTCTGGCCTTATTGTGCTCCATTGTCTCTGCAGTGTCTGCCCTTTCGGCTGAGGATCTCAGCATAAAGCAAACTCCAATTAGAGAGGGTAAAAAAGAGAAAAGAAAATAGATAGAGGCAAAGTTAGTCGGCTTCCCCAAATCCATAGCACATTGATTAAACAGATGGAATCACGTGGCCAGTTGTTTTGCTGCAGCCTGGCCTCCTAAGCAGGTGGTTGTGATTCAGAGGGGCATTCTGGAAATGATCAGCAGTTTGCCCTTCTAATTCATGGCTACCCAGCTTACAATGGCCATATGTTGATTACAACTTGACTTGGCTCCTGCTGTTGCAGGAATTGGAACATATTTGTCCCCCTCCTCGCTCCCCCCCGCCCCAACCACATGCACAAAAAACCTGCCATAGACAGTTAAAAAAAATACAAATATCCAACACTTGTTGAGTGCAGGTTTGGAGACCAACCATGGTACCGAACCCCATGGGTATGATTCCTTGAAGGACTAATTGCTGACTGCCTTTCATTAGGAGGCCATTGCTGTGGTCCCAGCAGCATTTTGAATGTTTATTCCAACGGGCAGATGGCCCTTTGCTGTAATACAAGCAGACACATCTAACGTTACAGATGGATTATTATGTTGATTCATCACTAAAAGAAAAACTTAGCTCACAATAGGGGATTCAGTTGAACATTAATCCTTCTCTAGCTTATGTTCCTCTTCCACGTTGCTGGTGCTTCCTCTGTGGAACAAAGTTCTCCATCAGTACTGGTGCTTACCCTCTCCTTGCAAAAATTAAAAATACAAAGAGTTGTAAAAAGCCAGTGTAAGAATAAATATGGTCCTTGTTGGGACCTAGTCTTGCTAAGTGCTGCACATCTCCAACTCTTATGGAAGAGTGGTGATAAGCTAGGTGGATACTACTAGTCTTTCTAAGTCATGCCTACAGAGCTGTGGGCCATTCCCAGGGAGAGTCTGTGATTTACCCATTTCACTGGTTGGGCAGGAGAGAGACGTTGGACAACCCAGCACATTCTGCAGAAGGAAGTGGAGTTGCTCTGAAGCTCAAGGTAACTTTCCTCTTCTGGAAAGTGTTTTTCTGGAGCCAACTCCTATCACAGGTATTGGCTATCATGAGGCGGAACGGTAGGGTTGGTTCAAAAACCATTCGCAAAGCACATGCCTCTCCTGCTATTCCAGTGGAGCACAGATTTGGTTATACTGCCCTCTGTCACTTTACTATCTAAACAACTCACAAAGTAACTTTATCCTGAATGATTTAGCAGTGTGATTGCACCCCGTGTACAGCTGGGAAGCAGAGCACAGAGAGACTAAATGACTTGTCCAAGGTCACACAAAGAATCTGTGGCAGAGTCGAGCACTGAACTTGGATCTCTGTCCTGAGCCTTAGGCCAGTGTCTTAACCATGAAACTATCCTTCTCTCTATTTGACCTTAAAATGCAGTTTTGTTCTGAACTGTGCCATTGTGGGGTCCAATGTTTATTGTGTACACTGATTCCATGTTAAATATGACCAGTTCATGAATTAAAAGCTGTTTTTTCTAACTGTTACATCTGAAAACTCACCTCAGCGACTGTAAGTCAAGCTGGTTTCTTCCTGGCTTCTGTATCATCTTCAGCAATAAAGGTTATATCTGTGCAACACCATTATTCACTAGAGATGGGGATTAAACTTGATTATGAAGTTAATTTCCCTACCCAGATAGGCTATTAGAGGACACATCAGATATTAGAATCCGTCAATTGCCTTGGAGTTTCATATTTGTCCTAACTTGAAATGCCTGTGTTTGTTTTTAGAGTGCTACTGGGCAAGCAGTTTCTTTTGACTGATTGGATCAGTGACGTCTGGATTGCTGTAATGTATTCACCTTAGTCTGAAAATGTCCATAGTCGTCGACACTGGAAGGAACTACATTTTCTGTACTCAGGTAAAATGTATTTACTAGCATGTTTATTAAGAGACAGTTTTGTTGGAGGGGGAGATGTTTGGTGGTGTTTCCCCCCTTCCTCATCTCCCCCAAATGATATCACAGGATCACAGATTAGGGTTGGAAAAGATCTCAGGAGGTCATTTAGTCCACCCCATGCTCAAAGCAGGACCAACGCGAAATAAATCATCCCAGCCAGGGCTTTGTCAAGGATGGAGATTCTACCACCTCTCTAGGAAACCCATTCCAGTGCTTCACCATCCTTCTACTGAAATAGTGTTTCCTAATAAATATCCAACCTAGACCTCCTCCACTGCAACTTGAGACCATTGCTCCTTGCTCTTGTCATCTGCCACCACTGAGAACAGCCGAATTCCGTCCTCTTTGGAACCCCCCTTCAGGTAGTTGAAGGCTACTATAAAATCCTCCCTCATTCTTCCCTTCTGCAGACTAAAGCTCAGTTCCCTCAGGCTCTCCTCATAAGTAATGTGCCCCAGCCTCCTAATCATTTTTGTTGTCATCTGCTGGACTCTCTCCAATTTGTCCACATCCTTTCTGTGGTGGGGGACCCAAAACTGGATGCAGTACTCCAGATGTGGCCTCACCAATGCCAAATAGAGGGGAATAATCTCTTCCCTTGATCTGCTGGCAATGCGCCTACTAATGCAGCCCAATATGCCATTAATCTTCTTGGCAACAAGGGCACCCTGTTGACTCATATGGGACGAGCAGATTGGACAAAAATCTCTAGAAAGACACCACTTGATATGAGCTGGCAGCAACAGGCAGGGAGGTTTCAAAGGAAACATTTTAGAGTCAGTTTGGCCCAAAGGGAATTCAATACAGTTTCTGTAAGTGAGTGTATAATTATGCTGGGGTGTAAGTTAACCCTATTCAACTAACATCTCATGATGTTGTATGAATTGGAAACTGTGGAAGAGGAGGAGGAAGAGAGAAAGGCAGGAATAGTGAGAGACAGAAAATAAAGGACGTGAGAGAAAAGGAGAAGGAACTCCCTTTGTCTCTCAGCCTGCTTCCAAGTGAAGACGGATGTGACTGTGAGGTGAGAACATGCAGTAAAAAGGGATTATGTGGGGGGCCTTGATGACATGAAAATGCCTTGCAGCATCTCCTGGTATTGGGAGAACAAGTCCAGGCTGCTTAATCTAGACAGGGTGACTTTTTCAGTTTTGAAGTAGATATTAAATTTGATTTCCACTCGCAGACTGGGGGAAGATGTGGAGCCAGACCTTCCTAATGTATAATTAAGAGCTGTGAGGATACATTCTTTAAGACTGGATGGTCCCACTCCATCCTTATCAAGGCTGAGGAGGCAGAGCCTAACAGAAGGAGGAAGGGGTTGTCCAGTGCTTGTGAGATATAAGTGCAGATGGCTGCTCACGGGTGGGTTAGCAAGTGGAGGGAGTAAAGGATGTGTGATTGTGGGGCCGGTGAATTGGTTGCATCTCCAGGAGGTTCTCTGATGTTCCTGGACTGTGGGACAATCCATGCTGGGGAAGGGGGAGAAAAAGCTTCAAGTAACAGCCTCAGGGAGCCGCTTATCTGGTACATTCCAGACTCACCCAAGACAGGTACCATCACTTTATTCATCTTCCACCAAACACGAACAAAAAATAAAACAAGAGTTCAGTCTCTCATTCTGCTTGAAAATGATACATTCTGTTAGAACCAGGCACACCATGTCTAAGCACAGCACTGCTCCTCTGGAGGAATTTATCTGCCACTCTTCCTGACCCTTACTGAGGAAAAAAGTGGAATGAAGAACTTGACAAAGCCCTGGCTGGGATGATTTAGTTGGGGATTGGTCCTGCTTTGAGCAGGGGGTTGGACTAGATGACCTTCTGAGGTCCCATCCATACCTGATATTCTATGATTCTATGACTGTCTGGGAGATAAAACATGGAAATAAATCTGGTGCAAAGGCCTATTCAGTAAATTAATTTATAGAGTTCCCTAACAGGCAGATTCATAGAACATCCCTGTTTTGCTTCAAGAGTTTTAATAATGGAACAGCAACAGAGAGAGAGAAAAAGTTTTCCCCCAACTGGAATATGATCCACTGGTGGCTGGGTCACCCTGGGAGTTCTGGTGTGGTGTTCCCCTTATCAATGGATTATCGCTAAAGACTTAAATGAGAATATTAACTTGCAGGTATTCAAAATAAATGGTAAGTCATTACTTGCACTTACCAGTGATTATGGAGGGCTTGACCGTGCTGTATAGACACTGGGCCCTGTGTGGAGCTACTTTGCACTAGGAGACATTATATTAGAGAGGATAAAGGGTCTACTACTACTATAGTGCAACCCAAGGGAGATCTCCAATAATTGAAGGCCAAGATTTTCCACAGATAGGAACTTAGTCAGATTCTTAAGTCCTGATATAGGCTATTGAACAAGGCTCTAATTCAGCAAGTCTCACTGCAGTCAGTTATACAAAAACAGGAAATCAAAGGGGTTTAGGCACATGCTTAAAATTAAAAGGTTGACTTAAGTATGTGTTTAAGTGCTATACTGAATTAGTGCCTCTGTCAGCTGGCTTTTAAAAGGGTTCTTAGCCTCCAACAGTTCCCATTTAAATAAATGGGACCCTTATTTAGAGTATTGATATCGAGTTCATTTTTTAAGCACTTTGGTGGGTTCCTGGGGATGGAAGGCGCAATAGAAGTATATTGCAGATGGCACCAAGCCAAAAATCTGGATCCAAACACCTCCAGACTTTGCGGCTGGGTCTGAATTTTGTGACTCAGACCAATTTTATGCTCAGCTCATTGGTGTGCCATTTTGTGGATTGCACACTGAGTTGCTGGACAGCCAGCCAGGCTCCGACAGGAGCAGAAAGCTAACCTCGTTGTATTTTCTTCTTTATGATCGAGTGGGGGAGGAGGGAAAGGGAACTTTGCATAGACCTATAAAGCTCTACTGGAGAGAGACCACTGCCATATTGCATTGAAGTGGCATTAAAAAGCACAACAGTAAAGGAGCTTTCACATCAAATGCTCTCTGTCTGTCTAATACACAGGCAATATTGCTCCCATCATGGCTTGTATGTATATGGTTTGCCAAAAGGTCACATTTCCTGAAATCCAGTTTTTTAAAAAGATAACAGACATATTTATTTATCCAGCTTGTGGAGTGAAGAATCGCAAATCAATAAAAAACACAAGTCAGCGCATCGAAAAAGATGCCAATACACAAAACACAAATATTATTTATATTTCTTTGCTAAATGCCTAGCACGCGTTTGGGAACTTTAAAAGAGTGGTTGTTTGTTTACATTGTTTTTTTGCACATTCTGCTAATTTTCTTCAGCATCTCTGTAGAATATGCTCTATTGCTCTGCTGTTCTGCCATTAGCGTATGCAGGGGGTTGTGGTATCTTTTGTATGACACCTCCCTTTAAACTGCTAACTCATTCTATCTTTGTCTAGGTGCTTATATGGTTCTCATTACCGGTAACCTACAGAGATGATGCTTGCTTATGTTTATATAGAATTGTTGAAATGTAAGTAGGCCCCCAAATCTATTTTTTTGACAATTGTCAAGTGAGGCCTGGTAAAGTTTGAGTAAAGTGAAGTGACCCAATTCAGAGACAAGTTGAAGATAAGTTAGGATGTACATAACCCCAGATTATGTTGTAAACATGTTTTGGTCCTTACTGGTTTTTGCAAGTGTTTTAGATAAATTGTTAATGTTTTGGAAAATGCTATTGATATTGATAGTTATTGGTATGGCATTTTACACAGATGCTAAATGAGGAGATGATTAATGTTAAATAGCTAATGAGAAAGTAGAAAATATTTAATTATGCTAAAAGGTGGATTTATTGTTAATTAATTCAGAGGAGTTGTTATAACTGATTATAAAAACAGCAGCATGCTAATTTTAAATTAAACTCCATTTACCGTCAAGATACTGTTAGAGACCGGATTATACAGTACCCGTTTCTCCTCATTTAGGGACTGATCACCCTTAAATAAATCGTTTCATTTTACAATTGACTTTCATCCATACCATTACATTGACTTTCTCCACGTCATTCATAATTTTATAGACCTTTATCATATCTCCCCTAAGTTCTCCTTTTTCTATGCTCATCAGTTCTAATCTTTTAAATCTCTCCTTGTAGGGAAATTATTCCAGACCCCTAATCATTTTCATGGCCCTTCTCTGCACCTTTTCCAATTCTAATATACCTATTTTGTGATGGAACAACCAGAACAGCACCCAGCCTTCAAGCTGTAGGTTTATCGTGGATTTACATAGTGGCATTATGATATTTTCTGTCTTCTTTCCTAATGGTTCCTAACATTCTTTTTGTTTGTGTGACTGCCCCTGCACATTGAGCAGATGTTTTCAGAGAACTTCTGCAAAGACTCAGAGATTGCTTTCCCGATTGGTAACAGCTAATTTAGACCCCATCATTCTGTATGTATAGTTGAGATTTTTTTCAGTGTGTGTTATGTTGTTACATTGAATTTTGTTGGCCATTTTGCACCCAGTCACCCAATTTTATGAGATCTCTTTAACTCTTCACACTCAGCTTTGGACTGAACTATTTTGAGTAATTTTGTATTGTCTACACACTTTGCCTGTTCACTGTTTACCCTTTTTTCCAGGTCATTTATGAATATGTTAAGCAGTACAGGTCCCGGATTCTAGGGGGAACCCATTATTTACCTCTTTCCATTGTAAAAACTGACCATTTATTCCTATAGGATAGTGTTTCTTACCTTTTAACCAGTTACTGATCCATGAGAGGAACTTGTCTCTTATCCCTTGACTCCTTACAAGCTTTTAGTGTGGGACCTTGTCAAAGGCTTTCTCAAAGTCCAAGTCCTCCGTTTTTACTGGATTGTCCTTGTCCACATGCTTGTTGACCCCCTCAAAGAATTATCATAGATTGGTGAGGCATGATTTCCCCCTTACAAAAGCTGTGCTGACTCTTTCCCAAAGTACTGTGTTTAATCTATGTGTCTGATAATTCTGTTCTTTACGATAGTTTCATCCAATTTTCTCGGTGCTGAAGATCAGCTTACTGGCCTGTACTTGCCAGAATCATCTCTGGAGCCTTTTAAAAATGTTGGCAGCACATTAGTCATCTGGTCTAGAGGCTGATTTGAGTGATACGTCAATAGAAGGATGCCTGCAAACTTCAAATATGCATTTAATAAGGCTGCTAAAGTTTGGGACGAGACGCCTCACACATCAAACTAAAATAATTGCATTGCATTAAATAATGTCACATGATGAGGGAGTGTGGTCTTTCTAGTGCTTAAGGAGGCAAATCACTTCGTGGATATATCTACACTGCAAAAGAGAGGTGTGACTCCTAAGTCGGGATAGCTAACTGCCAGAAGCTGAGACTGGATAACTGGGGAGGGGTCACACAAAATTGCCCTGTTCTGTTCATTCCCTTTGAAGCACTTGGCACTGGCCGCTGTCAGAGAGAGGATACTGGGCTACATGGATCATTGGTCTGACCCAATATGGCCGTTCCTCTGTTTTTACATAATCCAACTAAAATGGGTTAAAATAACAATAAAGATCCAGCAACTCTGCTCTTAACTCTGATTTGCAGCTTGAGCTCAATCTTAAGCTGCTGTATGTGCTTGAACTTGAGCTGTTAACCCAAATGAAAAGCCAAGTTGCCATCTCTTCACTGCTGTTTTAACCCAAGTTAGCTAACGGGGGTTAGTGCACCTGAGTTAACACACTTTTTTTTTTTCCCAGAATAAACATACCTTATGACTTCTCAGTTCTAGTTTTAGATCCACCATAAACTAGCTGTATGCAACAGTTAACCCATCTGTGAAACAGGACAGTTGATATTCTCATACCTCGCAGGGTGTCTGTGGGTCTTAATTCATGTTCACACAGCACTTGGCGATTTTTAGATGACAGTCACTTTGTAGGTGTAGTGAAATGCTCATTCACACCCCCTGTTGTTATCAAACACAACATGATTCAGTCCATGAGTTTCATTTGTGAGATATATTAAACAAAAGCAGTTACCTTTAACAAAAATAGTCATCTTAAAGGGGCAAAACTTAAAGGAAATTCACCTCCAGCATCTAGGTCTTAGTTGTTTGTGATCTTACAAATTAATGAATGTTTTGTACCACAAGAATGCAATGACCTACATACTGACCTTCAACAGTCAGACTAATGGTCCCTTTTGACCTTAGGATCTATAAATCTATGCAGTCTGTCATGGCACTCAACACATGTGTTTGCCGCCTTATAAAACTAGGACCAACCAAAATTAATTTTGCTGATCACCACCATCAATAACCATCTGATTTACCCAATTTTTTTTTCAAGCTCTGTACAGCTGCTCTTTAGGAGACTTGTTATTTATACACAATGAGCCAGATTTTCAAGTACCCCAAATAGTAGTAAGATTTTTCAAAAGTGCTTAACACCCAGCAACTCCCATAGTTACTCTTCTGATCTGATTTTTCCAAAGATTTCTGTACCCAGCTTTCTGAGCTCTTTCAAAATCAGGCTACTTATTTTAGTGCCTAAATGGAAGTTGAACTCCTCTTTGAAAATCTAGCTGAAATATTCCTTTTATAACTAAAAAGGAAAAGATAATGTAACTATTATAACTAACGTAAAGAAATTCTAGTATCAGTGGTAGCTGAGTTAATCTGTATCCACAAAAACAATGAGGAGTCCGGTGACACTTTAAAGACTAACAGGTTTGTTTGGGCATAAGCTTTCGTGAGTAAAAAACCCACTTCTTCAGATGCATAGAGTAAAAATTATAGATGCAGGCATTGTTATACATGAAGAGAAGGGAGTTACCTTACAAGTGGAGAACCAGTGTTGATAGGGCCAATTCAATCAGGGGGGATGTGGTCCACTCCCAATAATTGATGAGGAGGTTTCAATACCAAGAGAGGGTAAGTTGCTTTTGTAGTGAGCCAGCCACTCCTAGTCCCTGTTCAAGCCCAAACTAATGGTGTTAAATTTGCAAATGAATTTTAGTTCTGCAGTTTCTCTTTGAAGGCTGTTTTTGAAGGGTTTTTTTTTTCTTGACGTGAAGTATAGCTACTTATGGAACGTCCAGGGAGATTGAAGTGTTCTCCTACTGGCTTTTGTATGTTACCGTTCCTGATATCTGATTTGTGTCCATTTATTCTTTTATGCTGAGACTGTCCGGTTTGGCCAATGTACATGGCAGAGGGGCATTGCTAGCACATGATGGCATATTTCACATTAGTAGATGTGCAGGTAAATGAGTCCCTGATGGTGTGGCTTCTGTGGCTGGGTCCTCTGATGGTGTCACTAGAGTCAATATGGGGGCAGAATAGGCAACGAGATTTGTCACAGGTTCCTGGGTTAGTGAGGTGTGGTGTATAGTTGCTGGTGAGCATTTGCTTCAGGTTAGGGGGCTGTTTGTAAGCAAGGACTGGCCTGCATCCCAAGGACTGAAAGAAATCCTAGTATCTTTATCATTTATGGCAAGTTCTTGGAGAGTTCTCTAACCTGTATTCTGCAGAACGACAGTGGAAGTGTATTTCCTTAGTTCTCAATAAAGGCAAGATAGCGTAATGGCAGAAAGAAGGAAATGCTGGGTTATGATTACAATTTTTCTATTCAGACCTCATGTTGGTTTCATCCATTAGCTGTGCAATGTCAATGAATTAGTTTTGAGCAACACCATAGAAAATTATTTCTTATTAGGATCCCAAAGGGGAACCCATAGAAAAGCCCTTTGTATTCAGGGTAGTGAGAGAAAATCATGCCTCATCCATTACAGAACCCCTCAAGACTTCTATGGCAATGATAGGTAAAGGGGTGGGTGGGTTCTGTGAAATTTGTAAAGAATGGGCTTGTTCAGAGGCATGCCTGCCCCTTTAAGAAAGAGAATTTAGTTACCGTCATGCCTCCCACTTTCTGAATGTGCCTTTGCGAGAGACACTTGGGCTTGGCTGTGGTCAAAAATCAGCCTCAGTTTAACTGAGATTTTTAGTGAGACCATGGTGGTGCGCTGCTGGCACAAAACAGTGACCAGCCTTAAAGCTACATTATTTATTCTGCCAAACTCCCAAGGCATGATGGGAAAAGGGGGAATATCTTGCCCTCTAGACCCTGCAAGGTCCAGCTGCCATATTTGCATCACAACTAACCAAACATTCATTTGGTTAGAATATAATGCGGGCTACTGAGGAAAACGTATTGACTCTCTCTATGGGCAGGTCACCACTCCTACAGTCTCACTCCTCCTCCCTCACAGAGTCCCATCTTCCAACCTTTCAGTTCCAGTGCCATGATGTGGCATTGCATGAAGGATGACGTTGGCTCCATTTTATTAGGCCCATATTGAAGGTAAATGTTTTTCATACAGAGTAATAATATAAGGGTGAAAATCACCTGTTGGGTCAAATTCTGCTATCAGTTGCAAACGTAACCCGCTCTCTTGCTTGAATGATAATGACAATGGAACGTCACCCATTGGATAGAAACTGCTCTAAAAGCAAGTCATGGGCTCATCTTAAAGGGAACAAAAACTGAACTTGCACTTTTTTTTCCCTCTTGCTTTCTGATTTACAAAAAGGACTTGAATGAGTTGTGGGGTTATAAGAACATTTTTTAAAATTTGATTTATTGTTTACATTACCTCAGGTTTGGGTCTCCCCTGGAAGACTTAATGTCTGGCTGGGAAACTGGTAAGCTTGTGACAGCAGAGAAACCAGGCAACTGAAACCCGAAGGACTGAGCAGGGAGGTGGTTTTTCACTGAAGCTCTTTCAAAGGCAGACTGGCCTTTGTCTCGTACTTCATTTCATTCCTGCCTGTCCAGTATTTAGGGCCACATGGTTTACTCAGTGAATCATGCTCAGCAGCCGTATTCACAAGCTGGAATGAATTTATCTTAGTCTGCTGGCCAATTACACCAACTGCCTGCACTATTGTTTGTTTTCTTCTGTTGCATCGCTCTTCGGTTACTGCTGACAGTGTTCCTTTTGAGCAGAGATGGTTTTTCTGGCACTCAGGCCTGCCGGCCTGCCAATCTAATGGACCATATCAGTTATCTAACAACTTGTAAGGGCTCCAATTTCAGGACAGCGCGCAGTTGCTGTGGCCACCTGTAATGAGCTGCTGTAGGCACGTACCACTGCCTTTATTGGCTAGAACATGTCACTCTTCCTCAAGTGTGTTTTTCTGGAGTGGTCTCCCTCTCGGGTGGGCTACAGGGCCTGCCACAACTAGCTGATGCATGTCTGTGTCTGAAAGTGCAGTCAGATGGCCAGTGTAGGGCATCGCTTGTGCAGTGTAGGATGTGAGACTCCCGCTGTTGGCTGGGCTGAGTCAGCACAAAACGTGCATTCAGAAAGAGGAGCCCCCTTCTGTAGCCTCCGAAATGTTCGGACGCTCCATTTGTCTGTGAGCCTGAGATCCACTGTGCAAATCTGCGTGGAGAGGAGGCCATTACAATGAACAGAATGGCAGGTGAAGTCGAGGCACTTGTTACGCCGAATGATATGGGAAGACTAGAGATCTGCAGCAGGGAATTTGCCGTCTATGCATATTGTTAAAATGCCCCCAAAACTTCATTAACCCAGAATTAAGGTTGCCCAGTGGTGCCCTGTGCCCTTCCCGAAAGTGGAGAATGGCCAGCTTAAACCTCTGAAAGCCAGCAGGTACAAAGTTAAGGTGCATGCCACCCCTTTAATGCAGCCGTAACTCTGTCCTCTTTGAACAGTGCCCCAGCCTACCAGTAACACACAGACTACCCCTCTACCCTTACAGGTGCTGTTAAAACACTTTGAGAACAGAGCACATGAGCACAGTAGGATAACGTCTAACACCTTCTCTTTGCTGAGGCAACATTTGGGTTTAGGTCAGCGATGGCAAACAGCTGCTGCCTACACCTGGCCTGCATTCAACCACAGAGCATACTCCATGCAAACACCCCAGGCGTGCAAAACATTACCATCCTTCCCCTGAGCCCTAGAGACCCCTGTCACGTAAGCCGCCAGATTGCTGACAGTCCCTATGGCAGGAAGACACTCCTCTGTGCTTATCTGCAGTCACAACCCACAAAACTCAGCACTAAAATAAGGCAAACTTCATCCCTCAAGTTACATGAGCACTTTTCTTCACATCATAGTCACAGCTGTGCCAAGCTACTCCACCTAATCCTGCCTCCACTCAGTGCAGCTACACCCAACACAGTGAATGCAGTTGGAGCGGATGCAGATAAATCTGGAATTTATATCTTTGGAATACAACACAAACATTGGCACGTTGTTTTAGTCCTTCCTCCTGTCTACACATTACAGATAGATTGATTTTAAACACCCATTGACTCCATTTTACTCCTGATCTTTTACTGATAATGTGAGAGATTTGTACCAAGATCCAGGAATGGAGTAACTCAAGGTTGAGTAAAGTTACTGCATTTAGCATCACTCAGTGGGGAAAACTGTCGTCAGGCTTTTGATTCCTCCCCTTTCTGCCTCTTGTCTGTTTGGCATGTGTAGTTACATGTGAAAATGAAGCATGAGTGTGTATTTTGCATGCTCATTTATCCGGCTGTCTTTTCAGAGTCAGTCTCTTTGAGAGGGATGGGGGATCTCATAGCTCTCAGAGCCATTGCTTCTCCCCATGAGACAGCCTTAATTCTGTTCACACTTTGCAGGTTCTCTTTGCTACAAGAAGGGCCAGAAACTTGCTTGAAAAAAATGAAAATGGCATTCTGCACCATCTTGACTCCGTCATGAGCCCCAGACAATAAAGTGGGCTGGTCATTTGACACCCCTCCGCTCGCCTGTTCATGACCATATAAAGAAGTTTGGCTGTTGACCGGCTGTGGATTAACATGTGGATCTGTAACTTCTTTGATAAAGTTTAACACCGCCCTCATTCCCCAACCCCTGACTGGCCCCCCAGAGCCTCCACCCCATCCAACTGCTCCCTGTCACCTGATTGCCCCTTATCTAATGCCCTGGCTCCGGCCCCCTTACTATGCTGCTCAGAGTGGCAGCAAGAGCTAGACACACTGCTGTGCTGCCTTGCCGGAGCGCACAGCCCGGGCCCCCAGAGCGCTGCCGCTTGGTGGTGTCCTGTAGAAGGACAGCGGGGGCGAGGTCGGGGGGAGCCTTGTCAGTGAGCTCAGGGGACAGGCATGATGGTCTCTTCGGCCGGATGTGGCCCACAGGCCATAGTTTGCCCACCCTGGGTTAGCTGATAGTGTGTTTCTATATGTAGCCATGGGTGGTAATGGACACTATTGGATATAGTTGAAAATTAGCTGGAAAGTTAATGGGTTAGGTCATTGCTGACAGTGGATGAAAAACGTGCTAACTGCACATGGTACTCAGTCTCTTTGGATTGCTGAGTGAGGCTGGGTTCTTCCTGGTTCAGTTATTTAAAATATTTTGGGGTGACTTTGTCAAGTTGTAGATTTGTAATTTGGTGATATGCACAGAAATTTGACTCTCTGAAAATGGCATTGCAGGGTTTCCCTGTCTGTCATTGAATCTAGATTAAATACACCAAGTTAATAAGTAAAAAGAGATCTTGTTGTTTGCTTTCCTTGCAAACTCATTTTGGGATCTGAAAGTCAAGCTGGGTTCTTTCTGGTTCATGCATTGTCAACAGTAACACAGACTCAGCTGGGGTGGAATTATACCAGTAGGTGTAAGTGTGTGCACATCTGTAAACGCAATTAGAGGAAACTACTCTGACTGCATCTTAATTACAGCTGTAATTAGGTCTCAGTGGGGTCAGGGTTACAGGTTGTGCTACACAAGCCAGATAGACTGTAGTTGACTTTATATCCCAGGATGAATTTGCAGGGCTGGCAGTGATGAAAAAGATGGTTTTACCTGTTGACTGAGCATATTTGACCTGAAAGTCACAGAGGGACAATAAACATAATGGTGTCCCCAGTGCCATTTTTTTATAACTACTTTCCCTAATAGCAATTGCACAAAAGCCTCCTTGCTCGTGTGCCCAGAGGTGTTGATTGGCACTTTTTAATCAATGATCTTTAATTAAATAAAAAGATTTTTGGGCAAGGTGAGCGTCACCCAGTGTGGCTCCTGGAACGACTACGGTTGTTTTGCAAACATGGAGGGGGGGCTGCCTGTCTCTGATTGACATGATAAGTAGCAGTTCTGTGTCCAGCCACTGCACTTCCTGTGGCGTCATCATTCATTGTGGCTGTTCCGACGGCAGGCTGAGTAGTTGGATAGAATGCGCGCCAGTCCCATATCGGAGCTCAGCTTGGGTGTGTGTTTTGTCTGCACAACATCATTTTTGTCTCTTTTTTTCTAAAGTTGAGTGACGTCTTCACGATTACCAAGAAGCTGCTGGCAGGCAATGGTGCTTGGAGGGCAATGGTGGATGTCCTCTACCTGCTATTGCAACACGTTGGGCCAAAGTCTGTCCCTTTCTCTGTATCCGTATGCCAGTGTGATTCTGCTGTAGGGGGAGGGGCAGGAGCTTGAAGAGCCTTTCTGGGGGGGTGACTCCACATCCCTGAGAGGGACGTGGGACAGAGCAGCTGGTGCATCCATTGTAACGCAGATCCACAGACCATTGCTCCTCACAGAGCAGGTTTGCAGGAGTCAGGAGCAAGGCCTGCTGGCAGTATCAGTGTTGACATAGCAGCTTGGGGAATAGATTCTCCCGTGGAACTTATTCTGCACCAAGCCTGGCTACTTCAGCTTGGTGTGAAGAGTGGAACATGAGGAGCCCTTTTGAAATAACTGAGAAAGCAGCAGGATTTGTTTCTGTACCTCCCCAGTCTCCCAAGTGTTTGTGAGTGCTAGTGTGCCCTCAAGGTGTCTTGGGCCCAGGAGATTTGGGTGGAGAGAACTGGGTGGTCATTAAAAATATAATATGGTGCTAGGTGTAGAATGTGGCATAAGGTGCTTAAGCAGGGCTGGTGCAAGGATATTTTGCACTCTAGGTGAAACTTCCACCTTGTGCCCCCCCTCCCTGCCCCTCCCCTGGGAGCATGGTTTATTATAAACTTTCAAAATACTTTCAAAAATACACCCTTTTTAGGTGTAGTATACACCTTTTAATATACACCCACGTATCCTTCCTTCCTTCATTCTTTCATATCAAAATCTACATTTTATTCTCTCTTTAGAATATCCAATTATTGTTATTAATAAAATGTATAAAATTAGAATGGTGGATACTCCGTCATACAACAACTGACAATATCAGTATGACAGATTTCAACAACCTACACACACACACATTCGCACATAAACATATACACTCAAATACTTAACTTACACACACAGCTGACACAAAGTATTAGCGAAATGATGCAGCACTTGCCAGAGTCTTAGATCTGAAACAACTCAACAAAAATAATTAGCCTCAGTCAACAACCTCCGAAAACTAGTAAACTTAGCATTATAAACAGCCTGTCAGAACAGGTAATGGCTGTGCGTGATGAGAAAAATGATGTCATTGCCACTTTGTACCATAGTGAAGCAGTGCGCTTGTGCCCGCAACGCAGAGCTGGCATAGGCTATAGCTGTAATGTACGAGAGAACAAGAAGTTAAAATGCACGTTCAACAACATTTCTCTTTTCTTTATTCATTCGTTTTCCAGCAATAGTGTAAAAAAAAATTTGGGGCACTGCTTTTTGGTACCCCCAAATCTTGGCATCCTATGTGGCTGCCTAGTTCGCCTAGTGGTTACACCGGCCCTGGTGTGATTAGAGGTTTTACTTTTTTTCCTCAGAGTGCCGTGTTGCTGGAGTGACACATTGGCAAAGATGAGCCCAGGTGCACAGTTTAGATCTAGACACCCTTTCCCAAAGTTCAGGGCTGCCTGGCTCTGGGGTCTGGTTTTGGCTTATCTGTGGCCCTAGGAACATTTTTTCAGAAGCACAAAGGATCCATGGTAGGACTGAAAAGTAAAGATAATCTCTGCTTTTCCCTTTTCTTGTTTTCCTTTTGTCTTAAAACACTTTTTGTTTTCTTTGCTGCACTTAAGAGCTCCATGTGGAATTAAGACTCCTTAGAGTTATTGTCACAGAGTGCTGCCTTGTTTAGTAAGTTCTCACGGCACACAGTCCAGATGCATCCAATCTCTCTTTTTTTACTGTATGTAGATTTCCAGATTTTAGCAACTGAATAAATGCCACCTGCTGGGCATGCTCTGTAACTGCAGCTGAAATATCTGTCAAAATTTGAAGTAAATAAATAAAAAGCCTGTATAAACACAACGGATTGTCTGGAAACCGGATGAATAAATTCATAAAGTTCCTTTTTAGTCTCCATTCACAATTAAGGGTATTGCTGTGCTCAAGCAAGCTTAGTATGGATCACCGTCTCCCTCGGCTTGCGTGGCTAAAGATCCCACAACGTTACAGTGGCTGAAACATACACCAGTGGCCACTTTCTTTGCCCTTGTGTTTGGAAGAATTGAGAACCCACTGATGGAGGGACTGGCTAATGGATGTAGCTTTGCCATCTCTTTGCTACTAATTAGAATATTTTTTTACTCTTGGCAAAGACAATTAATGTGAAGAGGAATGAATTTTCAGCTTATCAAATGCTCCCTCCTGCATGTCTCTGAAGCACTTAGAGGAACTATGCCTGCTGCATTTGTATTGTCCAGGTACTCAACCATGTTCTCAAATCCCTTCTATTAGCATCCCCACGAAAAACACTTCATGTGACCTGATGGCAAACTGCACTGGAATAGCAATGGGCCGGACTATACCCCTAAGAGCTATGTGCGGAGGGTAGCTCTCCATGAGGAGATCTCACACCTCCTTAGTGGAAGGGCTAGGGACTGGCCATCTTCAAAAGGCTCTTTCCTTGGATTTAAAATGTTTTTGTGTGTTCCATTGGTTGAAAAGGATATTGAGAAAGAAGACCCTGATCAGGAAATTAGTAATGAGATACAGAGATTGTCATCAGAAGAGGAAGAATGATCTAGTAGTTAGGGTGCTAGCCTGAGGACACGAGACTGCATTCAGTTCCCCACTCTGCCACAGATAACTTCTGCAACCTTGAGCAAGTCACTTAGTCCTTTGTGCCTCAGCTTCCTATTTCTAAAGTGGGGATAATAGGGAACCTCTCAGGGGTGGTGTGAACAGACATAGTTTAAATACATTAAAAGATTGTGAGGCATTCAGCTAATGGCAGCCATATGAGTATTTTAGATAACCATTGCTAGGCCATTTGTTCAAATGGGGATTAGGCTGGTAAGTATTCAATGGCTCAGTGACCTGGGTGAACCATGTGGGCGTTTTCAGTAATAGCTGGGCAAAGCTCAACAGTTATGGTGAATGTGGCTTTGGGGAAGTTTTTCTCATCGCTTTCAGTTTGCACGGTTTTGCTCTGTTGAGTTTCAGTTTTTTCTGAAACCCATCCCACACAGCCAAAGCTCAAAATAAACCCAACGCATTTTAATATTACTTCAGTGTTAGCATGTTTTAGGGAATCCTAGCAGTGAAGTATAGTCACCAGTGCTTTGTAACCCAGGAAAACACCAAACTCTGAGTTGAAACACTCGTGTCAAACTGTGTCATTCTGAGATTCCAGAAGGGGAGCCCAAACTCAGCTTAGATGAAACTCATATATGAATCCCTTGGTCAGGGACTATCATTCCTTGAATGTCTGGAATCTAGCACCTCATGGGACCTACCATAAATAATAACTAGTTGCTTCACTAGTTTTGAATCCCAATGGACATATGCCCACACCACAGAAGCTCCTCCACACTTAGCTCTTTTGTTGGCAGTCTCAGTAGAGAGGATGTCTTCTGCAGACCATGGTTTCAGTGCCCAGGGAAGCTTGCCCCAAGTGTCTGACCTCCCCAGGAGTTCAAATCACCATATGAGCTATCTCTTATAACAGGCCCCTGGTTGAGTGGTTACAAGTGAGCAGGTGGGTGTCATGGTGGAGGGATGGTGGGGGCGCTGTGGTCAAGCAGCAAAGAGTGGTGCAGGCCTGGGGTGTGAGACCATGGAAGGGAGCTTAGGGCAGTGGGACTTGGGGATGAAGGATGCGGGTGGGGAGCCTGAGGAGGCAGTGGGGGCCAGGAGCGATGTGGGGATAGATGGGGAGGCAGCAGAGGACAGGAGGCATGGTGGGGAGCCTGGGGAGGCAACGGGGGCCAGGGGCACCATAATACAAGTGTGCCCTGGGTGCCATTTTCCCTAAGGCCGGCCCTGCAAGTGGGGACAGAACCAGGACTGTAAGCTCTAAAAGAGAGCCCCTTACTGCTTGAGCAACAAGACTAAACCCATTAGCAAGAACTTGGGAGCAGCAGCAACTGATTATGCTCTGTAGATCAGCCACAGAGTGGGATGTGCAATCCACTTTGCCCCCTGGATATAGAGAGGACGTCATTCTCCAGGACTGGCAACCGGGCACTGCCCACATGCCTGGCCTTTCAGGGGGCAATTGAAAGACTTGCACGGAAAAAAGGCGACAGATTTGCAGAGTGTTTTGTTCTTGTACAAAAATTAAACCAGGAGCTTCCACCTCCGGACGCTATTTATAACCGAACAGTAACTACATTAACGTGGGATCCCCGCTGCTCTTGACGCTGCTCAAAGAGCACTCATTTGTTACAGTCCCATTATGTGGCCTGCTGATGTCAAAGCCACCGTTTGTACAGAACAATTTCTCATTTACTCTTCCAGCACTCCAGTGCCTGTGAATCAGAGCACTCGCTCTCTGCTAGCTCTGTAGCATAACATGGGCTGAGGCCTTGGTACTGCTAGCATTGGTTAAAGCACCAGCCCTCTGGACACACGAGCTTAATGCTTTTAGTTGGGACATGAGGGGAATTTATCTCGATGAATCCTTATTAGACCACATCACACACCCTAAAAGTGTTTTGGCCATCTCAGACCAGGAATGGAATAGCCCAAAATGCTGTAGGCTGGACCAAAGGTGCACGTCACGTTCTGGGTGACGTTTGTGCACTGTAGCAAAGCGAGACTCACCGGCATGGCGCCTCCTGCTGGTCATCCGGAAATTAGCTCTTTTTCCAGGACAGAGCACCCTTAGTAGGCCAGTGGCAACTTCCTCGTCGCTTTCGCATTGTGTGGTCTTGGCACCTCCCAGGAATCTGGATTCTCTCCCTGGATGTGTCTCAGACTTCCTGGTGACTGGGCTGAATCTAGCTGTGCGTCAGTTGCCCACCTGTAAAGGGGAGATGATAATACTGTACTTCCCTACCTCCCCGGGGCATTGTGAGGGGGGGAGGGCTATAATGCATACTGATACAGAGAGGTTTCAGAGGCATGATTCTGTGAGCCAAATCACTGTTAACACACTTCCACTAAACTGACACTAGCTTTGTGAGACAGATGTGTCCAGTGGCTGCGTTTTCATACACAGGTGTTTGTGTTCTGATTAACCCTGTCTGTATTTGTATGCATCAATGGTTATATTCTCAGAACAGGGAGAAGACAGGGAGGGTCAGGGGTTAATTGATTGTCTTGTAAGCAGCTTTGGGATATTCACACACGATGAGGCGTTTTAGACCTTGTTGATAGTATTTTCTGTAAAAGAAGATTAATAAAGCTCCATGTTAAAATAGAAACTAAGCTCTTTGAGTCAGCTCATCTATCTGCTCTAAATGGGGCTTTTGCTTGTAATGGAGCCAGTGATCTCTTGGAGCACCCACTCCATTTAAAGTCAGAGGTTTGACCAAAATAGCTCTTGGGATTTTATGATTGTCTATTTTTATCAGTGATCTCCTTAAATGCTGACTTCATCCTCTTTAAGATGGGCAGAGCGATCTAATTGGCTAAATGCTGCCTATTGCTGAAGGAATGGAATTATTTAAAAATGTATTGCTTGATGAATGTATGCTGGGTATTCTGTGCCATTTCTTGTGACATTTTTAGACCATCTAACTGCAAAAACGGGTCAAGGCTGAGGCCCAAGGCAAATGGTAAACCTTAATACGGGGTAGTTTCTACTATCCTTTATCTCACTGAGTATCACCTCACTCCTTCAGTTGTTCCATTGAATTCAAG
This sequence comes from Dermatemys mawii, assembly GCA_007922305.1. Lineage (NCBI taxonomy): Eukaryota > Metazoa > Chordata > Testudines > Dermatemydidae > Dermatemys > Dermatemys mawii. The sequence goes on along the minus strand of ML677326.1, from coordinate 11,908,468 downwards.
GAGTAAGGTACTATTTAGTATGCGTAAAGCTGGTAAAATCTGGGCCCTGGTTCCCTCCCACCTGTTTTCCCTATTTAGATTGTGAGCGCTTCAGGGCAGGGACTGCCTCTCTCTCTGTTTGCCCAGCGCCTCGTGCAATGGAGTCCCAAACATGGTTGGGGTTTCTAGGTGCTATTGTAATAATGCGAATCGCAGTTCTGATCCCATTGCTCAGACTGGTAGCACCTTACTCCACACGTAGTCCCTCTGCAGGTGGTGAAGTAAGGTGCTATTCACTGTAAGCGGAGTGGGAGAGTTAGGAAGGAAACAGATTCTTCTCGCAGTTACATTTAAGTGAGGACAGAAGCTGCCCCAGTGAGCAGATACAGTAGTTTACAGTGGGATGGAATTTTCCTGAGACTTCCCCTTACAGGCTTATCTTTGGTGTCATCTCTTCTTACACTGGCACTTTCTAACAGATTTCTGTAGCTACTGCAGGGAATGCTGGGTGGTACTTGGGAGTTCACAGCATGAATGGTCACAGCCATATACAACGCACAGAGAGCAGCCTGCTCTCAGGGCCTGAGAAGAGCGGGAGAAGCAAGATGCTGCTCCTTTCTAATCCTGGCTCTTACACCAACACTCTCTGAGGCTTTACACTCTGCCTCCCTTCCACAATCCTCCCTGGGGCCCAACATGGGCAGCCTTATTTATACAGCGCCTTATATGTGCAAGGTACTGAAGGCAGTGTGTGAACTTGAACATCAGCCCAGAAGTCCGTGTCTTTTTGTCTGCACAGGGACCTATGCTGAACTGAGCAGAGCTGTAGAGCACTATCAAGGCTGGTACGATCACCTTTCCCTGCAGTACTGCCGACATGTTACTGTAAGCAGATCAAGCAGTAGGCCTGTCCTGCAGAGATCTCATACCCTCTAGAGCACCAGCAGCTACTGACTCAGAAGTCTGAACCTTATCCCAAATTATACTGTAGTGGGGCTATTGTTCATTAACCTGCTGGAGCTGCTTGAAATAGCTGATATGTTCACTCTGCCAATGAACGACTCAGATATACCCTGCTATGATCATAGATGAAAAGGCTAGATATAGGTTCCATAAACTTTTCTGATCACTTTAGCCTTCGTAGTTCAAAATACTTCTCCTTGCATTTAAACACAAATAAATTTCAGACGTGAGCAGATTTTTAAAAAATCCATCGTTTTAGGAATTAAGGAAACAAAACCTGCAACAAAAAGGACAAAGAAATACCCCTTTCCTCTCATCCTACTTTTTGATGCACATCACAACATTTTCCCCAATGCAAGTCTCAAAGGAGGTGACCTCAAACAGGAGGAGTACTGGCACTTTAACAAAAGTATTCAGTGGGAACAAAGTTGGGCCGCGGGTCCTCTGTATTGTTATCCAAGGGGCTGTTGTATGTCAGTGTGTTTCTGCACATACTGTATGATACAGTATCTTTCTAGAGTGACACACAGCTTTGGTTTTCTTGGAAAAGACGTGCAGCATGAAAAAAGTCATGGTTAAGACACTACACCAAGTACTCAACTGGTATCAGTCAGTGTTGTTTGAGTTCAGTGCAGCTACTTTGATTTATACCTGCTGAATATCTGGCCCACTATTTTAAAAATGAGTGTATTCAGTGACCATCATATGTCCTCTGGATCCATAACCTGTACAACAAGCTGGGCCAATGAGATCCACCGCACTTCCTCAGCAAGACTCTTCTTCCTAAGGGCCGGCTTTCTCTTCTGATCTGCCGTAACTGCAGGGCCATGTCTCACTGCAGCTGTTTGGGTCAAATGGGCGTACCCATGGTCTTAAATCTAGATTCCAATGTGCAGCTAGCAAAAGCAGCAAGTTATTTATTATTATTACTATTATTATTTATTTATCATTTGTGTTGTGGTAGCTTCTAGGAGTCCAAGTTATGAACCAGGAATCCATTGTGCTAGGCAGTATACAATTTCACACACCACTTCAGCAGGCTCACGTGAATTTGGAGCTGGTCAAAAATGTTCCATGGCAAGATTTTTCAATGAAATGTGACACTTCAATCACAACATATGTGATTTTTGCAGAATTTTTTTTGTCTGTGTGTGTCATCCTGTTCTTAAGTAACAACTGGAAACTGAAAGCCAAACATTTTCAGTAATTGACATTGGAACATTTTTACCAAAAAACAATCCAGGAAGTTTTTGCACAAACAATCCAGGAAGTTTTTGCACAAACAATCCAGGAAGTTTTTGGAAAGTGTGAGGGACAATTTCCTGGTGCAAGTGCTGGAGGAACCAACTAGGGTCAGACCTCTTCTTGACCTGCTGCTCACAAACAGGGAAGAAATAACAGGGGAAGCAAAAGTGGATTGGAACCTGGGAGGCAGTGACCATGAGATGGTTGAATTCAGGATCCTGACACAAGGAAGAAAGGAGAGCAGCAGAATACAGATCCTAGACTTCAGAAAAGCAGACTTGGACTCCCTCAGGGAACTGATGGGCAAGGTTCCCTGGGAGAATAACATGAGGGGGAAAGGAGTGCAGGAGAGCTGGCTATATTTTAAAGAATCTTTATTGAGGTTGCAGGAACAAACCATCCGGATATGTAGAAAGAACAGTAAATATGGCAGGTGACCAACTTGGCTTAACAGTGAAATCCTTGCTGATCTTAAACACAAAAAAGAAGCTTACAAGAAGAGGAAGATTGAACAAATGACCAGGGAGGAGTATAAAAATATTGCTCAGGCATGCAGGAGTGAAATCAGGAAGGCCAAATCACACTTGGAGTTGCAGCTAGCAAGAGATGTTGAGTAACAAGAAGGGTTTCTTCAGGTATGTTAGCAACAAGAAGAAAGTCAAGGAAAGTGTGGGCTCCTTACTGAATGAGGGAAGCAGCCTAGTGACAGATGATGTGGAAAAAGCTAATATACTCAATGCTTTTTTTGCCTCTGTCTTCACGAACAAGGTCATCTCCCAGACTACTGCACTGGGCAGCACAGCATGGGGAGGAAGTGACCAGCCCTCTCTGGAGAAAGAAGTGATTCGGGACTATTTAGAAAAGCTGGATGAGGGTGCTAAAGGAGTTGGCAGATGTGATTTCAGAGCCATTGGCCATTATCTTTGAAAACTCATGGGAATCGGGGAAGGTCCAGGATGACTGAAAAAAGGCTAATGTAGTGCCCATCTTTAAAAAGGGGAAGAAGGAGGATCCTGGGAACTACAGGCCAGTCAGCCTCACCTCAGTTCCTGGAAAAATCATGAAGCAGGCCCTCAAGGAATCAATTCTGAAGCACTTAAAGGAGAGGAAGGTGATCAGCATGGATTCACCACAGGCAAGTCATGCCTGATTAACCTAATTGTCTTCTATGATGAAATAACTGTCTCTGGATGAGGGGAAAGCAGTGGATGTGTTATTCCTTGACTTTAGCAAAGCTTTTGATACGGAAGTATGGGCTGGATGAATGGGCTATAAGACGGATAGAAAGCTGGCTATATCTTTGGGCTCAACAGGTAGTGATCAATGGCTCCACGTGTAGTTGGGAGCCGGTATCAAGCGGAGTGCCCCAAGGGTCAGTCCTGGGGCTGGTTTTGTTCAATATCTTCATTAATGATCTGGAGGATGGTGTGGATTGCACTCTCAGCAAGTTTGCAGATGACACTAAACTGGGAGGAGTGGTAGATACGCTGGAGGGTAGGGATAGGATACAGAGGGACCTAGACAAATTAGAGGATTGGGTGAAAAGAAATCTGATGAGGTTCAGCAAGGACAAGTGCAGAATCCTGCCCTTAGGATAGAAGAATCCCATGTACTTCTACAGACTAGGGACTGAGCAGCTAGGCAGCAGTTCTGCAGAAAAGGACCTAGGAGTTATAGTGGACAAGAAGCTGGATATGAGTCAACAGTGTGCCCTTGTTGCCATGAAGGCTAACGGCATTTTGGGTTGTATAAGTAGGGGCATTACCAGCAGATTGAGGGACATAATCATTCCCCTTTATTCGGCACTGGTGAGGCCTCATCTGGAGTACTGTGTCCAGTTTTGGGCCCCGCACTGTAGGAAGGATGTGGAAAAATTGGAAAGAGTCCAGCGGAGAGCAGCAAAAATGGTTAGGGGCTGGAGCATATGACTTATGAGGAGAGGCTGAGAGAACTGGGATTATTTAGTCTTCAGAAGAGAAGAACGAGGGAGGATTTGATAGCTGCTTTCAAGTAGCTGAAAAGGGGTTCCAAAGAGGATGGATCTAGACTGTTCTCAGTGGTACCAGATGATAGAACAAGGAGTAGTGGTCTCAAGCTGCAGTGAGGGAGATTTAGGTTGGATATTAGGAAAAACCTTTTCACTAGGAGGGTGGTGAAGCACTGGAATGGGTTATCTAGGGAGGTGGTGGAATCTCCTTCCTTAGAGGTTTTTAAGGTCAGGCTTGACAAAGTCCTGGCTGGGATGATTTAGTTGGGGATTGGTCCTGCTTTGAGCAGGGGGTTGGACTGCATGACCTCCTGAGGTCCCTTACAACCCTGATATTTTATGGTTCTATGATTCCATCTAGTCCAGTACCCTGTCTTCTGACAGTGGCCAATGCCAGGTGTCTCAGAGGGAATGAACAGAACAGGGCAATTATCGAATGATCCATCCCCTGTTGTCCATTCCCAGCTTCTGACAGTCAGAGACTTAAGTTCACCCAGAGCATGGGGTTGCATCCCTGACCATCTTGGCTAATAGCTATGAATTTATCTACTTCTCTTTTGAACCCAGTTATAATTTGGCTTTTCCAACATCCCCTGCCAATTAGTTCCACAGGCTGACTGTGCATTTTGTGAAGAAATAGGTTTATTTTACACCTGTTGCCTATTAATTTCATTATCAACCTCGATGGGTGTTTGTCTAACCTTTTCTTAAAAACCTGTGATGATGGGGATTTCACAATGTCCCTTGAAATGTTTGGGTTTCATTCTGAATCAGAACGAAACCAGATTTTGAAAAGTTACAATTCGGTTTCCGTTTTCTGCCCAGCTCTACTGCTGAGGTCCAATCGCTGGAAATGGAAGCTAGACAACTTCAAACTAGAAATAAGGTGCAAATTTTTAACAGCGAGGATGACCTTTGGAAGAACTTACCATAAGTTGTGGTGCCCCTCATCATATTAGGAAACAATTCCTGGTCTTCAGTCTAAATTTCCTTTACTCATTTTTATGTGAGGCTGATTATTGGTGATATAGTCAAGCCACCTGGATGTACAAATGGGGGTTGAGATGCTGAAAGTAAACAGCATTGCAAATGTATGGGCAGGTTTGCTGTCTTGTCCTGGCAACCAAGGTACTGGAACTATTGTTGTTCACACTACAAGAGCTCTTGCTACAGCTGGATGGCAAATTATAAAAATAGCTTCAGCTATAAACTTGGAAGCAGATCTTGCAAAGATTACTTAGGCCCCAGTCCTGCAAACATTTACACACACATTTAATGTTAAGCAATGTGTTGCCATTAACTTAAAACAGGCTTATAGTGTTTGCTGGATCGGAGCTTTAGACTGTAAGCTCTCTGGGGTTAGAGAAAGTCTTTTTGTTAAATGCATGGACAGTACCTAACACCACTGGGCTTCATTCCCTGACTGGGGCCTTTAGTCCCCACCACAATACAGATATTAACCAATAGCCATGACCCAAAAATGAAATCCTCATAGAAGTTAGTGGGAGTTGGAATATGATCTTAGGTTACTTATTTTATCAACTAGAAAATAATTAATGGCTGAGGCATATAACATGAGAACAGTATGCAAATGTCCAATATTTCTGAGTTATTCATGTCTTCAGCCATGAAGCCTGATAGTTATTTTAATTATCATACTTTTTTTCACTAATAAAATAGATCCAATGACAAAATCTTATTCATTTTGCAACAGACAAAGGAGAAGCAGACTTGAAAAGTATAATGAATTTCTTCTAACTTGTCTGCAAACTGAACAGCCATAATTCTGATTGATCAGATATGCTCTGTATCAGAGAGACCCCAGATGTGATCCAGATTTTAAATAGATGTTACTACTGTCGAAATGTATTCTTTCATTCCTGGTACAATGAACTCATGTCTTTCGGTCCCAAATAATGTATTTTTTTTTGTAATAACTGCTAACATCAACAATAAGCTTTGTCTCATTAGCATCACATAATCCCACCACTGAATCCCCAATTTCTGCTCCCCATATTATCTGCCATGAGGAAATAAAAGGTCCCACAGCAGGAGCTAAGAAGGTCAGTGCATTCTCAGGGTAATCAGCTGTAGTAAATTCAATTCTGACAAGAGGAGGCTTGCAAATGTCTTGGGAATAAGAGATCATCTATAATTTTATATAGTGAATGGGAAAGTGTCCTTCCAAATGTTTATTAATTAAGATGAGTATGCATATGGTGGTCATCTTTGGAGCAGTTTCTTTTGAGGGAGACTGAATCAAAGCCAAAAACCAAGTATAACTGCTTTCTCTTGCTTTGGAAGAAAACCAAGCATATTCTACTATAGATATATAAGAGATCTTATAGCACATCAGTGGAAGATCGGAGAAGATAATCCATGTGCTTTGACTTTTATTCACCTGTTTTAAGCACTAGACCACTCTGCTGAGCTGTGGTTTAGATTTATAAATGAAAGGTAGATCTGTTTGTCTCTTCAAACCTCTTTCTGCAGAGAGAGAGGGACTCAGAAACTGGAACAAGAATAAGTGACAGTCGTGCTTAACCTCATTAACTTTTCAGCCACCTAGGGCATTGTCTACATAAAGCAAGACCTTGGCCATGCCATGAAAGTAGCACTTGAGAGGTTAACAGAGGTTTCTCAGCTGCTCTTCTCTCAGGCAAATCATTCCTCCTACTCACTGATTAAAAAATAAAGTTCAGTAGCCAGTGCACACATGTTCACTTGCTGTAGCCATGCGCATTGTTTACAAATACAAGCTAAGTTCTGAACTCAGTTCCATAGGTGCTGGATCTAGAGGTGCAGGGGGTGCTCCCACACCCCCTGCTTTGAGGTGGTTTCCATCATATGCAGGATTTACAGTTTGGTTCAATGGCTCTCAGCACCCCCACTATATAAATTATTCCCTCACCTCTGCTCAGTTCCCCTGCTGCTCATCTGTCAGCAGTTGCAACAAAGCTAACGGAGTGACCCTGAATTTACATTAGATCTTATCAGAATCCTTCTTGAAGTGATACTCCCAAATCTTCTCCTTTATAGTGGTGTCATTTCCTAGTTAGTGAGATGGCTCAGGAGAACATTCATTTTACTTGTGTGCTTCACACCCTGCATCTCTAACGCTATCCATTTGAGTACCATCTGCTGGACCAAGCTGGTCTCTTCATCCCTATAAGGTCCTCTAGGTATGTGTTGTTTTGGGGTCATCCTGGTCGGAAATGGCTATTGCTACCACAGGAAGAAAATTCATACCTGGTGATATCAAACACCTGCTAAACTGCCAACAAGCCACAGTTCCTCATCTGCCAGATTGCAGCACTTGTATGAAGAATTTTCAGTTCCTTTTTGTCCCTGGCAGCAGATTAAAAATTCAGATTATTTATGGCAGGAAACAGCAGTGTACTTCTGAGTCTGAGGGAGCCGAGAAAGTGGTGAGTGTCAGTCAATTAAGCTATTCAATTTATTTATGAAACAAGACAAAACATTGTGTAGGGCGAAAACTCCCCACTCAATAGGATTCTCCCTGATATAAAATGTCAGAGCTGAAAAGGGGTCATCGTGTGACCCCAGAATGTTCTTTTAAACTATTTGCAAATCAATAGCTCTTCTTTGGATTTGTTCAGAGCCCCTCATTCCCTTTTATTATAAATCACAGGGCACAGACTGCCTATCAATTAATATGGAGACAGATACTATGCTAAAAGAACAGCTGGCTTGAGTGATTCAGCCTGATCCTCATTTACATTAAGGTCAATTTACACCACTCTGGCAGGGTAAAGAAAGCTCCTTGACAGGGCCAGAGCTGTGTAAAGGGGCCTTAATCTAAATGAAAATTCAGACTATTGTAGCCAGAAAAGCGACTCAGTTAAAATTATGATCTCAGATGCTTGTGCTGCTTCTTCTTTCACCGCCAACCTGGAGTCTCTGTCTGAGCTCTGCGTTCTCTCTGCCTCTCACACCATCGTGCGCTAATAAAGAATTGTCATCAGGGTTGAAATTTCCAAAGCCACCAAAAAGATTTGGACACCCAATTTTCATTCATTTTAATGGGAATTAAATGTCCAAATCTTTTAGGCAGCTTTGACAATCTCAGCCTACAACTTCATTAATAACGTTGCTGACCAAGCATTAGGCAGAATCCAGTTCAGTCTGCTGTCTCTTTGCACTGCTAAGAGTGCCTCCCTCTCCCTAAACAGTGCTATCAGTAATAATAACTTGACACAGATATGACTTCAAGCCATACAATAGACAGATGCATGGGGTCAGATGCTCAGCTGGAGTAAATTGGCACCGCCAATGCCTATGGTGCTAGGTGAAGTTCTGGCCCCTTAGCTCGACTAAGAAGGTGCCATCTTGACAGAGTCATGCTTCTGACTATAGCTACACATTCTTACCCTCTAATGGCTGTCCAGGGGCCACTGTGACATGAGTAGGTGGTCTCAGACCAATTCCTAATAAGCGTCCACCTCACATACACCCTTATAGGTGGCGAAGACTTGCAATAGCATTACTGGAACACCTTGATGGGATTGGGTGAGGGAGTTTGTTCTGCCTCTCCATGTGCAAGGCTCATTCTCTGGGTGATAACGTAATAAATAGAGGGGCTTTTGTTTCCAGTGGTGTCCATCCAGTGTCTTTCACAAGAACTAACTAACTTATCTATTAAGTTGACTCAGCTGTCAGAAAGAGGCCTTTTTGCAAGGCAGTTGTTGATAGCAGTGATCCTCTCTGCTAAAATCTAGCGTGCGTCTGAGGAACTCAATATAATCCTCCTGGGGAGAAGAACAACAATACAATACATCCAAAACATCTGTAAGAAGAGGAGGTTCTTCCTCCAGCTTTCCCTGTGTAACTTGATCTCCAGGGCAGATATTGTGGTAATGCTAATCTGGTGAAAGAAATGTTAGTTTACAAGTGTCACTCATCTATTGCATTTAATATTGGGGGAGCTGGAGATGGGCCTGAACCAAGTCCCCAGATTTACACTTCCACTCAGATTTTGGATAAGCTTTGATCTGGATCTGAACTTCACCGACCTATGATGGACCAAACCAAAACCCCAGTCCCAAATTGCTCAAAACTTTGCGGGAGTTGGGATCCAGATTTTTGTGTGTGTGTGCATGTGTGTGTGAGAGAGATTAAAGAGCATTAAGACTTAGTAATTATAAGACCGGGGTTAGATATGACATTTTAAACTTTTGAAAAAGTTCCCCATTTTTGATCAACTGGAGAGATGGTCAAAAATGTTTCAAATTTTGACAACTTTAAAAACAAGTAGAACATTTAAAAAAAAACCCATGAAAATAATACTCTTTTTCCTCCTCCAGCCAACTCTCGTAACTGGAGAACCTCAGGGCTTCTTGTGCTGGCAAGGAAAAGGAAATTAGTTATAGATATGCAGAACATGTGCTAAAGGAAAAATGTCAATGGACGCATTCCCCCATGTTTCTGAAAGAAGAATAGGGCTTGCACTCTATGTCCTTAGATTTAGTGCTCCTTGATTCTGTTTTAGGCCACCCACTTCAAGGCGCTTAGCTTGCTCTCTCATGAAGATGAAACAAAGAATTTCCATCACTGTGAAAAACAGCCTTTCATGTTATTAGGGAATCTGGGAGAAATTACTGTTCCCGAGCTCTAGATAAATACATAAGAGGTGAAAGGAACTGGAGCACTAAGAATGAGCTTGACTGCGGCATACACTTTGTTGTAGAGGACCACTCCTGAAGCAAAAATACAAGCCTCTGTCCAGTAAAGCAATTAGGCCCAGCTTTTTAAAGGCATTTAGGCGTTTATTTAAGCATTGCTGCACTCAGTGTCGCAATGCCTTACTGGTTTAGGAAACGTTATCTCATTTTTCCAAAGGGATTTAGACTCTTAAAGTCTAAAGTCTTAAAGGCCTAGATCCCTTTTGAAAATGAGATTTGGACTCCTAAATCAATTAGGTGTTGTGACACTGAACGCCGCAATGCCCAAATGCCTTTAAAAATCTGGGCCTTTAGAACATGCTTGACTTTAAGCATGTATGCAATCCTGTTTGATGGTCAGATCCATTCAGTATGACTCCATATGACTTTATCATTAAACACATGCTTGAGTAGGATTATGCAATCATAGCTAAGGAGAATTTGACCCAGTGTAAACAAGCAAAGCTATATTTACATTTATAGTAAAGAAAATTGTCACTTGCTGATAAAGTGTAAAATAAATTACATTCAACAAGTGGAGTTAAAAGAACCCACTGAAAGAGGGAGGAATTAACAAAGGAGCTTAAACTAGAACAGCGCCTATGTAACATTATAATATAGAATCCATGAGGAAAAATTCTAGGAAGATATGCCATGTAAGAGTGAAAAGAAACTGGAGGAAAGTATCAACTGTGGACTATGCTTGTTGAAAAAATAAGTTTCCAGACATCCCACGGTTCACTATTAATAGTTCTTTACTGCACAATATTTCTTAGAAATAGATTTGGACTTGGAGGTTCACCATGATGTAGCTAAAAAAAAAAAAGCTGATGAATTGCAGTTGTCTCCCTATAAATAAAGAGTAAGTCATCAACGAGCCATCTGTCAGTGTATGATTACCAACTTTCTTTTTGTCTTTCAAAGCGGCCTGAGAAACCAAGGGCATGTATAATAGAGAGCGTGCACACATTATAGCATATCCCAGCAGTTAGTCAGAAAGGATCCTACAAGACCCTCTCTCGATTTATCTCACTCAATGAAATAATTTCATATGGCTGTTTTTCAGCTGCTGTGTCTGTATATTTCAAATGCACATGGAATCACTGTGGGGATTATTTTCCAGGATTTGGGGTTGGGATTGATACAGTGAAGACATGCAAAGTAAAACATTTTTAAAAGAAGAAAATCCTTAAATCCTCTCTGTTTGTGAAACCAGTGGTGTAACAGAACAATATTAATTCATTTTTTTCTGCTACTGAATAGTAAAAAGACTGGGATACCCTGGGAAAACATATTCCTGTGGTTTTGTTAAAGCTGAATGCCTACTATCAGTGGGAAAGACAAAGATCTAAGACCTCTTAGTCTACAGAAAACAACATAGGTTTTTATGCTGGAAAAATGAGAGATTTATTCTTTACATTTTTCTCTCTCCCTTTTCTCCCCCCGCCAAATAAGTTCAGGGTCAGTGTACAATTTCTCCTTTTGTTTCTATTCTAATGGCCATCCATTTTGGGGTGCTTTTATTAATAAAAGTTGGTCTGACTCTGATAATAATCTGTGCATTTGATTCTTTGAAGAAAAAGGTTTGCAGTGTGTGAGTGGCTACGTACATATATGTGCATATAATGTTAATAGTCTTAAAAAGAAACCTGAGTTTAAGAAGAGTTAAAGGCTGAAAGTAGGCCTTACAATGGAATCCAATTTGCATCCCACCCAAATATTACACTTCCTAAACAAAAATTCTGCAAATTAATAAACACCAAATGTTGCAAAGCCTGCAAATGAACACTTGAGTTCCTCCTCTTCCCATCTTCTGCACCTCCTGTCTTCTCCCCATATCTTCATGAGCCTTACATCTCTATCTCATAGAACTGGAAGGACCTTGAAAGGTCATCAAGTCCAGCTCCCTGCTTACACTAGCAGGACACTACATTCCATGGAGACTTCATTAATGCAACACTGGAATCTGCAGCCCAACCCTAGCTCCTTATTTGTCCTCCCAGCTGTTCTCCCCATCTTAATATATGGAGATATACCTATCTCTGTGCTCCCTTATACCCCTTTCCATGCCCCTACCTGTCTCTCTGGTCTGTGATCCTATCCATGCCCCACTCTTGATCTCCTGAATATCTCTGTCCATGCCTCCCTTCATTATTCTCATGCCCTCCCAGGACCCCTCTCTCATTTGCCCCCCACACCTCCCGGTTCGCTACATTCAAATCTGGCCTGCTACCTCCAGCTCCGCTCAGCAGTGGCTGCAGCAAAGCCTAAAAAGTGAAGAGGAAGTGGAAGTCAGTTTCTATTAAATGCAGTGTTGTAGCCATGTTGGTCCCAGGATATATGAGGGCGAAGGTGGATGAGGTAATATCTTTTGTTGGTTCAACTTCTGTTAAGAGAGAACTTTCAAGCGCCTCTCAGGTCTGGGAAATAGGCCACTTCACCTTAAATGGTCCCTTGAAATATATGTTAACTTCTTACGCTAAACGATCTGTTCCACCTTAGATTTAGTGGTGACTCTCTGAGTATCTTTCCCAGGCCTGAAGAAGAGCTCTGTAATTTTGGAGGAATTAGGCCTTGATTCTGCAAAGACTTAAGCTCTTGCTTAATTTTATCCACCTGAGTAGTCCCACGGATGGCAGTGACACTATTCAGACACATGAAGGTAAGTAAAACACAAGTTGTTGGAGAATGGGGGCCTTCATGTGTGGCTGTTTAAAAATGAGGCTTAAAGTGGGAATCTAGCTTCAGCCTTAGCTATGGAAGGGCTATTGCTATATATGCCAGCATATTAAAGCAATCATTTAAATGTACAACACATCTATGTGATGAAATTGTACCCGAGTCTGTAGTTCAAACATTGACAAAACTTCCATTGAAGTCTTAGAAGTTTGTTTGTATCTATTCTATTGATCTGTTCGTTTATGCTGCACCAGTCCACGTGGTATTCAGATGTTAAAGAATGCCCCGCGGCCACAGGATTAAACAAATAAAATGTATTTCTAATCAAGCCCCTGTAAAATTGGGAATTCACTAGGATCCGGAAGGCAGTTAGCTAGTAGGCTGCATTGCTTTACTACGAGAAAGCTAATAGAAAAATATCCTAAGGAAAGCTGCTTGTGGCTGTGATTTGTCAGGGAGGGAAACAGCAGCAACAGTTGTTATCTGTTTAGCATCTGAGCATGAGTTAAAGCAGGAAATGAACGGGTGGGCTATTTTAAACTAATCAGTTCTATCAATAACCTGAGGGACTTTTAAAAGCTGCCGAGGTAACAGCAGCGCTTGACTCTTCCAGAAGGAAGTTTGCTTTTGTTTCAGACCTGTCGTTGCTTTAATATGACACCAGGACATGTTTTCCCTGGAGTATTAGGTATCTTGGGCTTTATCCATTTAGTAAAGAACTGACCTGCATAATTCCTATGTAGTGAGGAGATTTACTACTTAGGTCAACATGCATCTCCTGTGAGTCAAATAAACACAAGGAGCGTTCATTAGGCATGCTTACTGAATTTAGATTGCATTCACACAACTTGATATGGTAGCCACTGGGGCCATGCTAGTTCAATCAAGGTCGCATAGGGCAAGGGAGCAAGCAAAGAGGGCTTTTACCAGGCACAGACTGAATAAATAAATCAATCCAGCTGATCTCGATACCCAATCGAAATGTATTTGGCAGGAGGCTAACTTCAGGGGACGCTTCTGAGCTGACACTAATTCAAACGGTTAAGGTAAAAAAGTCTAGGCCTCTGTAACAGAGAAAAAAAGAGTTTAAGAAAGATCAGACACGTGTCATTATGAAAATACGTTTGTAATTTTATAATTTACCCTCTCTCTCACCCATACGTGTAGGTGAGAGAGAGTGTTCTAAAAACCAGGTTTTCACTTAAGAAGTGAAAATATCTACTCGTTGGAGTAGGGGGCAGTGAGTAAGGACTCCTGGGTTCTGTGCCCAGCTCAGCCACAGGCTTCCTGTGTCACACCTGGGAAATTGCTCAGTCTCCCAGACCTCTCTGCCCCTCTGTGAAATGGATTAATACACAGTGGCCTGAAGTTGTGAAAGTAACTGTTGATTTTCATTTCCTTTGTTAATGAATACTCGGTTTCTGACATCTCAGCGGGGACTGATTTTGAGAGCCTGTCTGCTCAGCTCTCAGGCACCCCAAATCAATAACCACTTGAAAATCTTAGGGCAACAATTATAGCTTTTAAGAAAAATATTTTTCGCACTGATTTGAGTCTGGTGATATCAGTGAAAAGTACTTTGTGGCCTGGTGAACCAAATCCAGATGTACATGGAGTCATATGGAGGTGGCCAGATGCCCCGATTTTTGGGTCTTTTTCTTATATAGGCTCCTATTACCCACCTCCTCCTGTCTCAATGTTTCACATTTGCTGTCTGGTCATCCTACACAGGAGCCCTGGAGGGAGGAGGAGAGGGTCGAAAGAGCCCAGCAGTTCTTGGCTTCTCTGCTTTCTCCTCTCCCCTCCTTTTCTGTGTGCAATGGATGTCTGCTGTCTTCTCCACTCCCCTTCCTCTTCCCCTTCCCCTTTCCATTCCCATCCTCATTCCTGCAACACCAGGCCTGGGAGGAGAGCATGGGATACATAACCCCTGGAGCTGGAGGAGCAACAGAGATAGGGGCTGGGATAGGTGCCTAATTAAAGGCTGGGTGTGGGAGTGGTAGATGCATAGAGGTGGGAGGACATAGATTTGATTCAATTAGTTTGGGGAGAGGCTGGAAGCTCTGCACAATCAGATAGCCAGTGAAAACACTTGTAGCCAGGAGCCAAAATCACCTGGGTCTGTAAATCTGGGAGAGTGGGCAGGACTTACTGTCTCTCCTACCAGCTCAGGGGCAAGCAGCAGAAGTCAAAAATCAAGAGACAAACCAAAACCCACAATTCGATCTTTAAAAACCCCCTCTTGATTTCTGGGTGAATCCCATGACTTTGGGGATCTGACTCATGATTTTGGAACTTTGGGGGTTGGCAATATTGCATATAGAGTCCAACTATTGCATAGGGAAAGCAAATTAGCAGCATCCATCATGTGGTTCTAAGAGACATATATACAGAGGAGAGCAATTTTCTTTGATGATTTTTTTCCCCCTTCACCTCAAGGTTTCAGCAGCAGTGCGGCATTTTCCTAAGCTCATGACACACTGGTGAAAACTCAGACTGTTGCAGGAAGTCAACGGACAGCATTCGTCCCTTAGAATTATTAAACAATTCGCCAGCCTGGTGCTAGGGGCCACTGTGTTGCATGAGATGTTGTGAGATGAGACCTAAAAGCAAGATCCTGACCACTTGTGGTCACTTTACATCCTTGGAGTCTCTTAATAAACTTAGAGGATATTATCCTGTGATGGCCTTGCTAAATAAAAATAGGATAATTACATTCTATCAAAAGCCCCTCTTCTGGTGTTCATTGACTAAGATATCATTTATTCTCTAGTCTCAACTGTTGGGTAGTGTTGCTATGTGCTATTTAAAGGTTGCCTCTTCCAATGAATGGCAGCTGTATTTCCGCAGAGGATGAAATGAGTCCTGTATATATCACTTACAATCAGTTTGCAAAGTTTTCTGAATGCCTTGGGATTTATAGAAAGAAAAGCTCCATATAAACGTCAGTGAGTGTCATTAGATGTGTGTGTGTCTATAATGCTGATGGAACACAAGCACCGTGAATTACTCAGACCCCACAGATTGCTACCATGGGAACTAAATACTTTTTTAAAGATCTGATCCCGCAAGCCTCATTTCATGCTGAGTAGCATTTACTCGTGAATTTTCCCAGTGTGTTAAATGGCACTGCTTGCTCAGGAAAATGCTATTCAATCTGAGTAAAAATTGCAGAATCAGAGCCCTTAGGCATTAGCAGAACAGACTTAAAAAGGTGGATAAAACCCACATAATTTATTGGCTCAGAAATTGTTTCTGCCCTGGGGTTGCTGTCACTATCTATCCATGCCAGTGTGTGTACGTGCAGTAGGCCCGTTTTTACAAGTTTTATTTTGCTGACATCACATGAATTCTCGTCTCCCCACTGGTGAATCTGGTGCTGCAGGGGAAAAGGATTTAAAGACCCAACATAAAAAAAGACTGCCTTGCTGTGGTTTGGGAACAGCTGCTTGATGTGAAGTAATCTTGAAGATGAGATCCAACGTTTTCTTTTGAAGTAGGCTGACAATGCAACAAGTTGCATTGGAAGGAGACAAGAAAAGCGGGTACTTTTTGCTCCCCATGGTGTGCTAAATGTTAGGGGTCAGGACATCCTGGCTCTTGCGGGGGAGTAAGGCCTCCCTTACTGCCCTGCTTAGTTATGGCTTGGGCAATAGAGAGGAAGGAAGCCGATGCTACTCTGTCTCTTTTCACTGAGAGCAAGTGTGTGGGGAGGGGCCTGAGAGGATCAGGGAGTGGGAGGAGCCTTAACTTCAACCCTCTCCCTTTTCTGGCCATCGCAGTTGGCTGGGTGCACAGGAGGAATATATTGCCCCATGACATGGTGTAAAGCTTCCCCAGAACACAGGTTAAGCCAGATTAGAATTCCTGCTCTGCTCCTGGGACACTGCAGTTACAGACGGCCCTTTACTTGGGGCAAATTGAAGGGAACAATCTTCTGTAAAATATTTGGGTTAAAAAATATAACGGAAAATGTGGGTGGGCCTGGGATATTGGCAGACTATCATCCAGGATTCCAAACTCTGGCTTTTTCTGCTTACACGTCACAGACACTATGGATTGGCAAGTGGGGCTCGCCAGTGCAACAAGAGGAAGGTGTGCTTTCTATTGACTTCCTTTGCTCCATGTCAAGGGTTCCCAAACTGGAGTTAGTGAACCCTTGGGGATTCGTGAAATGTTACGGGGGTTCTCAGGAAAAAAATCCCTAATGGCAGACAGAGCTGTCCCTAGGGACCCCAGGCAGCACAGGGCCAGCAGCCTGGAGCCCCTGGACTTCCAAGAGCTAAGCAGATCAAAGCAAGCATCTCTATCACACTGAGGAGATTTACACTTCAAGACTCCTTATAAGAAATGGAAAGGGAAGTGGATATTTTTAAAATTAAATAGGCAGCTAGTATTGTTTTTAAAATTATTATGAAGAACAAGTTTAAGCTTTGTCATAATGTGTGTTGTTTGCCCGGACTGCTCAAGACCTGAATGCTTGTGTAGGAGGAACGCTTTGAGTTGGGTTCATAAATACCTTCGTACTGTTTCACATCTGATAGTCCTTGATGAAACATAAGAGCCTTGTCTTATAACAGGCTTATTCAAAGTGATACAAGCTATGAAAGTAATATCTTGGAAGAGTGTTGCCATTTTCATAATGTAATAAGAATATTATAATGATAAATAATAATTAATATATAGTGTGTAATAAGCATGTCATAAAAACAAATTTTGTATTTCCAAGATCACAACTTTTATCATTTATACTCAGGTAAAGGAGAAAAGCCCTGGAAATATTCATTTTTTTTAGGAGGGGTTTTGTGAGACTTGACATTTTAGTGAAAGGGATTCACAGGTTGTTAAAGTATGGGAACCACTGCTCCATGTGAAGCACAGGGAAATCCTAAGGATTCTTCATTAGGTGACAGCTCTGCAATGTAAACCCAGCCCTGCTCCTGAATGACTTGAATTATTATTGTTTAGGCTCAAAATCACCAGTTAAGCTCTTCAAGGAAGGAGGGCCTTGTGGTTAAGGGATTGGCCTGGAAATGAGGCGAAGTGGGTTTGATCATGTGTGACGCTGGGCAACTCACTTAATCTGTCTATGTCTCAGATGTAAAATTGAGATGATCATGATTCTTTTCTTCTACCTTTTGTCTATTTTCATTGCAAATGATTGGGTCAGAGATTGTCTGTTACCATATATAGGTATAGAACTTAGCATAAAAGGATCCTAATCTTGGCTGGAGTTTTTAGAAGCTACTATAATACAAATGACTATAATGTGGGGTGCATTGTTCTATGTGCTGTCCGAACTCATGAGAAGATGCTTGCTTGGAAGAGTTTACAGTCTGCTAACACATGCAGCCTATGGAACATTGGACAGTGGAACACAATAAACTATGTAACATTTTAATAAATTATACATATTTTGGATATTTTTAAACAATGGATCGAACGCCTCAAATATGCCTAGCATGGCCCTTCAACCTTTCCTTTCTTGTAGGCATAACAGAAGAGATGGGACGTGGAGATGAAGTGGGCAGTTGCCATTTTGGACTAGTCTGGCCACTGAGGATGTTCCATGAAACGTGGGAGAATGTGTGAAGACTGGTGTGGGATTGGCTGGTGGCTTGTCAAGACTGTCGGCATTGGTGGAGTTGGGAAGCAAGACTGATGTGAAAAGAAGCAAGCACAGGTAAGTAGGGAGAGCTGTGAAGGCTTTGGAAAGTGAGGATGAGAATGTGGAATTTAGAATTCCCAAATCTAGACTCTTTGCAAATGATGGGCCAGACTCATGGCTGGGTTCCATGAGATCACTTCAGGGGAAACGCTTTCACAAATCAAGTAGAACCTATCAGAATCAGGCCCTTAAAATACTGGGCTAAATTCAGAGCTCAGATAAGTGAGTGAAGCTCCATTGACTTTAGTGGAGTTGGATAACCTTCCACCAGCTCTGAACTTGGCCCAATGGAACCCAAAGCATTCCTTCATTGGTGCCTCTAAGTATTTTCCCATTGGGGATCTATTGTCAGGATAAAAAATCATCCTCCAGCTTCTCATTGCTTCAGGTATTAGGCTTTGTAAAGACAAGGAAATGGCTTGTTGAGTAGGATTAAAGAAGAGTACATAGAGCAGAGAACATGTATTAATGTCTGTCTCTGCATGTGTTGCAGGAGCTTTGGTGTTTTGATTGCTGCTTGATTTAGACAGCTTTCTGGGTGATGTTACTCTTCTATTTATGTGGTCCAAGAAAGGGTAAAGAAAGGGAGAGGAGCCTTGTGGAGCTGTGACCTTTACTCAATCCTGAACCGCGACAGCGTTTTTACTTTCAAGAACTCACTTTGCCTTTCTTCTCACCATCCAATGAGGGTGCCAAGATAATAGGTCCTTGGCGTTAACAAGGTTGATCGTCAACGAAAGCACTGTGCCTGCTGAATCCTAGAGTGATGGAAAAATCTTAGTCCTTCATTGAACTAAACTGCAATAACGGATATTCTAAAAGGCAAATTTAAAGGGTGATTTTGAAATTGATCTGTGCACAGGCATTTTGTGCCATTCCCTGTTCCCAAAACAACATAGCATGGACCACTGCGTGGACTAAGCTTCCTAAATTCCAAATAACACCAAATATATCACATGTGATTTCAGCGGATGTCTTCAGCAGTGCGTGGTGAGATCGGGGTTAATGTTTAATGCTGGGGGTAGGGATACAATGGCACTAAATTATGGAGATTACATTAGTAGGTTAAAAGGATCATTACTACAGAAAGGGCCTGCTGGGACCTTAGCACTCTCCTTACATGGAGCTGTTAAATAGAATCACCTGCAGTGAATGACAGAGCTGCAGATATAAATAACCACAAACAGGAGGGCAGCAAATGCTTCACAGGAAGCAGAACAGTACAGGATTTTTGGCTGCATTTTGAATGGTGTTAATATAGCCATTTTTCTTTTTCAGACACGTATAGCCTTGTGGCTAGGACAAGAAAGTAGGAATCAGAATTTCTGCGCTGTCTTCCCGGTACTATGTGTCTGGGTACCCTTGGACAAGTCACTCTACCCTTCCAAGCCTCAGTTTGCTCTTCTAGAAAAACAGGTGTAACAATATTTGTGTTGGTATTTATTGTGTTATCTCTCTCTAAGGTACTTACACCCTCTGGTCACTGTAGTATCTGTGTACCTGACAAACTTTAATGTAGTCATCCTTACAACACCTCTGTGAGGTAAGGGGGTGATATTCTCCCCATTTTATAGATAGGGGATTGAGACACGTAGAGGATAAGGGCCAGATTTTCAAAAGCATTTAGGTGCCTAAGCATGCAGTAGGTGCCTCTTGGGATTCCCAGAAGTCCATTAGTGTGGTAGGTACCCTACTCCCATTGATTTTCAATGGGGAAATCCTAGTAGGTGCCTCTCTGCACCTTTGGCTGCCTAAATACTTTGGGCCAAAGTGATTTGATCAGCATCACAGAGGAATTCTGTGGTGCCCCAGAGTGGGGAAGGAGGTACGGTGGGGGCAGAGCAGGCAGTGGGGCAGAAGGTGTCTGGGGAGCCGTGAGGGGGAGTTGGGAGCCGGGGGTTTGGCACAGCCCTTTGTAAATGCTGTGTGGTGACCTGTGGAGTTGTTTAGAGCCCTGCAAATCCGCTGATATCTGTGGATAACCGCAGACAATTGTTGTGGCTCGCGGATCGGAGGCGGATACGCATTTTTGTATCATTGTTATTTCAATAGTTGAAAAAGTGTAGGGTGACCAGACAGCAAATGTGAAAAACTGAGACGGGGTGGGGAACTATAGGAGCCTATAAAAGAAAAAGACCCAAAAATCGGGACTGTCCCTATAAAATCAGGACATCTGGTCACCCTAAAAAAGTGGGTGAGGTGCTTTGCATTAGGAGTCAGGATTTTCTATTGCCTGGCACCTGGGGTCATCCTGTGCACAGCCATGCATAGCTATTCAGGCACAAAGCAGAAGAGAATCAGGCCCCCAGTCTCTGCCTTGAAGAATAAACAAGAGTTGGGGACAAAAGGTGCAGTATAAAAGCTAGATCTTGATTCTCCTCTGACTCTTGCTAGTGCCGATCAGGAGTGATGCCAGTGACGTCAATAAAGCTCTGCTGATTTAGATCAGCTGAAGGTCTCGCCCATTGACTTGTCTGGTGTGATATTAGTTTACGCCCGCTGAGGCTTCAGCCCATGTTACTGTTCTGTGAGACGAGAAAGCTCCCACCCTCTTCCTCCTCTGGTGGTTCTTGTTTTGTCTGGTTTTATTTTAAACATTCCGTCTTCCTGCTGCCCTTTCCTTGTCTGCAATTCATGTTTCACTGCCCTTGGCCTCCCACAAGGATGGCCTCCCTCACCCTCCTTTCCTGGGAGGCATCTATTATCACATCATTAAAAGAAAGAAAAGAGCGGGCCATCAGGTAGGAGAGATCGCCATAACAATCTCAAGTGGCTGCAGAACCTACAGGCCAAGGGCAGGAGCTTGGTTTCAAGTGCTTTTCATCAGCTCCACAGAGATGAAGTGACTGGATCTGTAAAGATCATGGGCAGTGTGCATAGATAGATATTAACATGATCAGAGGTACAGACTGTGTTGGACACAATATCACTTAGAAAGGCCAATGATACATGGGACTTGACCCTGCAGTACTTCCCTCACTCCCATTAAAGTCAATCATGTGGCATAGTTAACATGGAGGATTTATGTGTTTTAGGGTAGCTTTGGTTTCATTCCCAATGAAGTTTTCTCTTTCCTACCTGCATTCATATTAATGGTAACAGATGTAAAATTCTGCTCCGTGCAAATAGCTGGGGAAATAATTAAGGTGGAATCAGTTTGTTCCCTATCAGAATCTAGCTGCTGGTTTATTGTTTAACAAAGCTGTTGACACCTAATGATCTAATTGGGGTAGCAACTGATTTTTGGATGATATTTTAGTACCAAAAACTCAGCTTGACAATTGATACCTCCACTCATGGTTTACTGCTTTAGCTGAGTTAAGGAGATTGATTGGTCATTAACTTTCATTGGTTTCTTGTTACTGTGAACCTCACGTAATGCATTATACCACTCTGTTGTTTTCCAAAAGGCTAGATTCCTCTAAAAAAAGAGTGGGGTGATTAGGGCCCCCGAGAGCGCTGGATATTAAAAGGAATGATATTACATAGCACATTCATGTACTGTAATTACAGACAATCTTGAGTCCTATCACACGGGGTCAGTTCTTGAGAATAATCTGGCAGTCAGACATGTGAATAAGGATACTGGCTCCCACCTGACATGACCAATCAGAGCCATTGTCAAGCAGGCCAGTTTTGTGTAGCTGGAGCCTCATCCAAAGCCCGTGGGAATGTTTCCATTGACTTTACTGAGCTTTGGATCAGGCCACTTACTCCTCTTGCGGAGCTGGAGTTCCGGAGTCGATGGGGAGCACGTTTGGGGATTGATTTATTGCGTCTAGAGGAAACGCGATAAATCAATCCCTGATACATCGAACACTACGCGCTGATCCGGTCTTGTGAATAATCCTTACTTAGACTGCAAGCTCTTTGGGCCAGGGGTTGTCATCTGGTTCTGTGTGTGTACAGCTCCTAGCACAATGGGTCCTGCTCAATGCCTGGAGCTCCTAGACACTATTTCAATACAATAATCAAAAGAATAGAACAAATGACTTCAGTCGGGAATATGAGTATGAGTTTGCAGGAGGGGGTTCCATGACTGAGGGTTAGTGTGTGCGCGCCTGGTTGAGCAGGACTCTGCACAGTAGAACCCGAAGATACAATGCAGTAGAGAATGAAGTGAGTTTATAATGAACAGACCTCGGTGCTGGGGCCACCGTTATCTTCTGTTGTGGTGAATAAAGTGGAAGAAATGCTGTTCAATCTGTGCCTCTGCCAGGTATCTTTCTCTGCTAAACCATTTCTAACAATTACATCCAGGAAGCTGACTTTTAGGAGCTCATGCTCATGTTGTAATGAGCTGCCTGTCACCTGCTACCCAACCAGACCGGGACATGTCCAGCCAGCAG
Source organism: Dermatemys mawii (assembly GCA_007922305.1). Lineage (NCBI taxonomy): Eukaryota > Metazoa > Chordata > Testudines > Dermatemydidae > Dermatemys > Dermatemys mawii. Next base: position 11,885,917 of record ML677326.1, on the reverse strand, counting down.
ATACGTTTACACTGGAAGAAGCTATGGCTCAGTGGGCCTCTACAGTGGTCAGTCCGACAACAAATCACACCAATCGGCAAACCATGGGCAAGTTATTTTTTAATGTTAAATTAAATTTCAATGTTTAATTTTCTCAAGTTAGTTCCAGCTTAAAGGCAGATGAGTTAAGGGATGGTTCAGAGTGACTGAATATTTTGTCTTTGCTCAGGTAGCCAGGAGGTATCTTTGGTGTGGCTACTTGTAGGTCATCTTGGTTTTGGTGACATTAGCACTTTGTTAGAAAGAGCAGACTATGTAAAGTGGGTGGATCCAAACTTCCACAAAGTTTAAGGCTGCTCAGAGCTGAGGTTTTGGTTCAGTCTGAACTTTGTGTCTGAACTTCTCCAAAACAAAAGGAAGTTTGGATCTGGAGTTTCGTTTTGGGCCCGTCTATGTTTCCAGCAAATCACAAAACATTTTGCCTCTTTTTAAAGAAGGTAAATAATGAGAACTATTGGCTAAGCCCCGGCCATGTTACTCATACCTATAACCTTACTAAGGTCATTTTTCTTTGGGACTCCTGGGATAAGTAAGGCAGGCAGGATTTGGCTCTACTATTACAACAAGGTGGTTGTAAATTAAAAACAGGAGGGTCCAACCTTGCTTCTGTTGAAGCTAATGAGAGTTTTGCATTTGAGTTCATTGGAAAAAGAGCCAGGCATATAGACCTGAATGTATGGTACTGCAATACTGGCTCTCTGGCATTAAAAGTGTAAGAAAGTACAATTAAAAACCCCAGTATTTCATGGGATTTTTAAATGCAGCTTTAATTCTACAGCATGGTGTGGTATTTAATATATGTTTCTATTGAGAGGAGAGAGAACACTTACACATTTTTCGCATTATATACAGCAACTTTTTTGTGACTCATTACATACATTTCAAATCCAACAGTATCCAATGACCTGGTGTTTAGCTTTAAGCATCACGAACCGGCTTCTACTTTAACTTGACATCTGGGATTGAGTTCACTTTTTTACTTGTACACATTTTCCCATACTTCATCATGAGTGCCCTACACTACCTCATAATGAAAAGTGTAAAACTAAGATCTCCTTTCCAGCACGTCCAGCAGAAATGTGAGCTATTTTTGCTGCGAAGGAGCTGAATTTGACAGACAATTCCTCTATAAGATATACTGTATGGATGTTAGCATCAGATCTAAAGGTTTCTTATCCCTTTTCCTCCATTTTACCAGCATCTCCTCATTTTTTACAACCAGTAATCCTGACTCTGAGCCCATATCTATCTCCATCTCCAACAGTTCAGAAATCTGTACTGAGTGGCTAAGATCTTCAGCTGGTGTAAAATGGCCTAGCTCCATTGACTACAATAAAGTGACAACAATTTACATCAGCTGACAATCTGGTCCAATCTCCCCTCCCCCACTTTTTAAAGTGTTTCCATAGTATGTACATGAATGATTTGGGGCCTCTTCTACATCTCCAACATTTCCTGGAGCTCTCTTCTCCAAATTTGACCAACATCCCTGGAATCAGATAAAAATTATGTTAATGATCTTCAATTTAAGCTATTTGAGAATGAAAAGTCTGCTTTTGCATAGATGAGACCAATATTCTGTTCAGAATTGTTCCCCGAGATCCTCATCCCAGAAAAGTTAATGTTCTGCAGGCAATTACTACCTCTACATAGGCTATTTAGGCCTTTTTGCCTCTTATTTCTTGGAAGTATCATCTCTTCATCTCCCCTGTTATATCCATAGAAGATCCTATTTTCATGGATCTGGTTCTGCTTTGGAGATATCGGAGATATTTCCTATTTCTCCTTATATTTTATGCATGAAGTTTAGTTAGATGGAGACTAAGACATTAGTCAGATTCCAATTGAGACTAGACGTTTTATACATATAACAAGTATATGCAGAGGTATTGTATTAATGCTAACAAAGGCCTTGGTTACACTGGCACTTTATAGCGCTATAAAGCTGCCAGGAGCGCTATAACCTACTACTAGTCCACACTGGCGAGGCACGTAGAGCGCTATAACCTCAGAGTTATAGCGCTACTGATAATCCAACTCAGCATGGGGAATAAGGGCTGTAATGCAGCTGCTATAGTGCTACGGTGGGAATGTGGACACCCACTGCGCATTAATTGGCCTCCAGCCCCTCCCATAATTCCCATTCGAGCCACTCTGGTCATCACTTGCAAACTCTTTTGTCCTGTCCTCAGGTGACCACACGTCAGACCCGTCCTTTAAATTTCCAGGGAAATTTGAAAATCCTCTTCCTGTTTGCTCCAGCCAGGGGTGGAGTGCTATTCAGGGAATCTTTGCAGGTGACCGTTTTGCTTCGCCATGACTCCATGCGCCATGCCTCCTCACAATAGGCGATTCCCAGCATGGAGCAATAGCGAGGTGCTTGACCTCATCAGTTGTTGGGGGGAAGAGGCTGTTCAGTCTCAGCTGTGGTCTAGCCGCAGAAACTATGATACATATGGCCAGATATCATGGGCCATGATGGAAAGAGGCCATGAGTGGGACACTCTGCAGTGCTGGGTAAAAGTCAAGGAGCTTAGGAATGCGTATCGCAAAGCCCGCGAGGCAAACAGCCGCTCCGGGGCAGCCCCAGTGACTTGCAGATTTTATAAGGAGCTGCATGCGATACTTGGTGGTGATCCTACGGTCACTCCATCGACCACCATGGACACTTCCCAGCCCCCCAGTGAAGGGCGGGGAAAGAGGAGGACAAAGAAGAGGAGGATGAAGAGGAGGAGGCAGCAGCGGCAGTGACCCAGGGCACGGAGGAGTCCCAGGACGCATGCAGCCAGGAGCTCTTCTCAAGCCAGGAGGAGGGCAGCCAGCCGCAGCGTCTGGCAGTTGTGGGCGGCAGTGCAGCAGCACATTGCGGAGGTAAAGCTGCTTTTGTATTGGGAAGGCAGGCAGCTTGGGGTGGAAAGGGATGCTTGCATGCTTGCCTACATGTGGAATAGAGCATTGATGTAGTCTATCACATTGCGGTAATTGTCATCGGTAATCTCTTCAAAGGTCTCAATAAGAGCACTTGCAATGTGCCTGTGCAGGTTTCTCGGAAGAGCCAGCGTGGCCCCTGTCCCAGTCACGGTCACTAGACCCCACCACTGTGCTACAAGGGGTGGGGGGAACATTGCTGCACAGAGGCAAACTGCATATGACCCTGGGCGGAAGCCACATCTCATTAGAATGCCCTCCCTTTCTTCCTCAGTCACCTGCAGCAGCGAGATATCTTCCAGGATGAACACCTACGGACAATGTTGGGACAGTGTTCAGAGTAGGGCTCTCATCACTTCCTTGTACTCCCCCCCACCATAGCACAGCACGGCAGGGAAACAATCATTCCCCCTGCATCTGGAGAGGACTCACCATGGCAGGGGCTCCATTGTTGTCTGTGTGCTCTCTGTGGGACAGGCAAACGGGAAATGCGGGGGAATCATTGGCGTGTCTGCTGTTTAAAAGGGAGCCTCTGTTAAATGTTTCATTTTCCCTGTGTAGGATTGACCTTGAGCCCTGAGCCATCGCTGTTATCAACAGCTGACAGGCTGAGGTGACTGAGGAAGAGGCCACGGAAGAGCAAAGAGGATCTAATACAGCAAGTAATGCAACAGTCTGTAACCGAGAATCGAATTGCACAGAAGTGGAGGGAGAACGAGAGCAAGTGGAGGGAGAAGGCGCGGAAGGAGAATGAGATTCACCGGCGGGAAACCACCGATAAGCTGTTCTCATTACTGCAGCTTCAATTAGAGACTATGCAGCGGATTGTCACCCTTCAGGAGGAGAAGCACCGCGCTCACCGCCCCCTTTATCAGTTGCCTCAAAACCCTTACCCTTCTGGCCCTCTGTCCCCTCCGGGCCACTATCGTCAGCTATCTGGTTATTACCACCCACAGCTGCCTCCAACCCCCCTGTCTTCACCGACCAACCCCTAAACCCAGGACCCTTATTCACTGTACTCAATGCCTAATAACATGCCTTATTGCCCTCTGAAAATGGGGTTCAGGGGACACGGCAACTGGGAGAGCATTGGAGAGTCTGAGATCCGGACATATTCCAATCTCTGACTGACCCCATCCCACCGCAATTGCACCTCCCCCCGCTTCCCCCACACTTTCATCATAACCTTTTCTTTCAGCAACTGAAGTAGCTGTTGAATAAATGAATTGTCTTTTTAATAAATGGGTTTCTTTATTCAGTGTACATAGATTATTAATGGCTACAGAAAACCAAATGCCTTTTCCTATTAAAAGAATGCACCCTCCCTCCCTCTGCACTTCCCATTAGAACTGGCTTTCAGCCTCAAAATATTCCCTCAAGGCTTCCCTGATCCTAACAGCCTCGCGCTGGGCCCCTCTAAGAGCCCTGCTCTCTGGCTGTGCATATGTGGCCTCCAGGTGTTGAACCTCCGAGGACCTTGCCTGAGTGAAGCCTTCGCCCTTCCGCTCACAAAGATTTTGTAGGGCACAGCATGCGGAAATAACCACGGAGATACTTCCCTCAGCCAAGTCTGTCCCATAAAGACAGTGCCAGCATGCTTTGAGACGCCCAAAAGCACACTCCACAGTCATTCAACACTGGCTAAGCCTGTAGTTGAACCTTTCCTGGCTGCTGTCCAGGCTCCCTGTGTACAGTTTCATGAGCCAGGGCATTAAAGGGTAAGCGGGGTCTCCAAGAATCACGATGGGCATTTCGACTTCCCCCACGGGGATCCTCTGATCTGGGAAAAAAGTCCCAGCTTGCATCTTCTTGAACAGGCTGGTGTTGCGGAAGATGCGTGCGTCATGCACCTTTCCAGACCAGCCTGTGTTAATGTCAGTAAAATGCCCACGGTGATCCGTAAGTGCCTGGAGAACCATGGAGAAGTACCCCTTTCAGTTAATGTACTCGTCTGCTAGGTGGTCGGGTATATGGGTCCCATCTATCGCCCCTTCACAGTTAGGGAAACCTATTTCTTCAAAGCCAGCCACGCTGTCATGCACGTTACCAAGAGTCATGATTTTTCTTAGCAGGATGCGATTAATGGCCCTTCACACTTGCATCAACACGACTCCACCGGTCGACTTTCCCACCCCAAAGTGGTTGGCCACTGATCAGTAGCTTTCTGGGGTGGCCAGCTTCCAGATTGCAATAGCCATCCGCTTCTCCACCGGGAGGGCAGCTCTCAATCTGGTGTCCTTGCGCCACAGGGCGGGGTCGAGTTCAGCACACAGTCCCATGGAAGTGGCTTTTCTCATTCGAAAGTTTTGCAGCCACTGCTCATCGTCCCAGACTTGCATGACGATGTGATCCCACCAATCAGTGCTCATTTCCCGTGCCCAGAAGCGGCGTTCAATGGCCGTGAGCATGTCCGTTAATGAGACATGAAGTTTCGTGTCAAATGCGTTCACTGCCTCGATCTCGTCTTCAGACCCATCACGGTCACCTTGCGTGTCAAGGATTAACTCCACTGCACACTGAGATGTGCTGGCGACAGTCGACAGCATGTTTCTCAGCACTTGGAGATTCATTGCGGCACACAAAAATGGACGACAGAGCGCGCCTTGCTGAAACCATGGAAAGATGGCACCTGAGGTGGACGGAAACCCAGGGATTGCTGGGATATGACATGAAGCATCATGGGTAGTTGGAACAGGATGCAGAATGCCCCACAAGCGACGCCCCCTTACCACAAGGCATTGTGCCAGATTGGGAAGAGGTGCTCTGTGGGATACCTACCCTAATGAGCTGCTCTTAATGCCACCTGAAGTGCCGCAAATGTGGCCATGGTATACCGCTGGTGCGTCTAAGTGTGGACACGCAATAGCGCTATACGTATTGCTGTATACAGGGACCGCTATAACCAAAAGCGCTATAATCCTGTAAGTGTAACCATGCCCAAAATGAGAGTTTTGGAAGACATATAAAACCTCTTGTGCCTGGGACTAAGAAAGTCTTTAATGATTAGTTGTTAGAAAGAACTTTATGGTGGGCATGTTTTCCTATGCTTGCCTGCTGTGAGGTTACTTTCACCTTCCTCAGAAGCACCTTGTGCTGGCTGCTTTTGAAGACGGAGTAATGGACTAGATGGACCATTGGTCTGATCCAGTGTGTCCTATTGACTATGTTACCTTTTCCTTTTCAGAACTTTATGGAAGATCGTAATGGGGTTGTCAGATAATTTCAGTCACTCTCTTCCCACTTTTTACAGGGTTCCTTCAGGATTTTATAGCCTGTTTAATCTGTTAAGGTCACTAAATCTTTGTTATAACAGATGCTGGACCAGTTACAATACTGTGTTCTCTTTGAAAAAGACCTTTTTCTACCTGGAACCATAATAGAACTTGATTATCCTTTCTGAAGACCAATTGTAGCTGGCAGTGAGTGTGAAAGGCCAAAGAAGGAGCTTCTATATCAGGAAACCCTGTCTGTATCCAGCTATACCTTTTACATTCTAAACCTAGCTCTCTTACACTTTCAAACAAAATGTTTCAGGAGTTCGCTGCAGTCTTTTGGCCTCACTATAAGAAACATACCTTGAAGTCACCAATAGTTTCCACAGGGTGGACCATAGCTCAATAGAGCAATAGAGCAATTCCTCTCTGATTTGCAATCATGCAGGTCACTGTCCTGTCCATCTGCAGTTATATAGGCCACTTCACCTCCCAAAACATCCTATGACCATTGCTTATGTGGAAAAGTACTGGTAGGAAAATATCTTTTAAAGTGTTTATGTATCTGAAAGGAAAGATGATCTTGTGGTTAAGACACTGGACTGGAAGTTGGATGATTTGAGTTCCGTTCCCCCTGCTGCTACAGATTGCCTGTGTGGTCCTGGGACGGTTACTTTAATTCTGCCTCTGCTCCCAAGCTATAAAATGAGGATATTATAGCTTGGGAGCAGAGGCAGAATTGTAAGCTTTAGGAGACAGGGAATGTAAGCAGCACCTACCATCTTGCGACTGCTAGTGGCAGGTTGTCATATCACCAATTTTTAGCTCTGTTTCATGTGATTGAAGAGAAGTGAATCACACGGTCGTCTTTTGGTTTTCACTTGATCTCTTCCTTCCTTCAATTATGTTTTATCTGGAAACAAAGAGCACGAGCCAGTACCATCTAGCCAACACAATGTGTATCACCAGGGACTGCTCTGCAGACCATCCATGCTCCATAGCTGAGAATCCGCTGCTTATCCCTTGATTGACAGTGGAAGGAGAGACACGTCTCTCCCGATCCATCTGAGATGGATCTGTAAGGGGCCTGCACGAGGGCTATATATTGTATTAACAGGTGTGTGTAAATTATCTGGCAGTGTGACTCTCAGCTATCTGAAAGTGTGAATTTCTTGAAATAAATCGTAACCCTTCCAGTTTTGTTTTACCATATTTATAGTGTAAGGGCATCAATTCTGACATGCCCACATTCTACTGCATGCCAAATGGATTGTTTTGGAATTTTTAATGTTGTTTACAGTGATCGTTAGCAGCCTCTGAACTGTCTTTGGCCTCCGTCTCCCCCAAATGAGTCCCTGCTGTGCCTGGGTGGTCTGTGAGTTACTGTGGCAGAGGGACACCTTTGTTATGTTTCTCTTTGAAGTGTCCTGCTCACCATCATTATCTCTGTTCCAGCTGTAGGAGTATTAAAGAACACTGTAGCCTGTTTTAGAAAAGTCTTCCCTATGCCCGGGGCCCCCACGCCATTTTATCTAGTGTTTTTCCCACATCAGTCATAGAATTTGCCATAGCAACTGAACACTGCTTTATTTGCTATGTAACATTAAGGCCAGATCCTCAGCTGGTGTAAAACTGATGTAGCTTCATATGCTTCAGTGTATCTCTCACCAGATGAGGATGTGGCCTGTAGCATTTTTCTGGTGTTTTCCTTTCACAGTCTCCTTAATGTGGATGTTCTCAATAACTTAACCTGGATCCCGCTGGTAACTAACTCTGCCAGCATGTTATAGTCACAGTTTTTTGTCAGGGTTACTGGCGATATTGGTCTGTAGCTTTATCGCATATGAGAGGCTCTACACCTGCTTTCTTTAGCAAGATGATAGAGGCATTATCCATGGTGGCAGGGAGCTGCCCTTCTCCAAAAGCATGTAGGAATTTGTATATGTATCTGGTGTCACCAGGTCACTTGTATTGTGGATTATTTGCAAGGGCCTCATTCATCTCTGTCTCAGATTTAGGCTGGTCCAGAGAATTTCTCGCCTAATGTATATAATTTAATTTTGCTTAGATAGTGTATTTTTCCCCCTTGGGACTTAATTCGGTAAGTCCCTAATGTCCTGAGTGATTGCTCCCAATTCCCTACATAGGATGGCTCCCTTGCTAGTCTTGGTCTGTGAAAGAATAGTTATATGTTTTTGCTCATGTTAGCCCTTACTCTAATGCAGTAAGAACTATTTGCACACTGCTGAAAGAAACTTTGAATTAAGGAAATCTAGACCAGTGCCCAGTGCCTCAGCACCTGGTGTTACGTGATTACATCAGTTTCTCAGCTTTCATTTAAAAAAAGAATACATTTTCAGCCCTCAGGGTTGCAAAGAATAGATTGAAAACAAGATCTGAGTGTAACTGATGCAGAGATGCCTGAGTTTTCAGAGAGCCTGAAACAACAGCTCTGAGGAGATATGAATGCACCACACACCTCAACACGGTGTTAACTCTGAGCACCACTGTCTGGGAGGCTCCCAGATACCATCCCATCAGGGTTCTTTGTGCGTGACATGAGAAGAGGACAGCAGTCCCAGGCCACCTGCCCAAGCAGAATACCCCAGCGGCTAGAGTACATGCGGCTCCCCTATGCCCTTGCGGCCACTTTGCCTCTCCAGCAGGAAAGAGAGGGCTCTTGCTGCTCCTAATGGGGAGATGGGGTCCCAATACCACTGCCATGCACTCTAAGTAAAGAGCAGGGCCAGGGACAGAGCTGATTCATGATGTTTCTGCGGCCCCAGATTGCCTTGATCTGGCCTGGTTTCTGACTGGTTTATCCTTTGCAAGGGGCCTGTCATGTCATGAGCCTATGGCGGTCATGCACGCATTCCCACAATACTGGGCATTCCGGTACTTCTGAGAACGGCGTGGGACAGTGCCCACTGGCACATGTGCATGACGTCATGCCATGCAGGGACTCCATTTTGAAAAGCAAATGAAGTCATGCCACTGGGGCGAGGAGTGCACTCATCAAAATGGCATCTCCCATCCAATACCTGACAAAATCACATCTGGTTTTGTCTCAGTCCTAGATGGGGTAGAGGGGCGGGGCGGGGCGGGGTGGGGGGTGGGGTCCAAACCTTAGAACAGCAGGACTATCTGGTTTAAAACTAGACAGATGGCCTGGTTAGATGGCCTCCTTCCCTGGGGAAAAACGTTCTGGAGGTGGAATGGGGAAAGAAAGTCTTTGAGGATCCAGTAGCTGAGTTTCTCCCCCACTCACTGTTCCAGTGGGTGTCTGGTGTTTAGAGACCAGTGTAAAATTTCTACAATTGGCTGATGAGGGATATTCTGCCTTTCACATTAGATCTTACCCTGATCTCTAACAGCTAGAGATTGGCTTATGGCCTGAAACATGAAGTTCAATAGCCCTTCCAGAATCTCTTATAATTAATTGTGATATTCTTGTAATCCAGATAAATTACCAACTCCTCTTTGAATCTTGCTAACTCCTCCATGTCTCTGCACTGTCCCCTGTACTTTTCTGCTATTTTTTGTTTTTTAAACTCTATCCACTTCCTTTGTATTTGAAATGTAGACTGCTATGAGGCTTCGCAGTACATTTCTTTGGGAAATATTTGTCTTACACTGGGGTTCCAGCCCATCATTTTTGAGGTGGTGAGTAGTTTTTCTGGCTCAAAATTTGACTCCGCACAGTTGTGCATACAGTATACCTCTGTCAGAGGGCTGAAGAAGCATCATTTCCCTCCAGCTAACAATAAAGCGGGCTAATTGGTAGCAACAATTATCCCAAATGCTGGAAAAACTCAATTAGGAGCAAAGCATGTTCAGATGTTGTTCCCAGATATACCACCTTCATTATCACAGACCACCCATGAGTGGAGTGTTCTGACTGTTATTCAGTGGCATTGTTATGTTTTTTTTTTAAAAAAGGGTAAAATTGTAATGGGGCGGGAGAAGGCTGAGGAGCTATTTAGAAGGGAGACAAATTGCTCTTTCTTCTGTCTTGAGTAGATGGCTTTCATTACATGGCTCATTACTGCTCTGACGCTAAGTGCCAGAACTTCATTTTTTGTAATGTGTGGTCCTAAGCCATTGTAAGTAAATGTAAATGGAGGGGAAATGATATTCTATGTACTGTATTGTAATCATACAGGTATCTGGCGAAAGCATACAGAGCCTGTGGCACCTCTCTGGCTCTCCATGCAGCCTTCACTGAGGTCAGTATTATTTCTTGTCCTGACAAGGATTCTCTGCTCAAAAGGCCTCGGGGTGTTTTTTTTTTTTTTTTTTGGTCTGTTTCAAGCAACAGCAGGGGGCATGAAAAGGGCATTTTTCTCAAGTGATGAGGTCTGTTCCCATGACTGTGGGAAGGAAGAAGGGGAGCGAGAGAGAGACAGATGGGCAGAGGAGTCAGAGACACAGAGAGACTTGAACCTTTAGAGGAAAATTTGGGTAAAGGAGCTAAAGGAATATTTAAACCAGACACATTGTTTGAGAGCTGTGGGGCGTCTTCCTAGGCAGCGTGTGTTTTCAGTATGTGGGAGGTTCAATGTGGCCTAGGGCTGAGGTGTGGCTGAACTTTAATGGGAAAGAATTTTTTAATATTTCTAAGTGGTACTCGTCAGCCTGCTTAAAACCTGCCAACTCCTCCTCTCGCTTTGATGTGCCAGTATCATTCACAGCACTGAATGCTGCGTACATATCACTAGTTAGGAGTCTTGATGTGCCTGGTTTGAGCTGGAATACATGAACTATGCAGAATTCCTGTCCTGCACAATTCAGTATTGTTGTTATTATTTATGTGCATTGTAATTGTGCCTACAGGCCCCAACCAAAATCAGAGTCTCTGTTGGGCTAGGCTCTGTACAAACACATGGCCGAAGATAATCTCTGCCCCTGATTTAAATACACAGGACAATAAGGGGTGTGAGAAAGAAAGTACCGTTACCTCCCATTGTATAGATGAGAACTGAGGCACAGAGAGATTAAGTCAGTAGAAGTTAGGACCATGAATACCTTTGAGAAGCTGGGCCTAAGTTTGTGAGGGAGCTGGGAATTGAAACCAGTTTACGTCTGTTCCTGTGCCTTAACCAGAGACTCTGCCTTATCCTGAGCACAGGGTTTGGGTGCTGGGGTTGCCCCTAATGATGAGATGGTTAAGAGCCTGTGCCCCCTCACGCACATAATAATGCCCCATGCATATTGGGTCATCTGTTTGTTGACCGGTAGAGTCTACTGGGAACACTGTATGCACTGGGGCCTGTTCTCTGGTGAGATTGTCCCAGGAGAGCAGCTATCTAGGAATAAGAGTACGGCAGCATGAGCTGCCTTCAACCCCTGTGCTGCCATGGGGCCATGAGCCAACCCATTCATAGGATAGCCTGAATCAGGAGCAGATGGGAGACGCCCTGATTCAGCACCTCTCCTGAGTTGCATTTGCAGAGATGGCGCCTATGAAACCTTAGCTGGATGTTAAAGCTGCACTTTCCTGGCAGAACAGCCCCACTGGGATGAACCCGGCATCAGACACAGCTTCTCCAGGAGGTGCAGAAGGGGTGCAATTAGCATCCTCCTCAGGTTACAGGAGTGAATCTGACCCATTATTTCCCCTGCAAGAGAGTCAGTAAAGATCCCTATCAGTGAAATAATCTCTCTCTCTCTCTTGCTTTAGTTATATGGGAACTCACATTCCCAAAGGTGTCTGGGCTACACCAAAAAAAGGACCAACAATTTAAAACAAAACTAAAGGAATATGCCCCCAAAATACTTACATAGCCAGGAGTGAGAATGCAGCAAAAGGTGGTATTTGGAGATATTTTTTTTTAATGTAAGAAAAAAATAATTCTCCTGCTTGGGTTTCAGATGTGTACAGTTTGGATTATATCCAGACTATATGAGAATGATGCCCAGGTTGGGGTCCTTGGAAATTCTGTCCAGAAGTGTCACAATGGGAGTGTCTGAGTGCAAAGCAATTTCAGAAATACGACTCTAATTTCCATGCCTGAATTTGGAGCTGAGCTCTTTCGAAAATCTGGCCCCAGCTGTGGGTCCCAATCATTTGAAAATCTGCCCGTGTCCTTTTAAAAACCTGACGCTATGTTGTGAATGGACAAACTTACACAGTCTATAGGCTTCTGGACAAGGACCAAGACCGTCTCTATGGTTTGCAAAGTCCTAGCACGGTGTGGGTGCTCGTGCACTAAAATGAAATAATAGTGATATTTTGCCAAATTTCATCCAAATCCACTGTCTTCATCTGAACGTCTTGATAACTCTGGTGCCTACTCACTTCCGTGAACAAAACAGGAGCAAGTTAGAAGTCAAAACCAAAGGCCCGACTACTCTGCTCCATGCACATACAAATTTTTCACTGTGTGGGATATTTGTTTAAAATATCTTGTTTCTACATAGCACTTTTTCACTCTAGATTTCAACACACTTCACAACAGACGTAAGTGTTATTGTGTTACCACCTTGCAGATGGAGGGGCACAAAGAGAGATGGAGTAACTTGTCCTTCACCACATAGCATCATCAAGGAACAGAATCCAGGTTTTCTGGGTCCCAGACTAATGTGTATTCCACTGGGCCGCGCTAAGGGAATACAAACTTGTCTATAATCCCCACTGAAAGAATGGCACAGGTGTACTTAGTCAATGCAGAAAGGAGAGCCTGCCAGGTCTGGGAATCCTTGGCAGGGAAAGTCCTGTCTCCCATTTTTTTCAGTTGATAATGTTCAAGGCTCAGCAACACCGTTTCCCTAACCCTGAAAAATTCAGAATTTTCAACGGGAGGAAGATAGAAATTTGGTCTTAGTAACGTTGGCAGGATCGGTGGCAGGCAACAGAAAGGTACTCCTGATTGGGGCCTGATCCAAAGCCCACTGAATTCACTGGGAGTAGTTCCATTGACTTCAATGAGCTTTGGATCCAGCTCTTGTTTGGTTAAAAAAAAAAAAGAATAGAAAAAAGTGTTAGTTAATGCAGCATCCTTAAATTAAATAGAGAGCGTACAACTTAATATCTTACTATTGTGTGGCCCATTCCTGCAAACTTACTCAGGCCAAGCTCCCTTTGACTTCAGAGGGAGGTTAGCCTGGGTAAGGACTGCAGAATTTAGCCTGTGTTGCTCATTTTACTGTAGAAGGTTCACAGAAAAAATTCTAATAATGGCTGACAAGTGATGTAAATAAACACGATGCAAATAACAGCAAAATTATGCAGACCTGCATTGTAGTTGTGTTAGCGGGATGAATCCATTCAATACCATGCCACAAAGTTTTATACTAGCCTGGAGGACATAATGGGTGCATGATAATAATGATGTTAGTCAGAAAGATTAATGCCACTGTATCATATGGTCTCAAATGAGTCCAAGGCTTGGATCTATTAATGAACTTACTTATGATTAAGGTCATGCTGGGCTAAACAATAGTTAATTGAGCAACGGAAAAAAACACAGAGGAAGATATTATCATTATGAAAGGAAACTTGCACAGTTTAGTCTGAGACTCCAATGTTATTTGAAGTTCATAGGTTCATGTCTGCAATCAGAGATTGCCATCGCCTGTTGGACAGGACACAGGAACTTGCCATTGTGGGCTTCTTGCCATTACAAATTAACCACTGTACATCTGCTTGGGAAGGATTTAGACACATCTTCCAATTTGAGGGTGAGTGTGTCTAAATCCTCAAGGCTGCTTTGAAAATTTGAGCCAGGGATACTGAAGCAAAAGGCAAAAACCCAGAACCATGTATATGGCAGTGAAATGTCGGCCTCTCTAGAAAGCATGCGCTGTAAGAGATAACAGATACAGCTGGGGTTATGTGGCACAGTCAGATCTCATGAGTTAAGGGAAGTGTGGTGGTGAAGCTTGGTCACACTTGGACAGGAGACCTACCAGGAAAACCCATCAGGCTGTAGCAAATGGTATTGATACTTTACTAGGTGCTTTTCCCCCCAGAAGCCATGACCTCCAGCATGGTGCTAAGGGACACTGCACTGGTTGAGTTACTTTTTCAAACGAAATTAAACATAAAAGCCTTTGGCACTTTTGGTCATTAAAGAACACACATCACCGTTCACAATTTAGCTCACTTAAAATCTCCCCTGCCAATTGGCTTTGGTAACTTTCACTTAGTATCCTAGACTATTGTTGCTCTGCACAGTTAGCTGCTGTGTTTCACAAATTGCTGCATTTCAGTGATGGATCTGTGACGTGATTTGAGTTCCTTCCATTGAAAGACAATACATACACACACATGACTGTAATTAAGTTGTTATTGTTAAGATTGTTGATATACATTATTTACCCAAAGAGAGTTTTTATGCATCTGGTAGGCGGAGCGTAACAAGATTCATAGAATCATAGAACTGGAAGAGACCTCAAAAGGTCATCTAGTCCAATCCCCTGCATTCACGGCAGGACTAAGTATTATCTAGACCATCCCTGACAGGTGTTCATCTAACCTGCTCTTAAAAATCATATCAGGAGTTGGATAAGATCTCTAATAATAGATCTCTTTAAAAGACAGAACAAATGTGAAGGAAAGATTCGGTGCTTAAAGTAGATTGTGACAGGAGGGAGAGCTCTCAGTTGCTGTGGAGTGACTTCCTGCTTCCACAGAGGAAAGGGGGAAAATCTGCTCTCAAATTGTGGAGACAATTCTCTCTGTATTGTAAATTTTGACTGTGAGCCAAATTCGGTGCTCGTGTATATAGGAGTGATGCCCACTGAAGTCAAAAGAGAAGTTGCAATAGCTTTACCAGGGCAGAGTTTGACTCTAAAGCTCATTGAAGTCCATGATTAGACTCTCATAGACTTATATGGGCTTTGGAGAGGTGCCTAACTCCCACTGAAAGTTAATGGGTGTTTGACACCTAATTCACCCATTAGGATCTATTTGCATCTTAAGGTGCCCAAATATCTTTGAAAATCTGTCCCTAGGTGGCTTAGGGCAGGGGCCATGTTTCATATCTGTCTGTCATGCACACCTATGACTAGTAATGGACTTCCCCTGTTAGGCACCTGGACTTGTGTGGGGGTGTGCATGCTGTGTGTTTCTGGAGCACATTACTGCAATTGAGACTCCATCTGGCATCTTTCAGGTCCATGCGTAAACAACACACCAGGTGAAACCACTACTTGAATAAAATGCTTCCAGTAGCTGTTGTTCTTTACAGATCTTACTGTGACCCCCCCCCCCCCCCGTCAAGTCTGTGTGTCCCACAACATGCTTTGTAATGTGAGGGGGGGAAGTGAGGCTGTACTCTAAGTCTGCTTTCATTTATGTAGGGGTAACTCCATTACAGTCACTGGAGAGACACCAGTGTGAGCGAGGGCAAAGTCCGGCCCTAGGTGTCCTTGCATGGCTCTGAAGGTATGTCCACGTGGCAGCTGGGAGATGTGATTCCTCGCACTGGTAGACCTACATGAGCTGGCACACTAAAGATAGAAGTATAGCAGCAGAGGCTAGCCATCTGTGAGTACAATCCTTTCCAACCCCCTGGGCACATATTCAGGCAGCTACCCTGAGCTGCCACCACTACACTGCTCTTTTGAGTGTGCTAGCTCACGCATGTCTACCTTAGTTGGCAATCTCACCTCCTGCCGGCTGTAACTTGAGTGTGTGACATCCGCCATCTTGGCCAGCACTGGGCGTCAAATGAAGGCCCTCCTCAGCCTAAACATGAGTCGCTACAGCCTGAGGTAAAGAGCCAGCCTCCGTAGCTGGGTGCCATTACAGAATCACATGCTTTGCGGATCAGGCATAGAGGGGAATATATAACTGACCAGTGAGTGACCATCACTCTTTGCTTTCAAGATCAGCAGCAGCACTTGATTTTCTATTTCATGCCCTCACTAGTTTTTTATGTCACTAATTATTGCTTTTCCTTTAAAAAAGACAAAACCCAATCCAAAAAGTGTTCTCTGTGTATTTAAATCACTGTCAGGTCCTTCCATGCCACCAGAATAGAGTACATTCTTCTGTGGGGAGCACCGGGCATAACTGTTTTCTTCCTGATGGAAAAAGAACATTTTGTCTGTTAGGTAAAAGGAAGCTCATACTGTCATGCAAGCTTATAGCTCATTATTATTTTGAACAATTGTATCTATTGTACAGAAAGGGATGGAAAAACTTTTTTTTTTTTGGTAATGACACAATATAATTTCCCATGTTTTTTTTTCTTTTACAGCTCCAGCCATTTTGGTTATATATATATATATAAATCCATGATGGATTAACCCTTTGTTGCCCTCAACCAACTCCAAAAGTAGCAAAGGGCTGCACTTGAGAACTCAAGATCCAAACACATTCAGACTTTGGGGAAATTTAGATCCAGATCTAAATATCATGGTTCAGACTAAGCTCTGCTAAATCTGTTGCTTCAGTTAGTGGCAGGAAAGAAAGTAATTCCGCACCCTCCCTATTTTGTTCTCAGAGATTAGAGAGCCATCCAGTGAGCCATAACAAAACATACAGTGGAGTGAGATCAAATCAAAACTGGAAGCAATATGTCTTCCATGTGTCCCTTTAGTCCTTGTCTAATATTACCCTCGGTCTTGATCCATAAGTAAATATCTCAATGCATGGAAGGCAGATAGATTAGAATGAGGAAACACAGTACTCACAACCTAACAAGGGTAACTCCTGAAGAACTGTGAATAATGAACACTGAGTTGGTTTTACTGGTGATCACTTAAAATAAAATGTTTCTTGGTTAAACTGACCACAAAGAAGACTCAAATTCAACATCGGAGGGCTCTTAAGTTTTTCAAGGCTCATTTGTTTTCCAGAATCTCAGTCTCTGAATTTTCATACTTGTTGATCAAAAGTGAAATCCTGCCTCTACCAAAGTCAATGGGAATTTTGCCATTCTCTTCGGGGGGAGGGACAGGATTTATCAATCCAGATCTTGAGGTGGTGAGAACCTTCCAGCAGGTGTTGCATTTGTTCTGCCATTCAGGATTTAGTCTGTAGATAGTAGGGTCAAAACATGTAGATCACCCAGCCGGAGCCACCCAGTGTTCTGCAGGGTGATTTACTATTCCATTGCCTTTAATCTAGGCCAGATTACGGTTATGAGGGGCCTAGGGCTAATGGGAGAGAAGGACTAAGTATGAATTACATATTGCAAAAAAAATTATGAAGTCATGAAATATTTGTCTCCATACATATTTACATATTATTTAGTTATGTAAAATTACATATATATTTTACTCTCACTAAACTCAATTCTTCAAACAAACAATCCTGCCCTCCCTGAGCTGTGGCAAAGTCAAGAATGATGTCATTGTTATTCAAGGACCTGATGATTTCATTCTCAATGCTTAAGAGGGACAAAGCTCTTGAGATGCTCTTGAGTCATGGTGGATCGGAGGACATTTTTGACAATTATTAGAAGAGAGAAGGACTGTTCTTCACTACAGTTAGTGATCTTTAGTGACAAATACAGACGTAATGTAGTTTCAACATTTGGGAACCATTCAATCACACTGGAATCAGTGATACCTCGGTACATCTAAATAGATTTGCTTTCGTCATCTTTTCTATCTATATCTGAGAATGATGTGAATTCAACAAATTGAAGAAATTAGTTAGTAAAATCTACTGGGAGATTGTCTGGGTACTTCTGAAACAGACATTTGATACCTTCACTGACTTCCAAACTTGAAATGTTAGGCAAAAAATTTGTCAGTACACGAAAAGTTTTGTGAATCATAAGCATCAATTTTTGTAAGCCTCAATCCAATGTTCTCATGAACTCTTCAGTTTGCTGATGATTGTGATGAAGGTATTAATGCTGAAGGCCTCCTTGTCACTGAATGAGTGGGCAGTTGCACTGTTGCATGTATTCTGTTTTTTGCGGCATTTGGCTGACTTCTACTCATAGTTAGCAGTCCTTGCAGCCCCCTGAATTTCATACTCATAAAAAATATCCCACATTTGTTGAAGAACAATTCCAAGACTCCTCATTAGGTATAGAGCAGTGGAAAGGTCAATTTGATCACTTTTCAAGCTTAGACTGTACCTGCTGAATGGCTGAAGTATATCATTTCAGACCTCACACAAAATACCAGTTTCCAAAGTGCGCATTGCATCACTCAGGATTTTTGCATCTTTTCTTGTTGCTGATTTTTGAGATTCATCAAATGATGAGATCCATCATTTGATGGTCTCTAGCACTTCAAGGATGTTGAGGTGTCCCAGAACAACTGCATTCACAGATTCAGTGTTGGAACTCCACCATGACCCTGAGAGTGATTTGGACACTGGGTATTCCTTTGGCAGTGAATTGCTAAGAATTACCCAATGATTGGATTGATGCAGAGAAAAAATTGTACAAATCTTGGACAATCCAAAAAAAGAAACTGCTTCAACACAACAATCCACAACAAGGCTGACTGAGTGTGCAGCACATGGTATGTAATCAAACGAAGCATTGTGCTCTTTTATCTTTGCCTGCATCTCTGAATATTTGCCATTTATGTTACTTGCATCGTCATAGCTTTGGCCACGACAAAGGCTGATGTCAATCCCATTTTCAGTGAGGAAATTGAGTAGGTACAAGACAAGTTTATCTCCTGCGTGGCTGGTGATGTTTATGAAGGTCATGAAACGTTCAACTGGTCTGCTGGATAGTGCATAACTCAAGATGACAGCTTATCTACATGTGACACATCCGGTGCTGAGTTGACAGACATTGAAAAATACCCTACTTCTTTGATCTCATCTACAATGGCTGATAGCATCTGCTTTGCCAGCAGTGCAATGAATTAATCACAAATAGTCTTTGATAGATATGTTGTATGGCCTTTTCAATGATTTGCATGTTCATTCATATGCTGAGCTAAGAAAGGGTTGAACTTAGCAATCTAGATCACCAACATCATTGCCATTGTGTTTTGATCCAAGTCTCATCTGAGCCACGGAATGGCAGATCACCCTCAGCAAGAAAAACCTGTGGTTTCAACTATGCATTTGAGAATGTTCTTCCAATAAGTATGAACTTCCAAAAATCTGGTTTTCCATTTGCGTATCAGTTCTGCCACTAACCTTCCTTCGAGCATTGTAGCTGCTAACTGACAATATATGCTGCTCACTCATTGCATGATTCATAATGTATGCAGTACTCTTCCAATTATTTAAGCCTTTGGAGAACATTCCCCACTTTTTGGTATCAGAAAACAGGCGGCAATAAAAATAGTACACTTTCTTCTTAGAAGGTGAATAGATGAGCCATTCTCACTTGCCAATCTGTTTGTTAGGCTTCACATATTCAAACATTGATTTGGTCAGATAATGATTCTGATTGGTGTACTCTCGTTTTGTCAGTGAAAAGTCAGCATCTAGATTCTGGCATTTCTGTGGGCCCTTCTCAGTCCAATATGCAATGAGATCTTGAGAAGTCATATTCCACTTACCTGGATCATTGAAGAAGGATATTTTTGAATTACTATCACCGGAAGTCATCAGAGGAGTGGGGCGAGACTACAGCTAGAGAAGTCACAGGAGGGTGCTCCTTTTCATCAGTCACAAGCACAGCAGGTTCACTTGGACTGGTATTTACCTGGACTTCCTGACCACCAGACTTAGCAGGAGAAAAGGAGTTCAGAGAGGAGGAGTACCTTTCAGCACTACATCTTGTCTTTGCTGTCTTTGGCCTCCTTCAGTTTCTGCCATCTTCCTTTCTTCGACATGGTTTTTATTGTCCAGTATAGGCTTACCATGTACAAAGTCCAATATTGGTCAAGCCCACAAACACTTACTTAGCCCACAAAGACAAAATCACAGCCACCATAAACTGAATTCACAATCTTGATGGATTAATTTGTACAAAGCAATATCTAATGAGACAAAAAAATTCCGATCGCCCTGCTACCATCGCTCAGCTGTTACTTCAATATGGAATGGAGGGCCTACGGTAAGGCCTAAAAGTAGGAGGGCCTAAAAATTATGGCCTAAAGTTGGACCTAAAAATAGGAGGTTGAAGGCTATAGCCTTATTAGCCTATGGGTTAATCTGTCCCTGCCTTTAATGTTTCTTCTAGCCTGCTGTCTGTATGCTTTGAGGATGCTTCAGATGCTAAATTTGGCAGTCTGTTCCACTGCCAGGTTCTTCTTAC
Source organism: Dermatemys mawii (assembly GCA_007922305.1). Lineage (NCBI taxonomy): Eukaryota > Metazoa > Chordata > Testudines > Dermatemydidae > Dermatemys > Dermatemys mawii. The sequence goes on along the minus strand of ML677326.1, from coordinate 11,865,603 downwards.
TTGCAGTGCTGGTCCATCTCCATTTCTCATAAGCAATGGGCAATGTGGGTATTTGGTGAAATTGAAAGGAAGCATAATTAAAGCAGATGAAAGGCAATGTTTACACATTGCATCATCATGACCCTGTGAAACTCATTGCTACAAGATATAACTGAGGCTAAAGGCTAGGTAGGATTAAGTTAAGGATTAGATAATTATATGGCACATCCACAGTTACATTGGACAGGATTATTCAACAAATCATTTGGCAGGGATAAAACCCTATTGCTTCAGGGCATAAACCAACCTCTTATTGATGGGATTAAGGATAATGTTCCCCATATGGGTGGGCTATTCCATAACTACTCATCTGGGGGTGGCTTGTACCTTCCTCTAAAGCAACTGGTACTGGCCATTGTAGAGACCAGATGAAGCCCTGGTCTGATTTTGTTATGGCAATTCCTACATTCCTTATTCTGGGCTGTTTCCTGAGTTGAGGCTACCTACATGGTTACTATTGTCTTGTTAATGAGGGAAAGCCTGGGTAAAGAGATGGGTCTTGCACTGTGCTTTGAAAGTGCCTCAAATCTGACTCCTGACTACTAATGGAGACAGTGGGAAGTGGCAAGTGCAATTAGGGTTGCCACTTTTGGTTGGACATATTCCTGGAGGCTTCCTCACATCATTACATAATATTTAATTAAAGGTTAATCTTTAATTCCTGGAGGCTCCAGGGCAATCCTAGACGGTTGGCAATGCTATATTGTGGGCAATATGAAGGAGGAGCAGACTTCAGCGTTTGGACTGAATTTTGTATTTGTATCCCTGCTGGATTGTTGATTCACACAAGTCCTGCTTTCAGGGGCAATAAACAAGTCAGTGGGTGTGGGGGTTTCCATAGGCCAGGCAATGACTCAGCTCCTGCTACTCAGTGACGACACCCCTGGGAAGTTTGGGTGGGGATTCAGAGCCCAGCTATTAAGCTGAGGTTGGAAATGTCTCTCATGACAGAACGTAACGCCTTTGAGTTTGGGGAATGTATCATGGTGGTAGTTTACACCATCTGCTCCTGAAGGCTGGTTAGATCCCAGAGGCCTTTTACATATCACTTGGCTCTTGTATGAGGAGCATTGTCACAGGATGACTGGCTCCTTTAAGGGGAAAAGGGCCAGCCACATTTGTGCCACAGTTAATTAGATGCTTTCCAGACCTGAGGGTGCAGGCCTAAGGAGGGCCAGGTGATAGCTTAATGGACATTGGGACCTTATAAAAGGACTGAGAGTGAGATAAGTTGAGAGTTGGAGCCACAGGGAGCTGGCTTGCTCCTTCCCTCTTTCCTGTGAAGGGCCTGAGACAGAGTCTATAGGGGAAAGACTACTACAGGGAAACCAACCTGGGGCTAGCACTAGGGTTACCACTTGACCGGTATTTGACGTCTCTGGCCATTTTTTTTAATGGATTTGCCAGAAAAATAATTTAATCAGTGGATTTTATTTTTACATGGGTCTAAAGATTAGCATTATTCTTACAGTATGCTGGGATAGCTAATGTTAAAATTTCTGCATCCAGCTAAACACGCTGCCGTGTTCCTAATTCCACAGGTGAAGCGATAACACATCAAAACTGTTGACAATACAGCAGCTGTCTGCCCACCAACACACAAGTGCACCGTCTGTGTGAGAGAGGGTTTAAGTCACATGAGAGTGAGGAGACCTGTGATGTTATCAGTCTTATCAATATGTGTTATCGCTCTAGATACTATCAGTGGCTGTTGAAGGGGCGGAGGTGTTGCAGAGTTGCCGTGCGGTTGGGGTTGCTTCAGGCTTGCCTTGTGGTGGGGAGGATGTGCCTTTTTTTGGTTTGTTTTTTGTTTTGCACTTCAAAAGTGGCAATCCTAGCTAGCACTTGCAAAGCAAGAATCTCAAAACTAGCCTAGAAAGGTTCAGAAAGCAGGCCCCAGAGGGCCTACAGTAGGCAGTTTAGAAATAACATGTTTGCAAGGAAAGCGTCTTCCTTATCCTTCCTGGCTAGAGGTGCGATTATGCCCTGCATCTTGAGGGTTTATATCCCATGCAAAATTATAGTTTTCGTTTTCATCCTCCATGTTGTAAATCTGGAGGTGCTTGTTGTTCATATAAATATCCAATACTTTTCCCAGTTCCATGAAGTTGTCTGTGTGGGACCTGCAAATGGGAAACCAAAGCTGTGACATTGTGACAAAGTACAGATCGATAATTTGAGTTAACTAATGAGATGGGAAGCATGTGTGTACTTTATGAAGTACATTTACTGTACTTACATGGTGGCTCAAATTAATTTTTACTATTTAGTTTCTGCAGCAATCCTAACCCAACAGGAAGTGCTCCAGATTCCCAAATCTGACCCCTAAATTAGGGGGATCAGGTGGTCACTTTGGAGGATTTAACCCATTTAGATTAAACGCTATAATGTGTAAGTAGTGACAAACTAATTAATATGCTATGCACAATATTTTATAGGAAATGTAACTTATATGACTCAAGTTATCCTATAACTTTATACTTAGCAAGCAGCTTAGGGTAGGTATACAAGATTGACAAAAGTATTACAGACCACTATTTCCACAATATTATGTACATATATAAGCCAAGCTGTGAAGGTTGAATGCGACTACCTTTTAGCAAAACTTTTGATTCATCAGTAGACTGTGCAACACAAAGGTCCAACACTGAAGGTTAGCAACTCGTTGGTGCTGGGTGAAATGTCAAATTGTCTGTGAAATGTTTAGCAAAAGCTAAATATCCTCAGATTAGACCCCGACATATAAATATTTTGCTTTCACTTGGAGTCATAGTTTTGTTAAACAGCTAAGTTGCTTTTCATGTGTGTAGACTTTCTATTGTCAGCCTTCATGACAAAAGCATTTTTATGAGAAGTACATGGCACTGAGTCACATCTGATCTTCATTTGCAAGAATGTTATGTAAAACCAGATGTTGAGATTGGTATGATTAATTATATTGCAGCAGGTACGTTCATATTTCACAGGTATTGTGAAAGTAAAATCCACTCGTGATTGTGAGCTGATCAGTTATGATCGCAATGATGACAATATCAGAGAAAAATCAGGATAGTTCCGGTTTATTTTGTGCACAGAACTCTAAGCAGTCATTTGTGCCTATGGACAGGTCCCTAAAGCATCTGTTCCTACTGCTTGCTAGGAAGTAATAGCTAGGAGAGGGCTGGATAATTAGGTATATTGCAGTAGGGGTTTGCTGGAACAAATGAATGTTGAGGCTCAAAATGTAAAGCCAAAGAAATGTCTCAGTGATTTCAGATCCTAAATTAGGTCATTTTATTAGTCCAAACTCTGCATTTTGGATTGTTGTTCAAGTCCCAATTCTGAATTATCCCTTAAACCAGAGCTAGTCTAATCCTGCTTTAAGTGTCATCAATTAACCATAACGAGCCAGTTTGGTATGGCTATTCCCTGTTATATAAGGTGGAAGTTGACCCCAGGCTATTGGTTTAATAGCTTGGGTGTGTAACATTTTGCAACAATCAACAGTGTACGTTGGATGGATCTGGCCCAGGTATTACAATCAGAAAATGGTATGAAGCCAGCTGAAAAAATGAGCAATTGAAAAAAGTCCTTGAAAAGAAACCTGTATTTTAACCATGGCTAATGTTCTATCAAATACTGATGAATGAAGGAAAGGTTTTTAATTTTTTGTAAAAGAGCAGGAATAAATGTCCCTCAAATTCAAGTTTCTAATCAGCTAATGACACAAACTCCCCAGGATGGCAGCAGCCTTGTTAACTGGTATGCAGAACCCCTTATATCTGCACAGAGAGGGCCATGATGTAGTGGTAAAGAATATAAAGTTTGTACCAATATGGCTAAAAGCTGTGCAAGCAACTAGATTTATGTAGGAAAAATAATGCCCTGTGCGAAAACAGGATTAGCCTTCTGGAACATCACCTGTCCTAACTGCTAGGTTAGACTAGTGACTGATTTAGTGATAGCTGAGGGAAGAAGCCAAACAGCTGTTTCCCTAGATCCATTTTAAATATTTCCTTCATCCTTTCATAACACCTCACTTACAAGTATTTCAAGATCAAAGCGTTTAACTTCCTGGGTATTGTCTGCATTTAGCAAATACCTGAGCTTGAAGTATAATGTGTAATGACCTTTCTCGAGAAGCGATGATTTGGGAATGGAAATATCTGATTCCGATAGGTGCTCCCAAGTGTCTTCCAAATATTCAGTCTCCATGCAGGTGTCTAATGACTGCTATTCTTTCATGTCACTATAGAAACGAACCATTGTGGGATGAAGGCTGCCATCAGCTTATTAGTGATGGACAATGGCTAGGATGCTCCTCCTGGAGTAAGGGTTCTAAGGATCTTGGTGTTCAGATTGGAGTGTCAAGCTGTTCAAAAATAAACTGGATAAACAAACTCTCTGAATGTTAATGCCCGGAACAGCAGGCACTTTGGAGTTCAGAGACGGGCACCAATATCTGCTGTGTGGTTTTTGACCCATCGCTGCTCTTGAGTACAAGTGTGTGTGAAAGAAAATATATATACCAAAAATGAACTGAATCACCTAGGAGAAATGCTGGTACCTGCAAACACAGGGGAAATGGCAGTGCGGGCAGGGGTGCCAGAACAATTTTTATAGTGGGAGTGCTGCTGATGGAAACCATGTATTTGGTGTTTGTTATTACTGCTTCAAGCCAGGGGTGCAGCAGCACGCCTAGGTACAGCACCACTGCCGTATCAGGTGTGCCAGCCTCCTTTGAGCCGTCACAATGCCCAATAACAAGCAAACCATTTCTCACATGTAAGTAATATGTGGCCACATAAGGAATTTCACAGTGACTACAGGGAATTAAGTCATATCCCCTTTCTCTGAATGTCTGGGCTCTGACTACCTGAAATATTATTACTACAATAGCATCTAGAGACCCGAGCACAGTCTCTAATACCTAGAGGCTGGCACCCTGTTGTGCTGGGCACTGTATAAACACACCCTGAGAGACAGTCCATGCCCTGAAAAGCTTACTGTCTAAATAGACAAGACAAAGGATAGGAGAAGAGTCACAGAGAGGTTAAGTGACTGGCCCAAGGTCACAAAACAAGTTAGCAGCAGAGTTGGGAATAGTCTCTCCTGACACAGTCTATGTCCTATTTGTTTGACCACACTACCTCCACTAAAGGAGAATATTCACTGTTAACAGTGTAGGGCCTAGGATACACAATTGAGCCATTTGATTCCATTCAGCAGAAGGCAATTGTGCATATTAGCCAGGTATGAGTCAATCTGGACCCACACTTTCCCCACAGCTTGTGAGGCTCAGATAACCATAAGGATTTGAGTGATGTATACAGTGATTAATTGTCTAATACTTCCACAGGTGCTCCTCAGTACCAGAGACACTCTGTTCTGGATATCTGTGCTGGAAAGCCAGTGAGTTGCGGTGAATAGTTATGCAGTTTGTAAACAACCCAGGGGCTGGTAAGTGCTTCTCCCAACTCCCCATTGATTAGTCATGAATGTCACATTCATTCCCAGAAACCGGGATGCATCCAGTAAACGTGTCACAAACAGGAAAAAAGAGCTAAATTCGCAGTGAACGTTATTCACCATGAATAATTTGACCAAGGCCCTCCTCCCACCCAATACAAACTCATTCTCCCCAGTGCACCTGAGCTGCCCTCCCTTAACCCATGTTCCTGATACTGTTTTCCTGTGGAGACAGGTTGTGCGACTTTCTGCTTTCTCCAATAGATTCAGGGCCTCGCTGGCTTGCCCACTGCCAATCCGGGTCTTCAGGGTGGAGCTGCTTTGTGCTCCATGGTGTGGGAAAGTTGTGGTAGCTTGGTGGCCCTTTCCCTGACACAATCGTGTATCAAAATACCTTCAGGATGAGCAGATTATTATAGCTGTGCAAGGAACAGTCTATTGTTAATGAGGTCTATACAATGGCTTTTTTAACATTCTATTTTCTATTAATTAAAATTGTGATTTAAAGAAAATGAGTAAGGAAGGGTGCTCTATCTGACTGAAACTTCCAGGAGAACTTATGCTAAAAAAAAAGTATTTAAAGAGCTGAGTGAAATGTATAGTTTTTGTTTCTTCAAATTTCTCACATGCTCAACTTGGTCATTTTATTTGCCACAATTCAGCACCTCCTAAAATTTCACTTCTTCTAATTGTTGATGAAATGGCTGTTTGCACAGCAGAAATGTGGGATTGTTCCTATATTTTTGGTGTGAACACCATTTTTCACTAGAAAAATTGGCCAGTTTCCATCTGGAAACAGGTGATCTCGTTTGAAAACAAGCCTGTTTCACTGGAAAATGGACCTGTGTTGGATAAAAGGATATTTCACATCCTAATAAAACTTACTGTGCAAACACTTTTAAACCCACACTGCAATACAAAAGAATAAAAGGTTTGCATTGTATTTAGGCATTTTTACATGTCGCCCTTCTGCCAGGCAGAGTCAGCAGCAACTAGGGCCGAGTTCAGTATTGATGTAAGCAAGGTCTACTGAATTCTTCCCTTCAGCTAGCTGGGTGAGGAAGAGACTTCATGAGCAATCTGTATTTACATGAACACACCTATTCTGCTTAGCTATTCAGCAGATAGAATGGTGTGCTGCTCACAGTGGTCACCTTTGGCTGGTGGGTTACAAATCGCCTTGTTCTGAATGCACGGGTAGTGAAACACTGCTACCAATGTTAGTATTATTGTGACTAAAGGGGAGCTGAACTGTGCTTAACCTGTCTCAAATGAGGGGGTCACCCTCAGCTGAAAGAACCTCATTAAGCCAGGAGCTCGAATGCCTTGTAAAGGGTAAGAGGTGTGGGGACAGGTGTCCTGGCCTGAAGGTTGCAAACCCTACCTAAGGGTCCTCCCTAGATTGGTTTAACCTGTTCCTTCCCACTTTCAAATAGGCTTCATTAGGAGCCTCTTTTGTTATTTTAAATGCTCAATCACTGAGAGCTGAAATCACTTGAGAGGGGACATTATCTCTGCCCAGCCTGTAAAATCACTAAGAGACGGATATCGGAGACCACAGCGGAGAGGCAGATGCCAGCAGGTGACTGACAATCGGCTGGTGGAGAAGTACAGTGAGCGGCCCGCAGGATGGCTGGTGGAGAGGCGAGTGCCTGAGCAGTGGTGAGAGTAAGGTGCCTCCTTACCTCCATCCAGGGTGGGAGATGACCTCTGCAGCTACACCTCTGAACTCTGGGTCTGCACTGACCAAGGACAGCAACTGTGAGTGGAGTGCAGAGAAGGGATGGGCACATTAAAGGGACTTTGGGGTTGCTGGACTTAAGAACCTGAGGGGAAAAGGACACTGCCCAACCTACTTGGGGGTGGGTCCTTTGCTCATGGTTTACGATTATGAACCCTGTTTGCGGTGTTTTCCAAATTAATGCTGAGTTACTTCTCTCCTTTTATTAAAAGTGTCTTTTCTACACTTAGACTCTGTGCTTGTGAGTGGGGAAGTATTGCCTCTCGGAGGCACCCAGGGCTGCTGTGTAATCTTCCCAAGGTACTGGGTCGGGGCTTAAGCCAGTTCTATGTGGTATTGTTGAAAAGGAACCCCTCGATATTGAACCTGGCCCTGGTTGCTGCTGGTTTCGCCTGGCAAAAGGGTTACATTTTTGGGGCGAGACCCAAGATTACCCATAGATGTGTTCTTTGGGGGTATCAGGGGTTGGAGAAAGCTAGGGGAGACAGTTGCAGTATGTTTCCTGAGTAACAGGAAAAATGCAGGATGCTTATCGCTTTACACAACTACAGTAATCAAACAAATTCGAAGATGGCAACGGCACCAAGGTTAACAGCCTTGCTTTGTGAAAAGTGCAGTTAGGATCCTTAATAAGCACCATAAGCAGCTGAAAACTGAGTTTTGTGCCCGACTTCCTCTACCATGCCCCTTCCTGTCATGCTGGGGCATTGGTTCCGAAATGACTAAGAAGGAAGAACACACCTTATTGAACCTCTAACACCATATTCTGCAATACCCTGGGCTTTTCCTTGGATCTCTCCCAGTTAAGAACTGACTAGACCTGACCCTGACAAGCTTGCTGCCTGGGAGTGGTAGAGTTGAAAACTAAAACTCCATGAATGAAAAATTTAGGCCCACTGAAACTGATGCAGGGAGGTTTACCCTATTTGCATCAATGGGAGTTGTGCAAATAAATCCCTGGGCACCAGGCTAACAATTTACTCCAGAATTTTGTCTGTGATGCTGATGAATTCAGATGTGTGGCTATAATCCTGCAGAGAGAATATCTTTGCTTCTAGCAAGAAATGCCTTGTTTGCTAATAAACAAATGAACTTGTATATTTAGCATCTGGCTAGGGTGACCATATTTTCTTAAAGGGAACATGGGACACTGGCCAAGGCGCCTCTCCCAGGAGCTCCCCTAGCCCTCCCTGCCTCCTGCCTGCACGGGGCCTGCCCAAGGCCCCCCTCTCCCGCCTGTGCATGGGGCTGGCCTGAGTCCCTCCTGCCACTCACCTGCTTTGGGCTGGTCCGAGGTCCCCCTCTACCCCCTGCCTGTTTGAGACCAACCCAAGAGGCTTCCCTCCCTGCCCCACATGTGGGGCTGGCCCACGACTCCTTGCTGCTTTCACGTGTGGGGCTGGCCCAAGTCACTCTCCCTCGCCCTCCCTTCTGCACAGGCATTTCCGCTTGTTTCCTATCCCCCCACATGTTCCTCTGCACCCTACTAGGGGTTACAACCCACTTTTTTTTTGTCAAAACAGCATTTTTCCAGGTTGCTCTTGCCACCTGATGATCAGTTTTGCCCAAAAGGTCAGGCTGGCCAGGGCTTAAAAAAGGGACTATCCTGGCCAAAACAGGACATATGGTCACCCTAAGCATCCTTGATACCTTACCCAAGGGGAGGGAACAATGGGACAGAGAGGGATTCCCTGAAAGATCTGATATCTGAGTGACTGCTCTTCCTATTTCTGGGAAGGAGAAATAGGATAGTGGTGCAACTTTTTGCACTTCTTATTTTACTAGAAACTGGCTCTCCCTCTTCCCTCATCACAGCTGTCCTGGCCATCCCCAATTGTTCCCAGTACAGAGTTGCCACAAGTTGCTGCTGCCGGGGCGGGGTGCCTCGCACTTTGGAATGTTTGTGTGTCCAGTTATTATTAGGGCATGCTGCAAACATTTTCCTGAGGAACACAAACAAGGGAAGGAAAATAGTGATGTTTAATAGTTTATACCCATCAGCAATTGAATAGAATGTCAAGGGACAAAGAGCAGGCACTTTCCTAGCTTGAGGGTGTTCTCCCTGCTGAATATCAAAGATGCAAACAATGGAGGTGTGAGAGCTTCTTAAAGAAAAGGAAGCAAGAATCCTAAATATAGAGGTTTCTATCTGTTCGTCCTGTAATATTGAATCTATCGTATATCGGTAATGACAGAAAGTGTATTCTGCAGTTGGCGTCTTTAGAGAAAGCTCTAGCTTCTGTTGTTGTAAATTTATAATCAGGACAAATGAACTGGCCAGCCAACTCAGAGTGTAAGAAACAGGTGAAGGTATAAAATGAAATTAGATTAGGTGAGGATGGCAGTGAAAGCCCACTGAAGGGCTTAAAAGTCAGTAAAAGAACTTTAAAAGTAATGCCAGATCTTACAGAAAATATGTTGAACCCCAGAGTACTTTCTTCTCCAGAGCACTTTAAAAACTTTCATGAATTAAGAGAAGTATTTTGCTAATAGATGGGGAAACTGAGGTGCAGCGAAATTAAGCAATTTTCCCAGGATCATGCAATGGAGGAGTGGCAAAGACAGCATTAGAATGTTGAAGTTTCTGTCACTTGTCCAGGTGCAGACCATGATACCAAATCCCACTCTACAATTGCTTAAGGCAATTAAAGAAAAATTGCAAAATCGTATGCCGGTTTGCTTCTGAATGGGTTATACCATTCGGTCATATTGCTTCTTCTCCAATTTACATTGAAAATGCCAGAAAGCACAACAGGTTTTTGCTAATGCTAATTTTCTAGTAGGAAGAATAGTGTTGTTTGGGTTTGTAAATGTTCTATTCTGGTTGTCATAGCGATAACATATGATTTTCTCGTTCAATGTTTATTTAGGAAGAGCATTCAAGCTACAGTTTTAAAGTGAATTAACCAATTTTCTCAAGTGATCAATGTGATGCTTTAGACAATAATATACTTAGATAGAAATGAATGTCCAATTCAGGGCCTTTGTTATCTGCATGTTCATTTCTTCTTTTATTTCCTTGCCTGCCTTTATCTGTCTATCCAGAATAAAGATATCCTGTAGACAACTTGTCTAATCAATATATTTATGTGTCACTTAGTAGTATACCATATGGGCACATTCTTCACTGGGTCTATTCCACTCTTCACTGTCTCTAACCTTGGATTTACTGAGATCCCTGTGAGAATAACAGCTGGATGTAAAATTATAGCCCGAGGGTTCTGCCAGACACACACTTCAAATTTCTGATTATTTATGTAGCTAGGCAGATAGAAACCGAGAGAGAGAGAGAACTACACACAAAGTTGCTGGTTATAAAAGATGTATTTCAATACAGGGACATGCTTTTAGCTTCTCCATACAGAAGGTGGGTCCACAATTGTCCACTTGACATGTCTACACACACGTATTTGCTGCAAATGCCCTTAGAAATGAGTTCTGGTTCTGGGCAGGTGACTGGTTCAAGCGCTGTTCCCTATTTTAAATTCTGGGGATTTCTCTGAAATGTGTGAACTTTTTTAAATGGAATGAACTGCTTTGGCTTTCTGGGGGAAACCTCTGCAGGAAACGGCTGAAGAGATACCCCTCCCTCTGCAGGGTTATGCCTGCCTTTTTGTTACTCGAGTTCACAACTCAACTCATTGTGTTGGCTTCCTGGTTTCTGGGTCATCACAGAGCAGCAGTGGTTGAGTGCTCCCTTTCACCTGTGCCTGGCGAGGATATTGTGACCTTTCTCTCCTTACAGAGCCCTTACTCTTGTTACCTGTTACCTTCAGAGGAATTATTACAATATGCCCTACTTTCTAGGACTACAGCCAAAGGCTGCTCAAACTCCACCTGGTGTGGAAAGTGGCAGCCCATCCCTTCCACACAGAGCGTATTATGTCCACATTCCCCAGACTGCGCTGGCTACCAATTTACTTCTGGGTGCCTTTCAAACTGTGGGGTTTGATGTAATCCTTTTTGAATGTAAAACCCTGCCTCTCTCCATATGTTCCAGCCCAGTAGCCTGAAATCTGCTAAGCTGTTTGAGTTGACCACCCCATATTTCTACATCAGGCACTGAGAGTGGGTGGGGCTTTCAGAGAAAGGCTTTGACTGGAACTTACTCTGCCATTGGTGTGACACAGCCCAAGTTTATTGACCTTCATGGCACATTACAAACCATACCTATTTAACCTAGGGGTTTTTTTCGAGTGGGAGAATTGAATTGGGTGTGAGTGGGCTGAGTGGCAGGATCAGTTTTTGTAGTTCAGTGAGTGATCTGGTGCAGACATGGAGCCAGTGCAAATTATTTTGTGAGATAAGTGTTCAGTGACTAAATGGTGCATGTGTCTAGCACGTGAGGCTCTGCACAATGTATACCACAAAATAAACAATGAATAAAATTCTCCCCTGTTTACAACCTGCTCAACTTTGTTGACTTCAGCGGCAGTTACATAAGATGAGTGTTAAGACAGAATTTGGGCTATTGGGTTTAGAGAATAATTTGACTTCTTAGTGTATCTTAATTTATCATTGCCTCAATAACCGACGGAAAAGATTTAATAGAGTTGGCATGACAGGCCCTGATCATGTAAGTACTTACACCTGTGCTGATTTGTATACCTGTGAGTAGTCACACTGAAGTGTAAGGGACTGGTCACATGAATGTTTTCAAGACTGGGGCCATAGATATCACCCCACAATGATTCACTTTATTGAATACAGTTGTTCCTATAAAATAATTATATTTTTGTACATATGCATAGATGGTTCAATGGAGAATAGAAATATTTTCCTAACCAGCTATTACCAAGCTGGAAAATGCTAACCTAAGATTAGCTCAGATAAGGATTTCCGCATGCAATTTTCAATAGACTCCGAAAGCAAGATGAATTTTCCATGCATGCAGAGACCAAAGGACGTCTTAGTCAGAATAGTCACTGCTAATAGAGCAGAGGAACCACTAGATGTGCCAGGAATCAATTAGCAAATAACATAAGCAGCTAATGAAACCTTAGTATGTCAGGAAGGGGCTTTATGTTCTGACTCTGTACTTTGTATTAACAGTCAGTAAAAATAAATATCTGGATTTCAATAACTTCTCCTGCTCCCCTGTCATGATGGCACAAGATTGCTCTACCCAGGCCCATGAGGGACACACTGAATATAAAAGGGTGGGTGGGGGCTGATTTTAAACTCTAGTTCATGCAGGAATTTGAAGTCTTGTACAGGAAAGGATTTGACATTTATGAGGAACATTTAATCACTTTAGGTGCTAGATACTTTTCTGCTGATGCAGAGACGTTGCAAGAGCCATCTGGATATGGTAATGGTATAAGGGGAGTTGTTGGTATTTCTCAAGGCAATTAAGTCCAGTCAGTTGTTCACAGCCCTATTCTTAGTATCACTCCTAGACTATAAACACAAGGATTGAGCTGGGCACTTTATTTTAGCCTTCTGACCCAACAACTCTAAACACATTCTGAATTCTGGTTGCTGCAGATATAAGACTATTTGCTGCCCTGACTTTGACGAATCAGGCCAGAATGAAGTCTATGAGCTTGTAGTGGGGTGCTAGTTGGGGGCAAGCTTTGACATGTGGATAATGCAGATTTTCATCTATCGTCAGAGAATGGACAAATAGGGAAAGGGAAAGGCGAGAAGGTGAGACTGTCACTTCTCTCCTACTTATCCACCTGTGTCACCGTGATTTTTGCTTCCTGTTGCTGTAATTTAAACCTCAGAATAAAAAGCAGCACAAGGTAAATGAGTTTGATTCAGAATGTTGCTGTTCTGAGAGAAGAGAGAGAAGGTGGGTGCAGTGAGAGGCCGGTCGTGTAAGTTATTACCTAGAGGATGGGACTTGGGAAGAGGGCATCCCTTTCCCCAAAAGTCAACTGCATGCACTGTGTGGGGAGAGGGACATGACCCCTACAACTCATGACTACAGTGTGGAATAGTTGTTTACAGCCACTGGCTTTGAATATGGAGCAAGGCTGGGGACTTAAGGCCCTGCCAATCATAAGGTCAGCCCTGTTCCTTGTAGTTACAAGGTGACACACACACAGGAACAAACCTGCTCTCTGTCCTGGTCATGATCTTTCTGTCCAGCCAAACACATATCGCCGTCGTATCCAGGAAGAGTTACTGCTCTCTTGTGCTCTCAGCAGCAATGGAAATGAAAGAAGAAGCTTAAAAATTCGTGCACAGCTCATTTGAAATGCATTTTTATACACATTTCATCTCAGGCATCTCTGCCCAAGCTGCTATAGACAAGTAGAGTTCCAATGGCCTGTGTGTGCCGGGGTGAGTTTGGCCCCTGTTCTGGATGGAAATAGTTACCTGTTGCCTCTCAGCTGGTAACATTTTAATGTGAGGCAGTTTTTCTGTCTGCCTGCACTGCTGGGCAGCACTTCTCCCCTTGTGCTCCTTAAGTTATCTGCACCAGGCTGGAGGGAGCAGAGTAACAGGCTAGGGTGAGAACCAGGGATGGATACTTGGAGTTCAACCTGTTAAAAGTCTTCTGTGGGTTTAACAATTCCTGGGGGAGGAAACAAGGGAGAGTGTTCAGCTGTGCCAGTATCATGGAAAAACTGTGTGCTGCAGTTTATGGGCCTGACCTTGCTTCCATTAAAGTAATAGAAGTTTTGCTATTGATTTCAATGGGTGTATTATCAGGTTGGGTGTTTAACACTTTTTGTGTCCCAGGTGTATTAACTTTGTATTTGTCCACACTGAATCATACCATGTTATATTTGCTTCTGTTTTTAACCTCCAACCAGGTCCTTTGTATTATTTCTCTGTCTTTGGGTGTTCACGTCCCTTGGTTCAGTGAGAGCTGAGCATTTCTTTACCTCCAATTCTAGATCACTCTGATTCTTGGATTGATCCTCCCGCACTGGAGAGAGTGGGATGGGGTCAAGGAACCACTTCTGGTTTTTGGATTCTCAGACCCAGCCCCATCCCTGACATGACTTAGAGCAGCTTCCAGACATCTCTTTCTTGCACCATTGATGTAGGGTCCTCAATGGACCCTATGCCACTGCTGGACTATTATTTGAAGTAATGCTCTACCATGCCACCCCTGAATGCACCCCCTCAACATGCTGCTTCTTGCCCTGGGGATGGCCCGTCGGGAAGAGTAGTGTGAGCAAAGGTGCAGGGGCCCGATGCAGTGCTACACCAGAGGAGTTCTCTGTTGGGCATTTGCGGCTGGATTATACATTTGGGTGTTACACCCGAGAGGCACAATGGGGCTGTAACCCAGTGGGAGAATCGGGCTCATGAATACAGCTGGTTTGAAAAATGGGATCTCTTTTTCACAAAAATCCTGTCCTTTTTGTGGAAAAAGTTTCAAAATTTGACATATTCGCCCAGCTCTTCTGATTAATAAGGACCTCACATTGATCCCTTTCCATGCAGTCACAATCATAGAATCAGAATATCAGGGTTGGAAGGACCTCAGGAGGTCATCTAGTCCAACCCCCCGCTCAAAGCAGGACCACTCCCCAACTAAATCATCCCAGCCAGGGCTTTGACAAGCCTGACCTTAAAAACCTCTAAGGAAGGAGATTCCACCACCTCCCTAAATAACCCATTCCAACCACAAACAGTGCCAGCAAAGCAACACAGTATTTTACTCAAACAAACAGAGGGGAATATTAGAAAATCAAGCCAAGAGACTGGTGCAGTGTTGTTTAAATTCAAATACAAATAGCCCCCAGCATTTTATGATACAGGCCCTAGGTCTGGGGAGTGTGAAGAGAGAGTTAAATCCTTATATGCGATGTAAACTCAGGTGCTGCTGGATTCTTTTTCCCTCACACTGCCCATCTCCTATGTTCAGTGATGCCTAGGTTTAGGTGAAGTTATTGGGCACTGCATTAAAGTAGATATACTCCTTTTTCTCACATTAGAGGTCTAAATGAGAAGTCAGGTTTAAATAGATTAAAGACAGAGTACATCTTTCTTTTTAAATAAATACTACAAAGGTCCGATACTCATTAAAATACTGTTTCTGTAGGAAGGAAGCCAGTAAAATCCTGAAGAAGGGTGAAGATCTGCCTTACTGCGCTCTGTGTTAGCTAGGTTCTCTCTAAAGCAGATTGCACAGACGTGTATAGGCTTTTCTGCAGCAACCACTAGCATGGAAGATGGAAGGACTGTCTTGCGCTTACTGCCCTGGACTCAGGTGATTTAGATTTAATTCCCAACTCTGTCACAGACTCCCTGAATAACTAAGGAGGTGGTGGATCTCCTTTCTTAGACATTTTTTAGGACAGATTTGACAAAGTCCTGGCTGGGATGACTTAGTTGGGGATTGGTCCTGCTTTGAGCAGGGGGTTGAACTAGATGACCTCCTGAGGTCCCTTCCAACTCTGATATTCTATGATTCTGTGAATTTTGGACCAGTCCCTTAATCTTTCTGCATCTCAGTTCCCATCTGTAAAATGGGGATAGTCCTCTACCTCACAGTGGGGCTTTGGGGGTAAAGATAGAAATACTTGAAAGTTACTGTGCTGCTATGTTGTTGGGAGCCACATAAGAACCTGAGTAATTGGCCAGAGGTTGTCTGAGCATCTCACACACGTGCATATTTTTACATCATCTCTATGTGATAAGAAAGTGTTTCCCCTCATTGTGCAAATGGGGGACCTGAGGCCTACAGAAGATAAGTGACTTCCCCATGGTCACTGAAGATCAGTGGAATATTCCATCCTGTGTAGTGGAAAGTGAGCATCTAGTTTGCTTAAAAGCCTACTGATGGCAGGGCAAGGATGAAGCGGCACTCGGACCAGTTTTGGGGTGAGGTGCAGTCAGATTAGTGCACTCTGTGCCACTGACTATTTGTCCTTTCAGCATAGAGGCTTTTGAGACTGTGGCCAGACGATGATAGGGCTTTTTCACCAACGCAGGTTCTTACACTGATCCTGGGTGGCCTTTTGAGGGTATTTCTGACTTTTCAGTGCAAGTTAGAGCAGCCTTTAGCCGTAGGGGACATAGCAATCTGCAGTCCTTTCTCTCTATTGCCCTCATGAACAGGGATGTAGGCACATAAGATTCTGCTATTTGCACTGTGAGGTGTTTTTATTTGTTTTTATGAGCACTGTTCCTGGGGGAAAAGCTTCATGGAAAAGGTATATCTGACTCACACTTGGTCCTAAACACTGTCAGGCTTAGGTGCAGTCCAATCTCTATTAGCAGTGTTCCAGCATCTCAGTCCTGCTGCTGATAACACTCTGCCCTCAGTGATTAGTGGCCTAATTAGTGGGTGTCTCCGCTGTAATGTCACTGGGAAGCATAGATGTCCTGGACAGTAAGGCTGGCTCTGTGGTAGCCAGGGCCCAATCCATTATGGGCTTGATGCAGGAATTAGTGGGTGGTATTTTATACTCTGAGTCCTGAAGGGGGTCAAACTAGGTGATCAACAGTCCCTTCCCATCTTAAAATCTGTAAATCATCTTCCCTTAGGTCAGTTTTACATCAGTATCACTCCATTAACCTCATTGGTGTTACTCCCGGTTTACCCTAGTGTAGGTGAGAAGAGACTTAGGCCTTAAGAATATGTGCCTTAAAATCCTGTTCTAAAAGATATCTATACTTACAAGTGATGTCTTCTTATGCTGAGGGGTTAGTTACTCTTTGGAGCTCAAGATGCTGTAAATACAGATGCTTTCATTCTGAAACAACAAATTCCTAGCAGGTGCTGCTAATGAAGAGCCCCCATAACCCTAAATAAAGAATGAAGTCTGGAGGGACCATTGTATACTCTGTCGATTCACCGCCACAGACGTGTGGCACAGGCCTCAGCTAGCCTCATGCAAAGACATTTTCCTGTGGAAACTTTTTTTTTTATTGTGCTGTTCAAATCCTCCCACCCCCGCATCCTGGCTCTTTGCACCTCCATGTGCATAATTCACAGCTGAATTTTAGGTTATATAATAATCCAAGTCATAAAGCGCTGACTCACTAACTTCTCTGCTTTTCTCGAAACACCTTTTTCCCACCTGCTCTCCCCTCAACAAATTCTCTTCTATTTGGCAAAGTATGGAAGACCATTGTCACAGAGAACATTACGAGGAAGGAAGGAAGGAAAGGTGGGTAGTAACATCACTGCCACCTGCTTGCACATTTCAAGTCAAAGGGCAACCAACCTATACCTCCCCCCCAAAATGAATGGGCATCAGCCCAAGCTGAGCATACTGCTGGTACCTGCAAGCAGGACCTGTCATGTCTGCAATCCTGCGTAATGAACCTTTGACTGGTCTATGTACAGCATGAGAACCTGAGAGAACATGTAAGTAGGGGCTGCTGGCAAGTGGTATAGAAAATTGTGCTGTACATGTCTTGTGGGCTATACAATGTGCTTGCTATTCTTTTTTAAACATGCCATTCTTCCCACATGCATTTCAGTACCCACCCAGTTATGAAAGCGTTCTTGGCTTGTTGCTGTTCTGCTCCAGTGCTCAGACAGCTGAATCTTTAGCCTGAATTACGGTCCAGTTTTCACCCTGCTTAAATCGTTTTGTTTTTTTAAGTGCTCAGAAGAACAAGACTGTAATGGCGTAATAGCTTGGATTAAATACAAAACAAGTGTGAACGGCTTTGAAAGTGGGCAGTCGATGGTAGCATTACTAGGTGAAATTCACCCCAGCACAGGCAGAGCGCAAGGCCTGTGCACATGGTACCTAGATCTCATGCTGGTCCTCTGTCCAGAATGTCACTCGTTGCTCTTAGTGCTGTGTGTGCTGGTGATTTTGTTATGGTCAACATAACTGGCTTTGCATATGCACTTACTATAGGCTCAGTTCTGCAGCCCTCACTCATATTGAGTAGTTTTACTCACCTGGGCAGTCCCAGTAACTACTCTTGTGAGTAAATGCTCCTCAACTTGTGTGAAGGTTGAAGAATCAGGAGCTACCTGAGTGAAATAGAAATGAACCTTTTATCAATACATTAAAGAAAACCCTCTTTATTAAATTGAACTTAAATCTGGACTCTGAGGGAGGAGCTGGTGAGTATCAGACTGATTGAGTGTGAAGATCTCTTTGGCCCCAACAGAATGTAGAGCAGCATGAGTTTTGGGGATCACACCTTTAGTATTAACTGGCTATGTTTTTGGGTGTTTTAATTAGTGCTGGGCTTGAGATACAAAGCTTGAATTTGTATCTAAAGCCAATTATTTATTGTATGTTTTAGAACTGTTTGTTTAAAAAGAGGTTGGGAAAAAATGATGTCATAGGGAACACAACACCCTTTCACATGGTTTTTGGCCTATGAACATTTCATTTTAAGTGGCAGCAGCATGGCACCTGGAATCATTATTATCTGTATTGTGGTAATGCCCAAGGGCCATAGCTGAGATCAGGGCTCCACTGTCCCAGGCACTGTAGAAACACATAAGCAGCAGTCCCTGTCCTGAAGAGCTTAAAATCAAAACAAGTAGCAGGTGAGCAAGGAGGTGCTCTGAGTGCTGGAGAGCTAATTCCCAAGACAACCAGCAGGAGGCACTGTGCTGGTGAGTCTTTGACTTCGCTACATGCTCACATATTACTGCAATGTGACTACGTTACTAAGATTTGTTCCACACCATGATAAGATTGGAGAATCTCTAAACTAAAACATCCTAGTTTTGGCCCAGGAGGCCAGACTAGATCATCTAATGATCCCTTTAAAAAAAAATCTGTGAGTTCTCCCCATTTAACAGATGGGGAACGGAGGTACAGAGAAACTAATTGGCTTGCCCAAGTCACACAGGATTCCAGGAATTGAATATGTGTCTCTTGATTCCCCAGCTGGGACCAACCAAGACCATCCTCCTTCTCCACCGTAGAGCCCACAAAAAAAAGTAGCATTCAAGGCAAGCAACCATTTCTGTTTTGGAGGGAATAAACCAGAGCAATATTTGGAAGCCTTTCCCACTTTCACATGGTCACATCTGGTCTATCCTTTGCACCTTTCCACAGAAATGTAGAGTTCAAGCATTATTTTAAACAAGGCCAAGCTCCATGATCCCAGCAACTGGAGCATCTTATTTACCCCAGCCAAAAGTGTGGAAGGCATTTTTAATCTTTTCACTAGTGTACAGTATGTGCTCTAACAATAGAGTGACCAGATGTGCCGATTTTATAGAGACAGTCCCTGTTTTGGGGTCTTTTTCTTAGATAGGTTCCTCCTATCCCTCACCCCCGTCCCGTTTTTTCACACTTGGTGTCTGTTTACCCTATCTAACAATGATTCTACTGAGCTGTTTCAAATCATGTCCTTTGTGCATGTAAATCAAATGCTCTGTAGGAGTAACCCCATCTGCCAACTCTAGACTACTCCATCACTGCCATCAAGCCAACTCTAAACTGCACCAACTCCGGGCAGGAAATAATTCAAATAAATCCCCACAACATCTGAATCTTAGGAGGACCTCGGCTGCTGTGGTAGGGTGTGTGTGTCTCCCCTGAAAAGCCAGCGTGGGTCATGCAAGATGGAATTCTGTGGTCAGGTAGGTAGTTAGGGGAAGGCTACTTGTGCCCTCTTTCATAGAGTCATAGATTTCCAGTCCAGAAGAATCACAGAATTTCAGAGTTGGAAGGAACCTCAGGAGATCATTTAGTCCAACTCGCTGCTCAAAGTAGGGCCAATCCCTATTTTTGCCCCATATCCCTAAATGGCCCCCTCAAGGATTGAATTCACAACCCTGGGTTTAAGCAGGCTACTGCTCAAACCACTGAACTATCCCTCCCCACATTGTGATAATATACTCTGATGTCCTATACAACACAGGCCATAGAACTTCTCAAAAATAGTTCCTAGAACATAGCTTTTAGAAAAACATCCAATCTTGACTAAGAAATTATCGGTGCTTGAGAATCTGCCATAACCCTTGGTAAATTGTTCCAATAGCTAATTCTTTTCACAGCTAAATATTTGCACCTTACAATGTTGTCTTCTTTCAACTTCCAGCCATTGGATCATGGTACACCTTTCTCTGCTAGACTGAAGAGTACATTATTAAATATTTGTTTCCCAGGTAAATACTTGTAGATTGCAATCAAGTCACCACTTAACTTTCTCTTTCTGAAGCTAAATAAATTAAGCTCTTATGATGAAAGACTCAAAGGTATGTTTCTAATTCTTTAATCATTCTTGTGGCTCTTCTCTGAACCCTCTCCAGTTTATCAGCATGCCTCTTGAATCTGGACACCAGAATTAGACATAGTATTCCAGCAGTGGTTGCACCAGTGGCAAATAGAGGTAAAATAACTTCTTAACTCCTACCTCATATTCCCCTGTTTATGCATCTCAGGATCACATCAGCTCTAAGGTGCCACAAGTACTCCTGTTCTTTTTAGCTTCACACTGGGAGCTCATGTTCAGCTGCTTATCCACCACCAGATCTCTGTGGGATTTTAAGAACCAGTCAGACAAACACTGTACTTGTTCTGTAGCTAAAGATTGGAGATCAGGCCCCAGGCCTGACAAATTCAGGTGCAGGCTGGTTGCTGTATATAACCTTCAATAGGGTGTAATATTGACAGGATCCAAATCCAAGCGAGAGTTTCCTCCCTCTGGAAAATAAGGCTTCATTGCAGAATCTACTGCTGGCAACTTTGGAGTTGCCTCTCAGTCAGTCATGAGATTAGACTGCTCATGAGCTATCTGGGCTGCTTGACAGTTTGATTTCCATCCTGGTCTGATCCCTCTTTTATTCAGAGGGAATTTATGCATTTTAACCCATCTGAGAATGAGATCCCGGGGGAACCATTTTTGACCTCCCTCGCCTTCAGCCACGGATCCCATGGGAACCTATCTATTGACCTCCCTCGCCTTCAGCACATGCACAGTTTTTCTCAAAGAAGGCTATTATTTTTCCAGGTACGAATGAAGATTGGGTCTACAATAAATACATTAATCAATGACAACGAACAATAATAAAATGTACTTTGTACTTTTATTCCTTAGAAGACTTAAAACCCTGTAAACAAGCATTAACCAATTAAACCTTGTACTATAAAGGATGCAGGAGGATCACTTTTTCCGCCACTGAAGTACAATACTCTCAGGAGTGGAATGCAGTAAGGACTCAGTCCAGCCAGCTGAGTGCTTCCCGCAACATACTGACCACCACTGACTTGAACAGAGATCAGTGGGAGTGGATGGTGCTCAACATTTACGAAGATCGGATCCAGTTCTCTAACAGTTCACAGAAGCATCGTGTAGCAGTTTTTAGGAGGGAAGTGAAAAATATTTTACCCAGCTGAATGTGTGTGTGGGATTGAAGCAGGCAGAGTGCTCCAGATCCTCAAAGATATGTAGTCTCCTATCTTCTGTTAAGTCAGAGGAAGTTAGGAGCCCAAATGCCTTTGATGATCTGGGCCACTGTAACTATCAGGCCACCATGCTGTGTTTAGCACCTGTACTCGTAGACAAGATGCTGTAGATGCTTTAACTGCCGCAGATGATTTGGAGTTTTTCTTTAGGCCACATGAAAAATATGGTTTTCTAATACCGTGCTGGGGTATTATCCAGTGCTGATTCAAGGGGCATCACTGAGCAGACATCCTACACCACCTCTTAATGTTCCTTTCTTAACTTGAAGGTCTCCAATCCAAGGGCTGACCCAGGCTAAACGTGCTTCGCTTTCAGGATATAAAATAATCACAGTACAAGGTAGTGTGGTTGTCTTCATTTCTAAAGACTAATTTTTTTTAACTTTTAAGTAATGTGTTCTAAAACTTTTATCATTTTTCTTCCTCTCCTCTGAACTTTCACCTATATGGCTACATCTTTCTTAAACTGCGGCGCTCAGATCTGGACAGTCCTGCTATGGCCTCGCCGAGCAGAGTGGGACAATTACCTCCCGTACATATGATACGCCTGTTAATATATCCAAGAATGATATTAGTCTTTTTCACATCTGCATCACAGTGTTAGCTCATATTCAATTTGGGATCTACAATGTCCCACATTTCCATTTCTGCTGTACTGCTGTCTAGCCAGTTATTCCCCATCTTGTATTTGTGCATTTGATTTTTCTTTCCAAAATGTAATATTTTGAATTTGTCTTTATTGAATTTCATCTTGTTGATTTCAGACCAATTCTCCAATTTGTCAACATTATTTTTAATTCTAGTCCTGTGCTTCAAAGTGCTACCAACTCTCCCTCCCCCCGGCTTGGTCTCATCTGCCAATTTCATAACCATACTCTCTATTCCAGTATCCAAGTTATTAATTAAAAATGTTGACTGGTACTATTCACAGGACTCCTACTAAATACACCTTCCCACTTTGACAGCGTAACATTTATAACTACTTTTCATGATCAAACTTTCAACTAGTTATACATCCACCTTATAGTAATTTCATCTAGATCACATTTCCCAAATTTGCTTATGAGAGTGTTGTGTGGGACAGTCAGAAGCCTTATTAAAATCAAGATATATCACATCTACTGCTTCCTCTTATCTGCTAGGCCAGGAACCCTGTCAAAGAAGGAAAGTAGGTTGGTTTGGCAAGATTTGTTCTTGACACATCCATGTTGGCTATTACTTATCACCCTACTATCCCCTAGGTGATTACAAATTGTTTGACAATTTATTCCAGTATCTTTCAGGTATCAAAGTTAGTCTAACTGGTCTATAATTCCCTGGAACTTCTTTGCTCCCCTTTTTAATGATAGGTACTACATTTGGCCTTCTCTAGTCCTTCTGGAACCTCATCCTTCTTCCATGAGCTCTAGAAGATAATTGCTAATGATTCCAAGATTGCTGCAGCTAGCTCCTTAAATACCTTAGGGTGAATTTCTTCAGGTCCTGTTGACTTGAATACATCTAACTAATCTAAATATTCTTTAATCAGTTCTTTCTCTATACTGGCTTACCTTTCTTTTCCCCTTGTTGTTAATATTAATTGTATCAAACATCTGGTCAACAATTAACCTTTTTAATGAAGATTGAAGCAAAATAGGCACTAAACACTTCAGCTTTCTTGAAGTCAGCAGTTGTTAGCTCTCCTTCCCCACTGAGTAGTGGACCTACACTTTCCTTCATCTTTCTCTTCCTCCTCTAATTGCCCTTCATGTCCTTTGCTAGGTGTAACTCATTTTGTGCCTTAGCTTTTCTGATTTTGTCCCTATGTGATTGCACTTTCCTTTACATTCATGCTTAGGAATTTGTCCATATTTCTACTTTTTGTAGGATTTCTTTTTGATTTTTCAGGCCATTGAAAAGCTCCTGATGGAACTATATTGGCCTCTTACTGTTCTTTCTATCTTTCCTTCATCTTGGGATAGCTTGTCTCTTTGAGAAGCTACCAGCTCCCCTGAATTTTTCCCTTTAGATTTCCTTCCTTATCTACCAGTTTTCTGAGTTTGCTAAAAATCTAATTTTTTGAAGTCCAGTGTCCTTATTCAGCTGTTCTCACTCCTTATTGCCTTAAAATCATTCCTTAAAATCTATCATTTCATGATCATTTTCACTCAGATTGCCTGCCACATTCAGATTCACAACCAATTCCTTCCTGTTGGTGAAATTGAAAATGACTTACCCACTGTTACTTCCTCCACCTTCTAAAGCAAGAAGTTATCTGCAATATTTCCAAAGCACTTATTGGACGTTTTGTATTTTGACATACTATTTTTCCAAAAGCTATCTGGGTAGTTAAAGTCTACCATTACTGCCAGAACGTGTGATTTCAATATTTGTTATTTGTTTTCGAAATGCCTCATCCCCCACATCCTTCTGATTTGGTGGTCTATAGTAGACCCCCAGCCAGGATGTCACCCTTATTTCACCCCCTTTTATCTTCACCCAGAGACTTTCAACTGGCCTGCTTGTACCCCCTTTGGGACCTCAGAAGAAGTGTATACATTCCAGATGTACAATGTAACACCTCCTCCCTTTTTTCAATGCCTGCCCTTCCTGAACAAGTTATACCCCTTTCTTCCAATATTTTTATCATGAGATTTATTCCATCAAGTCACAGTGATGTCAAGTAAGTCTAAATTTAGCTTGTGTACTAAGACTTCCAATTCTTCCTGTTTATTCACCATGCTCCTTGCATGTGTATATGTATATGAATATATAATATCATTGACCTTGTAGTGGAGGGGAAAAAGTGAACTGGTCACAACAATCACACCTCTTCCTGCCTTCTAGATGGATGTGACTTACTATGTCTGCAGCAAAGGACCAACTTTTTAAAATTAGGTAGCCCATTGGTGCCTTGCTAATTTATGCACACAAAGATTCAATATTTATGCATACGTCAGATATTTATGCTTGTATGTGGCTCACTAGATACCTAAGTGATAATGTGCACAGGCAAATACCAGAGTCACATTCAAATCAAGTGCTTGGGTGCATAAGTTAAGCACACACAAATGTATGTACACCAGGACTGTGAAAATCTGAGTGTGTCTAGTGACGGAGATGATGGCAATCCCTTCCTGGCTGTGCCACTGATTTGAGATGTGACTTTGTCTATTTATCACTTATCTTCTCTATATCTCAAGTACCCTTATCTGTAAAATGTGTACAAACTACATGTGTAAGTCACGGGAGTGTTGTGAATGCTTGTAAAATTCACTGAAATCCTTAGCGGAAATATATGTGTGTTCTTTGTGTTATGAGCTGTAACAAAACTTGAAGTCTGTACAAAAGTCTGTGGCTGAATGTCTTTCTAATGTAATCAGCTTTGTTCTTTCACAATAGGGAGGGCCAAATCTCAGGCCTCATTTTACTTTGTCACACCAGTGTAACTGTATTGACTTACTCCTGGTGTATGCCAGGAGAATGAGGCCTCAGCCTTCAGCCTCAGCTCTAATCTTTAGCCTGTTTACCAGAAAATTCCTTGTATACAACTTCAGGAGTGATTTAGGAAGATGACTATGGATTTTCCAAGCACCTTGCTAGGAAAGGAATGGGTAGCCTGGCCATCATCCACTGCTAAAAGCTATTTGTTTACTGCACCCCTCTGATACAGTTTGTTCTCTAATGGAAATGGTGTAACTACTGGACCTGAAACACATTCTTTGGCAAGTAGAGAAAACTTAAATGGATCAGGCGGATTTGCAATAATGTTGCTATATTCTGGGTCTCATCCTCTGAGGTGCGGAGCCTCTGAAATGCCTCAGACCCTTATAGTTTCTACTGAAGTAAATGAAAAAGCTCTCCATGACTTCAATGGGAGCAGACTTAGGCTCTTATTTAGTACGGCTTTTTCTTCCACTGAGAATATGGGCCCAGATCCTCAGCTGGCATAAATCAGTGTGATCCTATTGAAGTCATGGGTGATTTACACCAGTTGAGGATTTGGCCTTTGATATTTTTGTGCATCCCTCCCTGGCCCTCCTCCCTCCCACCCCCAGATGCACAAAGTCCGGGTCAGAAATGTGCACTCTCTTTCTTTACAACTTTTGCCAAGCTCCTTTTTTCAATGGAAGTTTAGCGATATATTGCAACAACACATCTTGCATGCCAGAACACGAAGAATGCCACTGTTGTGTAGGTAGGGAAATAGTTGTGATGTACTAAAGAGATAATTTTTTTCCATCAACACAGCCAAACTTTACACTTAGCTTCTCATGTAGGGAGGGTGTGCCGGTGAGATAGGATGTAGACTGTGAACCTGCATCCCCATGGAGAAAAGACAGATGGAATCCAGCTGGCGGATATCACACACATTTTCTTTTCTGTTAGATATCACAGATCTGATAACCGAGAGAGAATAACAAGGCTTTATAGAGTGCAGATGAACAGAGGCTCCCATCTGCATGTAAAAGAAACAGTTTGTTGAATACTTGTCCTTGTTAAATGAAAGTTAACGCTCATGGACCCATAAAACTAGATTGTACCTGTTTAAAGGACATATTTGATTACATACCGTGCACATTTATTGACATGCTGTGCCTTGTATTATCTTCATCTCATTTAATAAAATGCAATATCAGATTCAAATGGATAGCAAGGGAAGTAAAGGGAAGTTCAGGCTGAATGTTCACTAGCTTGAGAGCAACTTTTATAGTCAGGCCAGTCAAAATCTGCACTCTGCTGAAAATAAAAATATGTACCAAATATAGAAACTTGGGAATTATGTGCTAAGAGACAGTCAAGTGGTTAGAGCAAGAGAATGGTGGTAGAGACTTCCTGGCCCTGACACTGACTTGTGACCTCAGGTGAGTCACTTAGTTTATCTGTGTCCTCTTTTAACCTCCTGCGCTTTCCCACCTTTGATGGTGCTGTAAAGCTTAATGATTGCTTGCCTTTTGTAAAAAATCATGTGGTGCCCCTTAATAGAAGCGTAAGATATTCATAAGAGAGCATGCCCAATTTAGTGATCTAGTACTACATGAGCTGCTATCTGGTAGTTCTGACAATGGAGAGATTAAAATGAGCTGTGGTGTAAATTAGGTGCCTCATACTAACAGAGGGTCTCATTTTGTCCTGTGTAACACCACTGAGTTCTGTGGAGTTGCGGAGGATGCAAGTCCAGCAGAATTTGGCCTTACCTCTGTTTTGATTCCCTTAGACCTACTAACATGCAAGGGAGCCCAAGTTGGTCTTAATTATATGCAGAGGCAACGGATGAAAGTGAAAGACAATGTAATGTAAAGTGGCCCCTATGCTAACATCCTCTTTTATCATTTGTATCTATGCATTGTATATGTTACGCTGCTAATTCGCATTACATATTGGGTGAGTGGATACAAATTAGACTAGTTGATTATGAGAGAGTCTGTTGGTGTGAGGGAATTTACACCACCTTATATATCAGCTCTGCAGTTGGGCCATTGTTTGTTTCGAAACCAATTAAATCTACCTATAATTTGTGAGCATGTGGCTAATGAACATTTCATTTGGCTCTCTTCAGAGGGAATAGCAGAACCTATCATCAAAGGATTTAGACTCTTAAAGGAATCATTGTGATGTACGTGGGACAATAGGTTTGGCATGGAAGGTGAGACCAGTAGGTCCTGTATCTTGTCTCCAGCAGTAGCTACTATCTGTTGCTTCAGAGCAGATTGAATGCTTCCCATAATGCACTGAGGGTCACCACTAATTTTGGTTGACTGGACTTCTGGGGTGCTAAACTTGAGAGAACTAATTGAACTGGAATAGATGACTTGAACTGGGCACCCCAAACCAGTGGCTATATATGAGAAAATTTGACCTTAGCAAGTTGTACGCAGGAGGAAAAACTCTTTCTAATCATTTGTTCTAAACTGTTAAAATGAGTTTTCAAAACATTTATCATAGTTCCAGCAGTATATCATATTATGAGTAAGAATTATCAGCACAGATCTAAAAATAAAAAATACCCTCTCCAGGTAACTGTATACTGACATCTGGTGTATAGGGAGTTTTGTGACTGTAATAGGTTACTATGTGTCTTGAATTTTCATTTCTGTTTGTTTAGATTCTATTTATTTAGGTTATTCTACAGCCCCGCCTCACTGGACAGCATGTGAGTGCTTCAGTTATACGTACAGAGAGAGAGAGAGAGAGAGAGAGTTTGTCCAATGCTAAGATGTCCCTATTGCTGCATTTAGTGTTTCATGGTTTCACCTCCTGTCTTCTCATACTGGAAACATAAAGCATCTTACCAATTGCATCTCTGTTTTCTATCCAAGTCACCATGCATCTGATATAATTTTCCCCTTGATGTTTCAAGCAAAAATCAAGAGAGACCTGCTTCCCCCTCATATAGTGAATATATTTTCATGGAAGACAGGGTTTTCATCATTCTGTTAACAAGCTAACCACGGAAGCAGAAATTAGATTTGAAATGCATCTTTTAGGGCAATTGCTTCCTGTGTCCTTTCAATTTTGTGTTGAGTGCTGCCATTGTGCTTCCTGAACTCAGCCTAGTGACTCTACAATCATTACTTTCCTATTTTCATCCAATAAAGATTGCCAGCTAATACAATATATTCAAGACTTTGGGAACATTCTTTATCTGTGTTCATTTTCATTGTTTTCCCATTCAGGTTTCAAGGGTCTTTGGCTTATCTGCCCTTTTCCCTCTTACTCTTGTATCCCTGGTTTGATTTAGAATTAAAAAGGTCTGGGAAAGGAAGGGGGAAAAAGAAAAAGGCCACGTCTATAATGCCTCTCAGTGCATGGAAGGGTTTCCCAGCAACATGCATGCTAGGGCGGATTTCCTGTTTTGTTTCTTTAAATACATTTCATACATCATGACATGCTAATTTTAAATACCAAGAGTACATAGCCAAACCATGTATTGGTTTTGTTCAGAGAGGATAAATGGACAAAACTGATAATGATATATAATTGTCCTGGTAAATTTGGCATAAAAAAATGCCAAGGCTGTATCTGGGTATGTTTTGTAACAATCACGCAAGACCGCGTGAGATCTTCACTGGACTCGAGAGCATGGCTAGTTTAAAGTCAGTTGGTCTGGAAAGACCACCAACTTTCACTTCACTAGCTACTCAGACCGACGACTCTTCAAAGTGTGCTGCTAGGCTGAGAAGACAAACAACTATGACTTTTGAATCAAAGTCACCAGTCTGACACACCTGATCCTGCACCACTGAGACTTTTCCTCTTGATTTCAATGGCAAGAGGACTGAGTTCTAAGGAACTGCTTTTTGGACACAGTTTGCACCTGCAGTTTTACGGAGGCAAAAAGGAGGAGACTCTTTAGTAATCTGTCCCCACGACTTCTGAGTTTTGTCCCATGTCATAACTTCAACAGATATCAGAGAGGTAGCCGTGTTCATCTGGAATTGCAGAAGTGACAAAGAGTCCTGTGGCACCTTAAAGACTAACTAAAGTATTAGATATTTTAAATCACCAATGCATTGTAGTTTTCTCAGGAAGTCAGTGGTGCTTACGCTCTAATATTTTAGTTAGTCTTTAAAATGTCACAGGACTCTTTGTCACTTCAACAGATATGCAGCTCTGGTCATAATTTACAAATAGCAAAGAGTTCAGAAAGATCTCCGGAATGAAAAATGAACGTTAAAGTGCCGAACAAACAAACAAACAAACAAACAAAGAAGTTCCTGCTGTTTCAATGCATTGCGTAAGCCTATAAGTTCGTCATTTGTGTCACCTTGAATTGTAATGATCGATAATAGTAAGGATAACAAAGCACTGCTATACACAGTAGAGATGTGAAATCCAGAGAAATCTGATCTGATTTTTCACAGAGTGAAAAAACATCCCAGAGCTCGCTGTGAAGAATATGTCCCTGATTCCTAGTTCGATCCCTTGTACCACGCTAAATTATTGTTTTGCAGAGTTTACACTCTGTTAACATTTGCAGACAATTATGGCTCCCTCTTAAGTGTGTGCTTAGCCCAGCTGTGCTAAGCACACACTGGTATAAATGAGAAGTTACTCCATTGATGCCAATGAGCCTCGGCCTGCCTGCTGGAGGAAGTTATGGCCAACAGCACCACAATGCTTATTCAGGTGCCCCAGCCTGACACTATTTCCATCAGTGACTGGTCCGTGGGCACCAACCATGTCTAGCTCCATAGCTTATACATCCCTAGTCAATAGCAAAGACTGACCTTAGCTGATGTTTCTGCTCTTTAATCAAGATGGAGAGCACCCCTCACTGTGAGAAACGGTTCTTAAAGATTTAGCTAAACAAAACAATCAGTTTTCTCACAGAAAGCGTAGGGCACTTTTAGGTGCACTGGCCAAAGGCCTCTCCACCATTTCTTAACATCCTTGGCGGCCCTTCTTTCAGCAACTGGCTGAGGTTCAGGTGCTATCATTCCAGTTTAGTTATTTGCACTGGAGAGTGGCCATTGACTTGATCTAGGCAGTAAGTGAACAGCTGTTGGAAATGTTGTGAACGACTCAAGGAGGAAATTAGGCATGACTGATGAATTGCATCACCCGCCCTGCTCTTATCTGATCTGTTCATCAGAACAAATTTGAAGAACTGTTGCAGAAAAGGCTTTTCTTCATACAATCGATTGAACAGAACCAGTTTTGGGGGCTTGGATTCTGTAGACACAAACCACAGATGATCATCTCCGCGTGGATAATGTCAACATTTGAAAATAGGCCCATCAGTCCATTCTGGATCCCTATGCACTTCTTAGGCCTTGTTGACAAAAGGCAGCTTTTGTTGAGAAAATTGTGAATGTGCACTGGGATGGGATTTTTGGTAGCAAAAATGTCCTGTTTTGGCAACAAAACACATTCACCCCAACAAGAAACATAAGCCCTTTTCCTCAATTTTTGTTGACAGTATAGACACCACAGTTGATTTTTCTGTCACTTTAACTGACCTCCAAGAAGTGTCCCATAATGCCGTCCTGAATGCTCTGGTCAGCAGTTTGAACTCCACTGCCCTGCAGACAGGCAAACAACGATCCGCCCCTTCCCCTTAGAAGCCCTGAGAATTTTTGAAATTCCATTTCCTGTTTGCTCAGCGTGGAGAGGACTCATCACATCTTCCTGGGTGACCATGGAGGGTTATTGCAGCAAGTGCTCTGCTGCTTGGACTACTGCAGATCTGCTGAATCTGCTCAGTATATGGGGAGAGAAGACTGTTCTGTCACAGCTGCACTTGAGTTGGGTACAGTTCTCAATGCTCGTGTGAAAAGGGCTATGATCGGGACACGCTGCAGTGCAGAGCTAAGACAGAGGAGCTGAGGCAGGCGTACCATAAGGCGAGGGAGGCAAACCTTTGCTCTGGTGCTGCATCTAAGACCCGCTGGTTCGATAAGGAGCTGATGCTATCCTCAGCAGTGACACCACCTCCACTGCCAACAGCCTCATGGATACTTTGGCGTGGCTGGAGGTGGTGGAGAGAGGCCCTAACCCGCAGGACAAAGTCATTGATGAAGAAGTGAAGTTAGACTATGATATGCAGCTCCCGGCGCAGTCACCCGGTGGGTAGGCAGCCAATCTGAGCAGTTCTGACTCCTGCTCTCAAGCTTTAGCCTTATGACTACCATTCCCCTAGAAAAAAACCTGCAGAAAGTGCTACACTTACAAACTTCCTTCTTTCTTTTCCCATTTGCTTTTGGCAGGGGAAAGGAAACATAAAATATTGACAAACCTGGCACCATGTGAAAGAAACACATCCCCAAGACTCAGGAGGAAGAAGAGTAACACCAAGGCATAGATGCTTCAACCTGATTGCTCCTTCTAGAGACAAGAAACAAACTTGCTCTGAAGAGGAAGGGGAGACCATGTGGAGTACTAAAGGGCTCTTTAATTTAGCAGTGAACGGTATAGCAAGAACACTGGCTGGGTGTTAATGCCAGACACATTCAGGTTAGGGCGATTAGCCATTCAAACAAACGACCAAGAGAACTGGTGGATGCTCCATCTCTTGCAGTCATCAGCTCAAGACTTTCTAGAATACGTGTTAGCCAAACACAAGTTACTGGGCTCAACACAGACGTAACAGGGTGATAGCACCCCCCGCTCCCCTCGAGCGCTGTCCGCATGGCAGTGTGGCTCCGGGGGAAGAGGCGAATGCAGGGGGGGGGGGAAGGGCCGGGGTAGGGTTACCCTTCCCGGCCGGGAGCTTAGGGGCCGGGCAGGACAGCCATGTGGGCCACATCTACTGTAGTTTGCCCATCCCTGCTGTATGGGCATATATACTATGGGACGAAAGATGGTCTTGTAGTTAAGGAAGAGAATGGGGAGGCAGGAGAGCTGCATTCAATTCCTAGC
The DNA here is from genome assembly GCA_007922305.1 of Dermatemys mawii. NCBI lineage: Eukaryota > Metazoa > Chordata > Testudines > Dermatemydidae > Dermatemys > Dermatemys mawii. The sequence continues at coordinate 11,833,725 of ML677326.1, read as the reverse complement.
TCTACCACAGCTTTCCTCTATGCCCTTTGACCAAGTTCCGCATGCTTTTGTTCCCCATCTGTAAAATGGGGCTGATAATAATCCTTCTTTAGTTTGGCTCTTTGGAGCAGGGTCTCTAACTTATTATGTGTATGTAAGTGCTAGCATAATGGTGTTCAATCTTAGTTGGGCTCTGCAGACATTAGGGCAGGGAATTCTGATTTAGACTGCAGTGATGGTCCCGGGGCCAGGGAATTCTGATTTAGCATCAGGATACCACTTAATAAAAATAGTGTCTGAGGGCGCCTCCTGAAGAAACATTTTGCCTCCTTGAATGGAATATTTTTCAATGTAGGCACCTTCCTCTTGGAATTACACCAATAAAATGATCAGTGCATGACTTCATCCATATGCTGCACAATGAGGCACTGTACTGTATTTACTTATCTGAAGGCGTTTATGTATTGCCAAGAATGAAAAGCTCATCTGAAATGGCTGGAATGATTTCAAACCATGAACCAGATAGCTGGAACGTTCACAGCCCTGTTCACTTACCAAGTTGCCTCTAACTATAATAACTGGAGTGCCTCAGTTGGTGACTAAACACACGTCTAGCTGTGCACCCTGCTCATTGCCACAACTGAATTAGGACCTGGGACTCTCATGATCTATCGGAAGAAGACCTAGCAAGTGAGCTGAGGAGGTTATCGTCAGGCTCAGCTGGAAGTCTCTGATTAGGATAGCTTATTCTCTGCACGCCAACTTGGTGAAACAGTAACATCTCAAAGCCTCCATATGTAAGCCACCAGTCAATGCATGTTATAGCCCCCACTTAGTGTCTAATCCACACAGAACAGGAGTTTGTTGCACCTTTAGCTACACAACCTGGATGTTGAGGTCATGCATTTAGCACACCCTGGTATTGGCTAAGATAGGAATGTCATTCTTGCACCTCCTATGTCTGATTCCTCTGTCTACAAAGCTGCTGTTTTTGCCACCAGTGATCTCCCAAGTTTCACCTTGGTGTGTAAATACAGCATTAGCTGTGTCTAAAGAGAGGAAGACATAACCTTCTAAGCTTGGGATTTCCTTGGTGCTATATACAGGATGTACAGACAGTAATGGAATGAGGCAGATCATTGCATTGGGGTGTGTGGGAAGGACCAGGTGAGGTGGTTGGGCAGAGGGGAGGATTGGATCAGAAAGCTGGTAAAACGTGGCTCAGGAAAGCTGGTGGCTACATCCACACTGCTCTGACAACACCCCCTTGGCGCAATGTCTTTGGATAAGAGCCTTTTAATCTAGCACTGCTTGCTGGTGATACACTTCCCTCTGATCTCTCACGGCCACAGTAAACCTTTCTATTGCTCTAATCTCAGTTTACAGCGCCACACCTTAACACAGCACTAGTAAAATTGCTCTGTGGTTTCTACTGGAAATATGATGGCTGTAGCCCATGACAGTTTTTGCAAGCCAGATAAATGCAGCTGAACTTAATGCATCAGATATCAAGAAATTTGGCACGTTACCTGAGCACAGCATCAGGAATTTTCTGGTCAGGTACCTCTTGTAAAAGGAAATGACTGAACTCCAGTGAAGATCTACATCCTTTTGGAGAACAGGGATTTTGCCAAAGGAGGCTAGAATAATTTAAAGGTGGTTGCAGGGCCCCACCCCCTGCAGCAGCCCACCAGGCTGCTTACTGCCTGGTCTCACCCTATGTAGTGTCCAGCCTGCCCCTTTCCACGCCTCCCTGGTCCCATCTCACACCCCTCCAGCTGGCCCTAGGTGCAGGAAATGTTCACTTTGAACTGGGAGAGGGGGTCAAAGAAGGACAAGCTGCAAAATTTGGGATTGTTGGGAGGTTCGCAAAAACAACATATATGAAAACTCCCTGAAATACAGAGCCAGATGGGGTGGAAGAGAAGAAGCGCTACAGCAGCTTGCCTGCCAAACCACAGCCAGGAAAAGGGCAATGTTAGTTATGGACCACAGGGAAGCCCCAGTGCATCTTTAGTGTGTGTGCAGAGCAAACACAACTTCTCTTTTTAAGGCCTTATCTGAAAGACTCAGCCTTCCCCAATGGCCAGATTTTGCTGAGCCCTGACAGAAGTTTTCTGTGGCAGGGAATGATATAAGAACCGTGACAGTGGAAGAGAAGAGGAAAAGACTCTTTTTCCTGAGCCGGTATCCCCACTCCACCTTAGGGGCCTGGCACAACAGAATCCCTGCACTTGTGGGGCAGCACGGAGACTGCTCTGTTCTCGCTCCCCTTAGAAGACCATCACCCAACGGGAGGAGTGAGGAGTAGATAGTCCCACAGAGCCCCAGTGACGAGCAGAGCCAGGGGAGCATGTATAAAAGGGCAATATTGGGTACACACTCACACCGTGCGTAGGAAGGGAGGTGCCTCAGGAAACAAACCCTCTAGGAACTGGACCTCTGTGGGTAAGTACCAACACTGATATTTTGTTAACATTACAACATCCCTGGCTGTGTAGACCACTGCCTGAATAGCAGGCTGAGGCTCTAAGCAGCCAGGTATTCACTTTCGTTAGGGCAGAAGGATAAAAGCCTGAATCAGCACAGCTGTGGTTCCAGGGAGTCTAGGTAATTCCTAACCTGATGTTCGCCTGTCCCCTCTGGGAGGGCTGGAGTTCAAAAGTTGGAGTCAGCCAAACTCTGGGAAAAAGAATATCAGGCCCAAGACCCATGTGTTTCCAGTTTAAATCAACATTATCTTACAGCATTTGGCCAAACCCAAAGGAAGAATAAACAAAGAACAGGGTCAAAGCTCAGTCCCAGAGGAGAATGAAAAGACCCTTTGCATCAGATCCTAGATGTGGGAATAAAATGGTCCTTCCTGGTCCTTCAGTAGCAGCAGTAAAAATAACTAGGAGCTAAAGCCTAGTGCCAGAGGTCATACCATTGCTGCTCAGAAGGGTGGGCAGGATTTGGCTTATTTTCCCCCACAGTTTATTTGAGAGCTATGCAGTTAATAAAGACCTCCAGTTATTATATGTTCTATTGCCTCATGTGCAACTGGCCAATCTAATGAGCTGGATTGTCAACATTAGGAGCATTTGGGGAAATGAATCAATTCTGTCATTTCTCTTTAGGTGAAATATCGCACATCAAAGTCTTGCGAGAGCTGCTTGTGGGATGCGGTACCAAGATTTGGGTGGTGATGAACCGGACAAGAAGAGGAGGGTAATATGAAGGGCTCATAGCCCTAGGATGTAATTGTAAACAGTGCTGCTTTTGCAGAGCTAACAGCCCTATCTCTCTATAAACTCACAGGGAAAATTGGTTTCCAGCTGCTTCTTGGGTTATTGGTAAAGTGAAAAAGCACCCAACTGTTGCTGTGATGTTTGAAGCAAAACACAGTGCTTCAGCTCAGGTAAACTGCTCACTTCTCTACATTGCATTTGTTTCTGTCAAAGAAAGAGCTCCAAGCATCAATGCGTCAGACCACAAATCGGTCTCCTCCTCCCAAACTCCTCAGAGCCTCAAGGACGCATAAGATAAGTAAATATTGTCACTGCTGGCTAAAATTAGCTTAGTACTGTCCGTACTGCCTTGGCCAAAGTATGCGCTTTATTGACTCACCTGCCAGAACCTCTGCCTATGTTCACAATGGTCTTGTTTAGACTCTTGACTGTGAGAACGTGCAGAATGTGCACGCAGGCATTGTACCGGCCCAGTTGAGGGCAGCTACTCATTGGCTGTCTTTTCACACTAGTTGGAGAACTAACAGTAGACAGAACTGATAAAAGAGGCACCAAAGGCAAAGGATTTGTTTTAATCATAGGCTTACTAGTCTATGCTGAGACAGAGCATATAAAGCCAGTCATCGCCACCCAGAAAGGTTATTTTTTTAAAAAATTGCCTTCTTGAAGTTTTACGGCTGTCACTTGGTGAATTTGGAGTCCCTACCAATAACTGATAGACCCACCAGCTTATCTAGGCTTGGGAATGCTGGAGATTCAAGTCCTGCAATCTTTCAGTGTTCCGAATGGCATGAAGAGAGATTTCTGGCTCCTGTATGGTTTGTGAGTCTGTAAAATAGAACCAGTTACTTGACAGCGAGCATCAGAAAGATCAGAGCGGTTCATCTCTTTTCATTCGTCTTAGACGTGGAATAAGTAGTATCCTGAATACATTACCAGTGCAGGGGTGGAGGGCACTGTTGGGACAATGACAGGCCCTAATTTATCTGGACGACGATAAGTCTGAGTTTTGACCTTGTGACGATGACTGTTAATGTAAGTCTGAGCACCCGGAGATATCTGTAACTTGGGCTATACCAATCTCCGGCTGACCCCCAGAAGCCTGGGAGTCCAAAAGTCAATGTAAAGCACCTTGGCTTCCCTCAGCCCCTTGTGAGCTGCATCCTGTGTGATCACAGCTCAGTTGGACTTGATGATCTAGCCCATGGTGGGCCAAGTTCAGATCTGGTTTAAGTGGGTGAAAAAACTTATCAGCCCCCCCCCAACCCCGCCCTGAGTTGAAACGAGGTGGGTGAAGAATACAGAGGGAGGAGGGCTAGAGAGAAAGAAGAATGAAGACATACATTTGCTGTTATTTCATTTTTGTAAAAACTGTAATGTTTGTGTCTCTTTGCATTTGCACCCACATGGCACCCTGCAGTAACTCCATTATCCAGAGTCGTTGTCATCCCTAATTATCAGAAAGCCGTCACCGCTGCACTGCATAGGCTCCTGTTCACTCTGGCTTTCACCACCTGCAGCAGCTGGATCTGCATCTGTAACCTCTCCATCTGCATGCCATTCCAACCAAAACAATAAAGCTAATCCTATGGTAACAAAGTCCTTTGACTGCCTGAGAATGACAGATTTATGCCCTTTAATACATGTCTCGCCCCCTCATTGTTCATTCATCATGCTTGCCTAGAAGTTACGACTGTTCTCTCCATTTAATTTTTAGCACAGCTTTAGCCTTACCTCATTCCATGCCAGTAATACTGTAAAAGCATTGACTGTTTCCATGAAGTCACCAGCTCTTGGCAAGCGTAGCATGTTGTGTGCGTGGCTTGTCTTTATTGCATGAATATTTAGCACCATTTGTTCTTATGTTTTTGCAAGACCAGAAATGCTCCTTTAAAGTGAGGCAAAGTTTTAATCTGCACGAGGCAGATGCTAGAACTGGGGGCAAAGAATGAAAAATCCCAGCTGAAGTGCGTCTGATACAGTGCTCCTCACCTTGGCATCTGAGTGCCTAGGGATTATTAACCAAATTTTATGGGGAGGCAACCGAGGCTCAAAGTTGCTAAATGCCATGACCAGGTTCACATCATGCTGTGTCTTGCTAGGAAGAGTGATTGGTCTTAACTAATGTGCTCTAACTAAACCCCATCTAAACTTGACCTTTCCCCTAGCGTAGATGAAGGGTGATACCTGGGCGCAATTTTACTCCTCAAGTTGTAGACTCCTGCAAGTCTAGAAATGATTAACTAAAATGGATGTAAAAGCGTTACCCTGCATCTACACCAGGAATAAGGTCAATTTTAGGTCAGGCGTGGCTAGCATATGTTACAAGCAGCAGCTGCTCATGAATACTGTATGCACGGCTGAGGAGAACATTTTGTGCATGTTATAGCTTGAGTGTAGCCTGCGTGGGAGGAGGAGCTGTGTAAGAGGAGAAGGTGGAAGGGGTAGGTCCAGGCATACAGGAAACAAGCAAGTGCTGGCAGCCAGACAAAAAGATTTTGGACCCTGGCCATCACCACAAATCAGCCCTGACAAGAAAAGAACAGTGGCTACGGGGGTGCCCCCTGGACTCCTTCCAGGCATGCTGCTCCCATTGAAAGCCATGGGAATTTTGTTTCTACCACAGAAGGGCCAGCAGTTCAGCGTCTATCTCAGGGATCGGCAACCTGGCAGCAGTGGGGTGCTGAGTCTTCACTTTAATTTAAGGTTTCGTGTGCCCGTAATACACTTTAACATTTTCTTTAGAGGATCTCTCTCTAAGTCTATATTATAGAACTAAACTATTGTTGTATGTAAAGTAAATAAGGTTTTTAAAATGTTTAAGAAGCTTCATTTAAAATTAAATTAAACTGCAGAGCCCCCCGGACTGGTGACTAGGACCCTGGCACTATAAGTTCCACTGAAACTCAGCTTGCGTGCCGCCTTTGGCACCCCTGCTGTGGGTTGCCTACTCCTGGTCTACGTGTTCAGAGCCCAGTTCAGCAAACACTTACACACATGCTTAAGTGAAGCCAATGGGATTTAAGCTTGTGCTTAAATGCTTTGCTGAATTGGAGCCTCACAGCTATACAGGTACAGTACCTATCATTGTGGCTCCTTCCACTAATTATAACCAGCTAAATATTTACTAAATGACTCTCTAAATGAGTCTGTAAAGTCACCTTTGCTCTGCTGCTGAAATTGGCTGGTAATCAAAGACCTGCTAAAAGAACAGGGACAATAAATTGTATGCTGGGCACCTCAGTTCTCCAAACTTAGGCAATGGAAGGAACTGGCTCCCAGAGACATGGGCTGGTCACTGAAAATACACAGCTACTGCATTCCAGCAAAAAGAGCGAGCATCCCCAGGCTTGGAACTGCTGTCTCTAGTTAAAGAGGGAGACGTGGTCTTGGTTCTAGTTCCAATTACCCTGAAAAATAATAATAAAAAGGGACAATTTAAAGAGCAACTTTCACTCAAAAGCACCTGACAGACTTTACATAATTATCAGAAACGACATGGTTGGGGTCCCCATCTCTTACCGCAGGGCAGCCCACTATGGGTTATAAGCCAACAGCCTTTACTTATTATTTATTCAAACTTTTACCGTGTTCAATGAAAGAATGTGCTGCCCTGCTGCTGGGCACCCTTGACAAACTCCTCACAATTACTTCTCTGGAAATGATCAGACTCCAGTGGCCAGCTAAATATAACAAAAGTTTAATCAGCTCCATCAACACAAACCCACAGCCCTTCCCACCACGCCCCAGTCTTGCCCATTCCCCGACTCCGTAAGAGCCAGGGAGAAAACTTGCAGGTTAGCAGACTCAGGCGATTATGGACTCACAGGGAAAGGCCATTTCCAAAAGAATGAGACACAAATGGCAGGCAGCCTTCTCTTTTTTCTTGATGGAGTGTCCGTTGAGGTGCTGCTGCTGACCCCAGTAATGGTAGTGTCTCACAGGGAGAGAGGAAGTCACTGAGGCAGGTGGGATCCAGGCCCACTGTTTAAACAGTGCACGGCCCCACTGCAGAACAGGACGCAAAGGGTGAGGGGAATGCCTTAGCCACCACAAGCCGCAGCAAAAGGCTAGTGGTTCCTGGGGGTGGAAATGGGACTTGCCAATGTTAGTGTTTGGCCAAGGCTGAGATATTACTGGATCTTCACAGACAATGGGTCACATCCGGCACTGCACTAGGGCAGCTTTGCAATATCCCCACCCCGCGCCCCTGCATCTGCCAACACAAAACTGTCCTTTGACATCAACTATTTGATGAGTCTCCAGGTGTTGGGAACTCCCTGGATGGAGCAGAGGTGCCACAGTGGCTCCTACATCACCACTGCCTTAGTCTCTGGTGCAGAGGATGTAGCTGTGGAAACACGGGTTTGGCTGGCCTTGTTCATGTACCAGGGCAATCTTTGGTTGCCAAAACCAGCTAGTAATTTATAGCAGGCTTGGGACCGGTAGTCCCCAGGACTGAGGGTGCTCAAAGTTGGTGTAAAGTCCTCTTTGTCCCTCTTTCCCCTTCCTGAGCTGTTCCAGGTGCCCACAAATACTGTACTTATCCAGCTTGTGCCTTCAGATGAATAGATTTTTAAAGCTGGAAGGCTGCCATAATGATCGTCTAGTCCGATTTTCTGCATTATAAAGGCCATAGAACCACACCAATAATTTCCATTTCAAGCCCTTCACTTCTGTGTTGTTTTTAGACCAAGAGCTGCATACACTCTCATTTACCGCTGTTAATGTGTATCTGAGGACTGAGCTTGGCCCTTGGCATTTAGACAGGCCTAACAAGCCTCAACAGGTCTCGCCTATGCGTGAGTCATCACCTCTACCAAAGAATGAGGACAAGGGCCTAACCTTCGTGAAACAACAGAAAGGAAAAATTGTCATGTTTGCCTCTGACCATCAAGAGGTTGTGGCACAAAGTCACAATGTACCTTGTAGAAAAGCAAGCACCCTTTATTTATTTGTCCAACAATTCTGAGGTGATAAGATGCAGCAAAGAAAATGAACTATGAAAAACTACACTAGAAAAGGAACTGAACCCAGGCAGGTGAATTTGGGCACCCATGAGTAGAGCCTATGGGTGCATGTGTTTCATCATCTATTACCTTTTACTGGAGAGTAGGGCTTGTGAATTTGCTATTGAAATTGTTTTTTTAATGGAACATTGGGTTTTGAAGAAAATGATTTTTTTTTCACAAAAACCGTCTGCTTTCCATGGAAAATGTTGACTTTTTGTCAAATAAGCAGCTAATTGATAGTGTAGATGGGCTGTAAGGCCAAGCGTTTCAAACCAGGTGAGTAAACATAGGCACCCAACCTGCATTGACATCAAAATATCTTTGGGAATCCAGACCCTGGCTTAGGGTAAATTTTGGAAAAGCCCCCAAGTCAGTTCGCAACCTGAGGCTTTACCAAAATGCTCTACTTATTTAGGGACCTAAATAAAGGCAGCAATGTCTTCCAAAGTGCTGAGCAAACCGCAGCACACAGGCAAGTCAATTGGAGCTGCCTAACTGTAGGTTTGACCATTTTGGTGTAGGATTAGCATGGTTGACATATAATGCCAAGAAAATATTAGGCCAAGAGTGGTCTGAACGCAGGAGATTGCCAAAGTTTAGTGATGTTTCAGGGCCTCCCTGGGAGTGGTGAACACATTTCTACAGCACACCTACAATTCATTCGTGTTCCTCAGCCATGCTCGTTGGTATTTCAGATGTCTGGCTAGGATGTTATAATGCCTCATTATTGATCAATTATTACGAAGCAAATTGAATTTTGAAAGATAATTCAAGCAGTCTGGTTGGCTAATGACCAGGGCATTAATCCTCTTGAACTAGCCTGTACATACTAATTGAATCAGCATTGCTCATAAAAAAAGTGAGTGAGAGAGACTACCATCCACCTATAGATTTATTTCCTTGTTTCAGATTATACTACAGTGATAACCAGTTCAGTACAGGATGTTTCCTTAGTGACCTGCTGGAGCTAATGGCTTTGTCTTTGCCTCTGGCCACATACATTCCTTCTACCCACTTATTAATCCGTAAGACATGTCCTCTGCCTTAATCGTCAGTGCTTTTAACTCCATGCCACCATTGGGAGGATGCTTTTCCTGATACAGAGGCAATCTGCTTAGTGAAGACTTGTGTGAAAGCCGGGCACTTCTATGTTATTTGGTATGTGCTCTGTGTACTTGACGTCAGCAAAGAGTAGCACCAGTGTACTAATAATTTCATAATGGGTCTTACTGAACGAACGTAGACGGGAAGCTGAGATCCTTTGCACAAAAGAGAACACACTTCCCTGGGATTGCAATGAAGGAGGGAGACAGTTAATGAGGTAGGTAGCAGTTGTCTTTCATGTTATTTCCTGCCACTAGAGCTTCCCTCCTCTTTCTGCATGTGGCTATCCTAAGCAGACACTGGAGCCCAGCAGCTAAATAATGGGTAGGGCCCTACCAAATTCATGGCACATTTTAGTCAATTTCACTGTCATAGGATTTAAAAAATAATAATTTTTGTGATTTCAGGTATTTAAATCTGAAATTTCACGGTGGTGTAACTGTAGGGGTCCCAACTCAAAAGGGAGCAGTGGGAGAAGGGTAGAAAGATTATTTTGGGGGGTCATGGGATTTCCACCCTTCTGCGCTGCTGTTGTCGGTGGCGCTGCCTTCCGAGCCGGGCAGCCAGAGAGCAGCAGCTGCTAGCTGGGAGTGCAGCTCAGAAGGCAGCTCCAGCAGCAGTGGCACAGAAATAAGGATGCCATGGTATTGCTACCCTTACTTCTGTGCTGCTGCCTTCAGAGCGAGGCCCTTGTCCAGCAACCACCGCTCTCTGGCTGCCCGGCTCGGAAGGCAGTGCTGAAGTAATGCTGGCAATACCACAAAGTCGCTTTGGTACATTCCCTAACATCAAAACCTTACTAGTGCCCTCAGTAGAGTTAAGGAAGACTAGTTTCCCAAATGCCTGGAATGGGTGATCGTCACTGGTGCTGAGCTATTGCTATAAAAGCATAGGAGCTCACTGTTAAGGATTTGTGGTAGAGTGCAAGTTTGAAGATGGGGCCCATGCCCAGCGGCCCCGGCCAATTTGGGGGCCCACCGCAGGATCACCAGAACTCTGGCCCTGATGCCTGCTCTTCCTCTTCCCTCTGGCCAGGCTGGAAGTTGGAGCCTGGCTGTGGTAGGGTGAGCATATTCCCTCCCACCCCATGCAGAGCTAACCCATCTCTCCCCACCCCATGTGGAGTTGGCCTGCTCCCTTCTCCGCCCTGCCCCGAGGTGGAGCTGGCCCAAGCCCTTCCCACATCCCATGTGAGGCCTGGCCTAAACCCTTCTGCTCAACCCTTCACCTCCAACCCCCTTTTTTGGCAAAACAGGGCTTTTGTCCCATTTCCTCTTGCCAACTGATTATCTATTGGCAAGAGCAAATTGGACAAATGCCAAGTTTTGCAAAAAAAAAAATAATAAAATCACACCTGGGTCTGGGGCTTCGTTCTTTGGGGTAGGGAGAACCTCTCTTCTTTTACTGGGGTATTGTTTTTCATAACCATTCATCCCCATAAGGAGTGGTGCTGCTGTGATACTGGGAAACTTGAGTGTCTGAAGGAATTGCTTGTGACTTCTGGTTAACCAGTGGGGTGAAGTCTGATTGGTGGGCCTTAGTAGTAAAGGAACCCCAGCTTTGGGCTGTGACTACCCTGTTCTAAGCAATTTGTCCTGAACCGATACTCTCAGTAGTGTCCCACCAAAGACTGCTTCATTACAGCCGAGAGCCTTAGAGTGTTCATCCTTGTACGTCCCCCTGCATCCATGGTGCTCTAGACCCAAATTCATCAAATCGACATCAATGAAGCTACGCCAATTTACACCCATTGAGAATCTGGCCCCTCAGAATCTGGCCTATGGGGAATTGCAGGTGCTTACCCAGATGTGGCCCATTAATTATTTTGTTTTTACTGCATGCAGCATCCTAAAGTGAGGATAACAGTGTCCGTTTCCTCCCATCACTCCCCCTAAAACTCCCTCACTCATTTGTGATATTTTTAAAGCCCCTATTTATATATAAATATTTAAGATCACACTTACGAATCGAATCCAGAGGCAGGCCTCCTGTTCTTTCTGGCTGTCCCTTTGAGAACACAATACGCTCACACAACATTCCATTCCAGACTTGTCTTGTTGATGCGCTCTCATTGATCATACATTATCAGACTGACAGCTGGACGTAGCAAGAGGCCATGAGTCAGATCTGCACAGTACAGTTTATTGACAATTTTTTCTCCCTTATAAAGATAGGTCAATAGAGAAGCAAGGGATTTCCCCCTCTTCCCATCCTAATAGCTAGAATGATTCATAGGCAAAATAACCCAGACACAGTTTCACAAATCACTGGCAAACTCAGAGCTCCACCTCACATTCCCTATATAAGTGACATTTCCCATGGGTTTCATTGAGAGAGTTTTAGCTGACAAAGGACAGAATCAGAGCTACAAAATTGGTTTCTAAACAAAGAGGAATCACATCTCCATTTGCTTTAGTTGGGCAGGGTCTGATCCTGAATGGTACGGAGCATGTGCAACTTCCACTGAAGCCAGTTGGGAGTTGCAAATGCTAAACATCACTTCGGATCAGGCTCTCAGCTGGGCAATGACACCCACGTGGAGTCAACATGCTGCCAATTCCTTACCCAAAGGAGAGTTGGCATGGTCTTATCTAAATCCTATTATGGATTAATGCTCTGCCCTTTGTAAAAAGACTCCAGTCGCCATTCTGATGATGTCCCGTGAGACATACAAACTGCCCACAGACTTGCCTGGATAGCTGGTGAAACATTTTTTGTGAAAAAATTGGAACTCCCTCCCCCTTTTATTAAACGGAAATTTCAAACGGTTTCAAACAGCTGGTTAAAAAAAAGGGAAGAAGCTTTTGTGAAAATTTCTGTTTTTTCATAAAAAAAGTGTTTCATTTTGGCAAAAACAACTAATTGAAAAACTGAAATTCAGCTTCCTCTGCCTGATCTGATCTCCTGGCTCAGTGTCTACATTATGTTCCAAATGAAGGATAGACAGATGACTTTTGATCATTGCCTTCAGTGCTTTGGCCTGCCTAGCAACTTGCTGTCCATGGTCTCCACCTCAGAAACTGCTCACGATTGCAGAAAACTCAACAGCAAAATCTTGATGTTACTCCTGTCCCTCTGAAACTGAATGATAACATCTCCCTTGAACTCCATTCAAACCAGAGAGGAATCATCTGAGATCCAGACCAGCAGTCTCAAGGATGTGGCGGAGACAGTGCATGAGAACCTCATGAGGAGTCCGCTTCCTCTTGCTCAGCGACAGACCTTGGTGTTCTTAACAAAGAAGTGAAGGGAACCGTCCAAGATCAGAGTAATGAGAGGTCACCAAAGGCTGCAGTTAAACACGCAAACCCAATCCTCTCTGCGGGGTTCTGGTTCATTTCAGGAGCCGTTTGATTTAATCAGAAGGCTACAACTTTGTCAAGTGCCTCTGGTTGCATTCCTGCTTTACACCAGACTCCATAATCAAAACATACAGAAACTAAACAGGGTAGCTCTTAGGTTCTCTCAAAGCTGTACTGGTTTCAGGTCAGCACAATCCCCTACCTCCCTCTTCTCTGGAAGTAACCAGCCCCCTCTTTAAAGTGCCCTATCTGGATCTAAGCTGGACATACTTCCCTGACCTATGAATCCTGGTTGAGGATTTACCCTGAAATCCAGTGACCTACCAGGGACGGCATCCTCTTAAATGACCCTCCAAGGCAAGATTCAGTGGGGTTGCAGGGGGTCACCAGAAAGATCTGTATGCCTCACCACAGCACGCTACTCTGGGAAGGTCTAGCTACAGTGAGTGGAGCAGGAGAAGATTTAAATAACAGCAGTTCATCAAAAAAGTGAGAATTAATCCATTGCCATCTGATTATTTTGCTAACCCACTCAACAGGACTTTGTAAAGCTCTCATGGCGGGCGGGGGTGGGGGGGAAGAGGGGCTAAGTGTGTTATTTGGCAGAGATCCAAGCTTTAGATCAAAATCCCTCCAAGTTACTTAAGGAAAACAGTAACATTTTTAAAAAAATTATCCCATCTCAGGCCCATGAAACATGTAGTCATGGGGCCTCTTTCTTGTCCACGTAGACTCAATTCTCACCATAAATACATTACCCCATTTTTTTTTTAAATGAAAGAGCTTAATGCTAAGCACCTGTCTATATTTAAGCACCTAAATAAGTCACCTGCTCTTCAGGGGTGCTGAGCACCCACAGGTACCATGGAAATCAGTGCTGTCCTCCTGCCCTAGAGGAAACTCTTTAGCACTAGTTGTTTGGGCTGTGCATCAGAACCAGGATTTAGACTAGGCCTACCTGAGTTTTGCAGCATGCTGCATCACATCCACGCACAAACACTGCCTTCAAATACTGCTGTACTAGTGTGTTGTGGGACTCCCACAGTTCCAGAATATCCCCCCGAGAGCAGAGGGTTAAGGGGAAAGTTTCAAAGCAGCGTGGGACCTGAAAGCTATTCTAGGAAATTATCATCAATATCCCATAGTGTCACTGCTCCCATTGTCTGCATTGACCTTAACATGGAGTGCACCCCAGAGGAGTTGAGGCAAATCTATGTTCTACAAGCAATATTTCTGGCTGGATTTAGATGTTACAGAATCAGCTGGTCACTGATGGCCAGTGACAGAGAAAAGTGGAATTCTAGAGGACAATGAGTGCCAGAGCCAGAAGTGAATCTGCTAACAGTATCGTCTCATGCAAGTAGTTTCTTCCAATGACTGGTTCAGTTCTGCCAATGGAACCACACAGAACCACAGTTGAGGACTATACCTTCGCAAAGCAACTTAGCACAGTGGCATAGGATGGATGCGTTGTTTTCCCCCTCTCCTGCCTGTGCTGTCTCTGGATGCAGAAGGTGTGCACATCCATTGACGCACTGGTGCTCCTGGTGGTAAGTGTCCCATTGTTTTGTTTTCTTTGACTCTCCATCTGTATTGTCAGTGCTGGTCTATTTATCCCCATGCCAAGCTCAATAAACAGTTGGGCACAGTTGTCCTTTACCTTCTGCTCTGCTTCTCTCTCTCCCCACTTCCACAACTTCCATCTCCTTTTCATATCACTCTGTATGTTGGGAAAACTGTCATTCCTCATCATGCAAAGACTAGTAAGTTGCATTCTTGTGTGTCCCATCACTTATGTGTATTGCCCTGACTGACCTTGGTTATTTCCACCCTTTTGACAACAGTCTGAGGAAGAAAGGGGGGAATGAGAATAAAGCAGTTATTGGTGGGGTAACAGTTATTTCAGTGCAGTTATTTACCTCCTTGTTTGTTTCAAGGAGGCAGTGTGTGAAAGATAAGATGCTACCATTCATAAACACAATACAAGGCATCTTTGTCTGAATTCCACCATTACTTCCCACTGAGTATTTTCTACCTCCACTCTATCTGATACCCTGGTGGCTGCTCAGAAGCGAGACATGGAGCACAAAAAAATCATGATCAATGGCCTTTTTAAAAGAAAAATGGGGCTTTCATTGAGGTGATAGAGTGGGATATAACTGTATCAAACTGTGAACTCCATATTGGAAGTTAAATGAAAATCCAGCTAGGCACTTATCTGCACCTTTAGGCATGAAAATAGCTTTCAAAATCTGGCCTAAGTCCCATTTTCAAAAGGGACTCAGGCTTTTTGGTGCCTAAGTCCCATTGACTTAAGCTGAGAGTTAGGACTAATTTAAATACAGTTATATCGGTACAAAAACTATGTCAATTCGGGATGCAATATTTTACTGATATAGTTATAGCAGTACAACTCCTAGCATGAACACACTAGACCTTATTCCCCTTCCTGAAGCTAATTCAGTATAAGCACCTTTATACTGTCATAACTGCATCACTACTACTAAACTGGTATAATTTAATTAACAAATTTTGTATGTAGACAAGGCCTTAGACTCCAAGTCACTTTTGAAGAAGAGGCTCTAAAAATCACTTAGGCACTTCAAAATATTTTACCCAATTACATTAATCACTAAAATCCTCCAAATGCAAGTGCTCCTTTGATAAAGAACTCATTAGAATAATTCTTCCTGTTAAGGGTCCATTGGAGCTAGCCCTGTCAGTTTTAAAGAATGCCATCTCATGTTCTCATCAAACTCAAACAAGTGGGAAAACAAAATGGAGCTTTAAGCAGCTACTAAAATACCCATCAAATTCCCATATGCCTTTTTGCTTTGCAGCAAAATATAGGAAAGAGATTTGAATCTCTTTCCCCTCCCTTCTCTACTTAAATCAGCACCACAACTAAAATAACCTCTCTGCTTAAGGGGGGGGACATTGATGAATATATTCTGATCACTGCAGCCAATAGACATTGATCAGACAATGACAACACAGTTATTAACAGATTGCAAAAACTGGCACAATGTTTTCAGCCTTTTAACATGAAAATGTTCCACTGCAGCAAACTGGTTGCATTTTACTAAGGAAACAGCAAAAAAGGAGTATATAATTCCATGGTTTTACAACTGAGTGCTTGATCTGAAGTCCACTGAAATCAACGGAAAGACTCCCTTTAACTTCAGTGGGGTTTGGGTTAGGCCCCCAAATTGCTAATATTGTAGTGAATTAAAGTCAATGTAAATACTTTTAATCCCTCAGATTACTGTAAGCAAATTCTGACCTCCTGCTGTTATTAGCAACAAGCCAAATCCTAAATTCCTTGCATAATGGTTTTTAAGGCAAATTCATCTGATCCTTCTATTGGATACAGTAAGGCAGTAGTTCTCAAGCTTTAGTACTGGTGATCCCTTTCACACTGCAAGCCTCTGAATGCGACATCCCCTTATAAATTGAAACACACATTTTTATATATTTAACACCATTATAAATGCTGGATGCAAAGCAGGGCTTGAGGTGGAGGCTGACAGCTCGCAATTCCCCCATGTAACAGCCTTCCAACCCCCTGCTTGAGAACCCCTGCACTAATGTAAATGTGGAGTAACTCCACTGAAGGCAGGCAAATTAACATCAGTGTCAGAGGAGACTCAACCCTCTTAACTTCAACTGACAGTTGCCAGAGTAAAAAATAACCCAAACTGAGTAAGGACCACAGGATTTGGCCAACTATATTTCGCATCAGACTGTCGATCTGGAACTCCTGAATCCTAGCATCAAGGAGTCATTATTGAAATAATCCAGGATAATAATTAAAGGGGTGAAGGCACTGATTGGAAGGAAGACTACCAGAACTAAAGACAGTATTTTGAATGCCAAAATATCTGATTTCTGGTACCTCGGTTTTAGGAATGTGCCACGTCAGGCCCCCAAAATTAGAGGGCACTTTTGAAAATTTGGGCCTTGATACGTTGGACCATATGTTTAGTTGATGAAAATCACTGTGGCTCCATTAACTCCAACCACTGACTTGCTCCTGACAATTTGACCAGTCTAGCCTGGCCATATCAATGACCATGGAGTGAAATAACGATCGCATAAAAGCATCAGAAACATGTAGACACCAAGGACTGAAAGGGATTATTCCTGGTGGTACAAAGGGACAATATTAAGACTGGGAAAACATGGCCTTGGATCACCTACTCCCATAGTAAAACCCATGGGGTGTGGCTCATGGAGACAAAAAACACTCCGAAGTCCCCCTTATAGAGACTCCATCACGTCATTCTGTTGGGATACAAGAAGGTGAGACCTCTGTGCAACAGGACACAGGACCTTCACCCACAGCCTGCAGGCCATCATGTTCTGAAAGTGCCAAGTATTACCATTCTGAGTACTAGTTCTTACTCTTCCTAGACAAATGTTTCCGCTTTCCATAACTGGGAAAGGAGCCTAAGAAGAGGGGAAAGGAGCCAAAGAAGAGAACAAAGGTTGGGGGGGGGGGGAGAGTAATCAGAAAGTCTAAATATCTTTAGCCATTAGTGATATGGCCCCTTTCCAAGTCTACTGAGGTCAGTGCAGGTCTGTTCGATTCTAACTTGTCTCTATTTTAAGATGCATGTTCTTTACTTACAGTGTCAATATTTATTCTAGCTGATGAACTTGGTTTTTAAAATGTCTTTTCCTGGTAGTGACACACTTCCTTTCCAGCTTTTGAAATGGAGATATAATAAGGGATTAACTAGCTGAATAAATATTACCTTTCATGGAGAATAATATAATGTAGCCACTTCTTCATATGTAATGTGACCATTGAATAGACACTGCCCAAATATGTCTCTTTAATATTAATGTATAAGATTGGCTGTGTGTATTCTATTGATTCATTAGATGTTCATATATATATGGTACTGAGTCATGTGGAACCATTTTTACTTTTCTATTCTGATGTTTGATCTATGGTTGCCTCTTCCTGCCCCTTAAACACTTAACAGGTGTTCACTTAAGGAGGTTCAGAAGTAACCTCCTGTGAGCAGATCACTGAAGCAGAATAAAGCCGCTGGAAGAAGAATTTATTAGCAGGAGGAATAAATAGTTTCTTTCATTGTCATGATATTTTCTTTTCCATTTGGCAGACACTGTACTTAGAAATTCCTCCAAGTCTTTGTTTCTGGACTTCTAGACTTCACAAACCAAACCTCTGTCCTCCAAATTACTGCCAAGGCTGCTACTGTCATACTCCTTTTCCTGTATGTTAAAAACAGGATATTATTGTAAAAACAAAGAGAAATTACTGGTTTTTGCTGCTTCTAATTGCCAAGAAGAACCAGAGAGGAATGAAAGCTCTGAAACTTCTGTTCTGCTACTGTCAGGTGAAGATCAAACACATTTAGTTGCTAATCACTGAAAGCTTCAGCAGATAATGCTGCAATTTGCTGCTCCCCTTTGAAATTTTAATCATTTAAAGGTGAATTTAGAGTTTAAAGCTTTCTTAAGTCTTTCATTGACAAGAGGGTTCATTTAAAAAGAGAAGGGGCAACAGCAGTTCATGACAAGAGCCTGGCTAAAGATAGGCTGCAGCTAGATACAGCAAACTATTTCAGCATTAGCAGAGGGGTTTTTGTATCCTGTTTTCCTGCCTCTCTCATAGGGGTAATAACTGAAGTTAAAAGCCTCATCTTTGTATGTGTCAATCCCCCTGGACTGAAAGTATCGTACTAATCTGTTTTAAAAACAAGAGAAAAATTTGATTTCATAGGCTGGCACTCACCTGATGGTCTGCTGTACTAACATGAACAAGATTACCACTGATGTCATTGGCAGAGCTATGCCTATATGGGGAGCAGAGCATCAGAATCTAATTTAGAGTATGTCTACACTGCCAGTGAAAGGGCGATTGTGATGAGTAGACATATCCATGCTAGTATTAATCTAGCTAGCATGGGTAAGAGCAGCAGTGAAAACAGAGTACCATGGGCTTCAGTATGGGCTAGCAAATCAAGTATGTACCCAGGCTCTCCAGTGGGCTCATCTTCGGGTTGCTAACCTGTGTGGCCACGTCTGTTGCCCAAGCTGTGCCTCCCTGTCCACCCAGCTATTTTTAACAGTGTAGTGTCCCCTTCCCTCCATCCTACTGGAGCCTTTCCCGTCCACAGGAGAGGCTCTGCCAGGTCCCCACTGCTGGAGCCTTTCCCTGCTACAGAGAAAGGCTTCAGCAGCAGGGAGCTTCTGAAGCTTTACCCTGCAGTCTCTCACTTCCGCTGCCATGGCCTTTCACTGACACATGTATCTATACACTGCAGTGTGGAGGCAGCCTGCTCTTCATGCAGTGTGTAGCTACACATATACTCCATGCCTCTAGATGGCTTTTGTCTATATTTTTGTAGCTACCGACTGCGCTCTATCTGAAAACTTATGTCATCCTTGTCATAGTGGTATCTGATATCCACACAGTCGTTAATAGATTTTATCCTCACAACACCCTTATGAGAGAATATTTCCCTCACTCTCTCTCGATTCTTAAACAAATGGAAAACTGGGAGTAAATTGAACAACTTTTGGTAGGTCCCACAGGACGTCTCTGGCCTAGTAGGCCATATAACATAGGTCTTTTGAGTCCCAGTAGTCTGCTGCCCTGTCCACGACCATCCATCCACCTCAGCCCAGCTGCAGTGCAGGAATAGCTAATTTAGCCTTACCTTCAATTTGTCTCCTGTGCTGGATTACTTCAAACTGGCTGGGTCCTATTTTCAAATGTATCAGGGAACTGAAGTCCTGGCATTTCTCCTTTCCCACACCAAAATACCTCCTTAATCTTGTAAGGAGACTAGAGAGGAACAAGGATACGTATTTGAAATAGTCTAGCTCTAGTAACCTTCAGTGACACTTTCAAGGCACATTTTCTTAGGAGAGCTGCTGAGGAAGCAACTATGATCTGAACTGATGCTCAAAGTTAAAGTAGGGAATCTGGTTTATTTCTGTGCTGCTGGATACTCACCATTGTTAGGTATTCTAGGTTGCTGTTTCTGTGATTTATTGTATTTTTAAGCGTGTGTCAGAGATGCTTAGGATATTCAGATATGCACCTCTTATTTTGATAAAATTAAGGATGAAATAAATAAGGAGCTTCTGAGATTTATTCCCATCTCTTCCACTAGCTGGTCTCTGCACTTCAGAATCCTTATTTATCAGAGCTTCATAGGTACAACTCAAAGATAGGGAAATTAGCACTATTTCCATTTTACAAAGAGGTTACAGGTAAGATGGTCAGATGTGGATGCCTAAAACTAGGCACTTAATTAAATCCATGCTTAGGATCATATATTCAAAGGCCAGAAGGGACCATTGTGATTGTCTTGTCTGATCTCCTCTACAGCACATACTGCAGAACTTCCCCAACATAATTCCTAGAGCAGAGCTTTTTAGAAAAACATCCAATCTTGATTTTAAAATGGACAGTGAGGGAGAATCCACCACAACCTCTGGAAAATTGTTCCAAAGGTTAATTACTCTCACCATTAAAAAATGTACACTTTAGTTCCAATCTAACTTCAACTTCTAGCCATTGGATCGTGTTATACCTCCCTCTGCCAGACTGAGGAGCCCATCATCAAATATTTGTTCCTCATGTAACCCCTTAACCTTCTTTTTGTTAAGCATTAACAGACTGGGCTCTGAGTTTATAAGGAATATTTTCTAATCCTTTAATCATTCTCATGGCTGTTCTCTGAACCCTCTCCGAGGCATCAACTTTCTTCCTGAAGTGTAGACACTAGAACTGGTTATGTTACCCCCGCAGCAGTGCCACATACAGAAGTAATGGTCTGATTTAAAGGGGTGCTGAGCTCCAACAGAACAGCTGCTGTTGACATGTAAATAGCACATTACAGTACATAGAAGACATCATCCCTGACCTGAGAAGCTTCTTCTAAGCCCATGATACAGGAAAGCACTTTAACATATGCTCAGGTGCCTTGCTGCATAGGGCTAATTTCCTGATAACGCAGTAGTGATCTGCACTGTCAGGCAATAGCTATGCTATTACAGATGTTTAAAGAATAAACATGGCTGTGGGGATGTACCATTTGAATGGATTGTTCGGTGGCTTAGTAATAACTTTCACATCAAATCTATCACTGAGCGATAGTGCCCAAAAGCATTACCTTTTGACGCCTAGGTTGTGGCTTATATGGTGGTATCGGGACTCAGTCCAGTTCCCTGTGACCAGATATGCACATCACAGATCACAACCATGACTTGCTTTATTATTTATATTTTATGCTAATTACAGAACGAGAGAGTAGCTCCTGGCTCCCTTTATGCTTAAAGAAAATAGCCAGTTACACAAAACCTCAGGAGACTCGCCCACTGGTTTATGGCTGCTGCAGCAGAGAAGCTCAGGCCCATTCATTCCTTGAGACCAAACCACACTCCTAAAGTTGGCCCCACTACATGAGGGGCCTTGTAGACAAGCTAGCATTACAGCTACGCAAACTATACCTATTCTATGGCCAAACAGAGGACTACGGGCCCATCTAGCCAACACCTTATACAAGCACTCCAATTCACACCAAATTTTGTAATAAACCAGACAATATGGGCAGGGAGGGCCCTGAACTAGACACAAATCAAATTTATTTGACTGTCTAACATAAGTATAAGAGGGAGGCTTCTGGCAGGGGATAACTCCATGAAAATATGGGCCCATATGACACAAAGCATTATTTTACATGCTCCAGCTCACTCAAACCACATGCGTGGGATCTCCATTTGCTGAAAAAACCACAGCTCATGCTGGTAGTATTTAAAATATTTTAAGTCATTGACAAGCAGCTGGAAGCTCAATATAGTGCTTATATTTTACTATGGATTAATACTACTGGGACATTTCAGCCAAAAAAATGCTTGAAACTGCTGCTAGAATTTTTCATTGACTTAACATTCCATAGACATTGTTAAAATGTCATTTTTTTTAAAGGATTAGTCTGCCTTTAGAATGTTAAAAATGCTTAAATTACTTGATATCAGATAAGAAGGTTTTAAGTGAGGCACAAGAAAAGGAGATTTTATTAAGAAAATAGGTATACTTTGCCTTCTGCTTGGTGGGCACAAATCATTTCCTTTATGAAAAGGATCATGCTGGTGTGTGGTAAATTAGTGTGTGGGTCATTTGCAGTCCATTTGCTGGGTACCTGATGCTACAAGTGGTTGAAAACATATGCAAGCACCAGTGTGGAGAGTCTCACCTCAGATTTAAGTCAAGGTGCTGAACTTTTAGTTAAAACAAACCACATCGGTGCATGCAAGTGAGAGTGAAACCAGCAAGTTGCCTCTAGCAGCTCAGGTGTCTATGTGCTAATTAATAATTGATACAAACAGTCCGTGAGATCTTGGTTCTCATTGGCATCTGAGTTTATCTTGGAAGCCATGAGGGATGTGGTAGGGTACAAGGTGCCAGTAGCAGCTCTCTGGCACCTCCGTATAAGTTGGAGCTATGGAGAAACAGCTCTAGTTTACACTAATGGTGTGAAGTCCTGTAGTGACTTTACACCAGTGAAGCTTTTGGCATAACTCTACCTTCATTCCCCCTTCTGACATGCCATTCCCTTCCTCTGGCTCCCTACACCAGAAGTGGATGTGGTGGTTTGTGCAGCAAAAACCTCTATACTAGCCCCCAGCTTTCTTCCAGTGGAGAGTTCCCCAGCACATGTGGTCTTCTCCACTGGCCACTTTGTGCCATTTATGATGGACTTAGACAGGAGAATCTAACCCACAGACTATGCCTTGCTGTCTAGGCATCTGGAAAATACCCAGCCCCACACCATGAGGCCTGGTAACTGTGGGAAGCAGGAGACTATGTAAGCTGCAGTCAGTCATCCACAAAGTCTTCCCAAAAGACTGGCAGCTATATACATAAAGAGGGACAACTGAAATGTAACTAACCCTGGTACGAAAGAACAGCAGCACGATATGAATGGCAATGGTGAGGGATGGGAAAATTAGACCAGAACACAAGTTCAAAGATTGCTATGAAAGGTTCAATAGTGTCTTTGGGGCTGATACTCTGCTGATATAGGTTGGCAGAGCTCCATTAGGTTCAGTGCAGATTTACACCTGCTGAAGATTTATCCCCTCAATGTCCATAGACATTAGTATATTGGAGAGGTGGGGGTGAATGCCTCACAAACAGGAAAGTCTGATCTACAGATAGAGTGAAAGGAGGATACTTTGGTATCTCCTTTCTCAAGACCAAAGATCTTTGTTATCTTCAACCAGGCATCACATAAACTGTATTAAAAGAAAGCATCCTGGCATTTGAGCTACCTAGGGTCAAGTCACTGCTCTGCCACATAATTTCTGTGTGATCTTGGGCAAGTCACTTAACCTCTCTGTACTGCATCTGTAAAATGAGAGTGTGACCATGTGACAACTCACCTCTGTAGCACCTTCTGCTGGTCATCTGGGGAATCAGCTCTTCCAGCCTCCAGAGAGCCCTCTGCAGGCCGCTGTCCTGCTTGCTGCTGGCCCCGTGTCCCTCCCGGACCCAGTGCCACATTATCTCTGGGTTGCCACCTCCTGGCAGTAACCCCCACTCTCAGAGGGTCTCCCCTCCCTGGGGTACCCCCACCCTCTTATCTCTCCTTGCCTCAGCCTGTGGCTACTGCCAGTCAGCAATGAGCCCCTGCTCCCTGGAGTCCCAGTCATCACAGGCAAGGGGGTTTTGGAACTTGCTGCCTTTCTCTACCACCTGGTACCTTTATGGGCCTAGGACCAGGCCCTGCAGCCTGGGGAGTTGCCAGCCTGGAGCTCCCCTGGCCTTTCCCCAGCCCGCCTTCATTCTCAATACCCTTCCTCACTGGCAGCCAAGCCCTACTCCCTCCAAGGCTAGACAGAGGGACTCACCTTCTGACCCCACTTATAAGGGCTAGCTGGGCCCTGATTATCCTGGCTACAGCTGTGGCTGCCTTTCCTACCAGCCCAGCTGTTATTAATCCTCTTCCTAGCTACAACCCTCTGCTGGGCTGCTTTTCCTCTGCAGCAGCCCTCTACAGGGCTGTTTTAACCCCTTCAGGGTTGGAGCAGGTAGCCACCCCGCTATAGGGGGTAATAACATTTCATTACCTTACAAGAGTGTTATGAGAATAAATACATTAAAGATCTTTTTCAGGTATCTGAAAACCAAAAGGGTTACATACAGGAAATGGAAGGAGGGGCATGTCACCAAGGAAGTATATATTGGAATAGCGCAAGCGTGTGGGGACAAAATCAGGAAAGGCAAGGCAAAGAATGAGTTATAGCTGGCAAGAAATATTAGACACAACAAGAAGGGGTTCTACAATTATGTCAGGCACAAAAGAAAGATCAGGGGTGGTGAGCTGGTAACAGAAGATGTTAGGAAGACAGAGCTGCTCAATGTCTATGTTCTTCTGTCTTCTCATAAAAAGTAGTATGTGTGCAGACAACTAGCAAAATTACCATACACAATAAAAGGGAAGGGATGCAGATTGGGATAACTAAGGAACACATCACAGATCTTTTGACTAATTCGGATGAATTCAAGTCAGAGGGGCCTGATGCAGTTCACCCCAGGGTGCTGAAGGAACTAGCTGAAGAAATCTCAGAACAGCTGGCAATCATGTTTGCAAACTACTGGATGACAGGAGACGTCCCGGAAGACAGGAGAAGGATTAATGGAGTGCCCATCAAGCACTACTGGAACTAGGCCTGCTGGGGGATTGAAAAGACCTGATAGATTCCTGTAGCTGGATACCTTTTTCTGGATGTTACTATTGCATGTTTGGCAGGAGCTGGCAAAGTGAAACCGGCAGATGAATGCAACACTGAAACATCTTGATGATTACCACACCCTCAAAGAGTCATCAGAGGGGTTAAAAACATTGAGCAAGCAGTCAAGGTCAAAGCTTCCCACCCTCCCCCCCCAGTTCCAAATGAAAGATTAACTGCATTTCTGCTTGTGAAAGTTATGCTCAGAACACTCCTCCAGGCATGTTTTAGTCTGAAAAGAGTCCATTATCTTCATCTGGCACCACCGTGCATGTCCAAGGGATAACCCTCTGCAGAGCTCACATCAACAGAGCGAGTATAGTGCTTCAGTGCAAAAGGGCAAACGTCCTTCGCTGGCTGAAAGAAACAAGAAACAAGTGGAAATGAGCTGGTTGAGCCTAAAAAAAAAAAAAAAAAATCGATGGCATGTACAAAAAGGCCAACCCAGTATAATGAAAGAGACTGTTACAAAAGTGTGTTTGTTTTTTCAAAAGCAACATGTGAATGTTTTTATACAGTGAATGTTAGGAAGGAGGCTTTCACTAGAATTTCTTTTGAGAAAAGAAGAACATCCCTATAACATTAATCCCAGTCATCCTTTGGCAACACCCAGCTAGATAGCCTAAACCACATTTTCCAAATGAGCTCAGAACCAGATTTTCAAGAGCTCAAAACCCAGAGGTGGGAGCTGATTTTTCAGGGGATCTCAGCATCCAAGATGTTTTAGAATCTGGCCACTTATTAGTGTTCCTATATAGATGCGGAACTCAAACACTGGACCTTGTACAGTTTCAGTTGTGTTTATTTAATAATCTTACAGGTCACAGATTACAAATGGTAGGTGTGGCAGAGCCATGGTCCAGAGAGTCCTTCCAATAGTCAATCAGAGATAATTTAAAAGGGTGTGTGGGGGGGGGTGGGAATCAACCCTTTTTCTTATTAAAAAAAGGGTTTTATTTTCAGCCATCCCACCTAACACATGCTACAAAACACTTTTCTGCTCTTGGCAGTTCAATAGCACGGAGCTTCAAAAGAAATAAAACAAGAGACATATGTACTCCAGAAAGAACTGTCCCAGCAAGTGGAGAACAGATCTCACAGCAACAACTCTTTCCACCGTACTGCTTAGCTGTCATAGGAGGCCCGGCTATTTGAAGGCAGCAGTCTTCTCCTTGAGCTTTCCCTCAAGCTTCTCCATCCCAGGCAGAAGTCACCTTGCTAAGCTACGGAAACTGGAGGTGGGCAGATGGAGGGAAAGTAGCCTCACAAGCACCCTCTCTCATTTTAGGTACCAAAGGGTCTGTACAGTTCTTCATAATGTTTGCCATGCCATATATTGAAGCCAGCTGGTCTATGGGCTATGTCCCTGCTCTGGTTGCTTGGTACTACTGCAATGGCAAACAAGGTGGCAACTTGGCGATGCAGCTCCCTGGGGGTTTCACGAATATGGGGGAATCCTCAGCTGGTTGAAAAGCCACCATGGCAGCTCCTGTATCACCCACCACTCCTGGTCTCAAACATGGCCCAGCCTTGGAGAAAGGGGTGTATTTATGCCCAGTCGATCTATGGCTGCTGGAAGGCCTCGAGGGCCCATGTATAGCCAGCATAACATAGAATGGCCCAGAGATAGTACCAGGACTGGATGGGGTTATGTCAAGGCACACTATGGAGCTTTTAGTATGCTACAGGCGTGTCCATAGGGGCAGGTAGCATGCGGCGAGCTAGCGTGTCATAGATTTACATCCTGGCTTGCTGCACACTAACTCCCCTTGTAGACAAGCCCGCTGCCTTCACCACAGCCTTTTAAAGAGAGCAAAGCAGATACCCTAAGCACAGAAAGAAGTTGTTTTGTGCACTAACAGAGTAGGCCTTTTGAAACAAGGCCTGATTGAAGTCTCCTTTAGCTAATGTCAAACACAAAGAGATCTATGTCTTAAGATAAGTGACAAGGAGCTACACCCAAGTTTTTATTCTAGATGCATTTATTTATATTTGGAAAAAAAAATCTATACTGCTTGGAAAGCCATTAATATCTATTTTTTGTTTAAAAAAGGTCAAAATTGAATGTCAACTCGAGCGCATGTTGTGACAGAATAGCCGTTTTGTTAATCTGAAAGCAAAATGGTAGCGATGTTACCGGATATTTTCAAGCACACCGATTTCATTAAAGAAACATTCAAAGGCAAAATAAAGCATCAGTCATAAAATGTTTGTGGATAAATGCGGTGGCTTATTGCACTGAGCAATGAAATGATTCTGAAAAAAAAAAGAGTTTGCATGTGAGTAATGGCTTTTTCAGTGCTAATGTGGTTTAATTCTGAATTAAATCCTTGTCCTGCAGACAGAGGCTGTCACAGTGATCAACATGACTTCATCTTCTTTTTCCCTGTAATGTCATTATGGAAAGCTCAGTACTCCAGAAGCATGTGCTGTTACCAGTAGGCATGTGCTAACAATGCTGACTTTATGCTCCCTTGAAAGAATGCCCAGTACATCTGTAAATGCATTATGTATACATTAGGGAGATCTTCTGATATCCCATCGGAATGAACAGAGGGGCACTGCATTTATAAGATCTCCAATCTGAAGGCTTGGATTTAGAACTGGTTGGGTATCTTTGATTAAATCAACCAGTCTCCTGAGCTGTAAGGGTAAAAAACCATCTTCACATTTTCCCTGGAGACTTAAAAAAAATGCTCATCTATAAACAGAATTTAGTGCTGGTGAAGAACACCAGATTGTTGGCAATGATGACCAAAATCATCTAAGCCCTGGGGAGGTTCAGGAGAAGTGGTGAAAATTCAGATTTTCTTCATAAATCCTCTGCAATGTGTTTTGGTCTGATTATTTGTATCACAGTAGCACCTAAACATTGCAACAAAAATCAGAAACCCATTGTGTTAGGCACTGCACAAACACACATGCCAAGAGGCAGCCCTTGCTCTGGAGACCTGACAGACGAAAGTATTATCATCATCAGTATAATCTCTATTTTACAGATAAGAAACAGATTTATGGCTTGTCTACACGCTGGGGTAATGTGCTCTACAGGCAGAGCCATCCCTAGGGTATGGCAAATCGGGGTGATTGCCTTGAGCCCTGTGCTTTGGGGGGCCTTGTGCTTTGTGAGGAGATGGGCAGGAAGGTAAGGCAGGGGGTGGGGGGGGGCAGGCGCGGAGGAGTCCCCCCAACCAACCTCCCCCTCCCTCCTAGTGCCTATTGCCAACCAGCTGTTTCTCCACATCTGGAGGCACTGGGGGGAGGGGAGAGGAGTGAGGGTGCAGCGTGCTCCAGGGGAGGGGATGGAACTGCGTGGAGATGGGGGGGAGAGGCAGGGCGGGGGCAGGGCCTTGGGGGAAGGGGTGGAGTGAGGCAGGGCCTGGGCGGAGCCCAGAGGGAGCACTCCCCAGCAGATAGAAACTTGTCTCCTATGTCCTGGGCCCCACACCCTGCTAGGGACAGACTTGTCTACAGAGGTTTGACTTCTAAATCGCACTAACAGGCTGCACATTAATTAGTCCACATAGACCCTGACGGTGTGTAATGAAGGTTCCCTATTGCATTTTAATGTACCATAGAATAATAGACGATTAGGGTTGGAAGAGACCTCAAAGTGGGACCAACATTAACTAAATCATCCCAGCCAAGGCTTTGTCAAGCCGGGCCTTGAAAATCTCTAAGGATGGAGATTCCACCATTTCCCTAGTTAACCCATTCCAGTGCTTCACCACCCTCGTAGTGAAATAGTTTCTCCAAATATCCAATCTAAGCCTCCCCCACTGCAACTTGAGACCATTGTTCCTTGTTCTATTATCTGCCTAGCTCCATCCTCTTTGGAACCCGCCTTCAGGTAGTTGACAATTGGTACTAAATCCCCCTCACTCTTCTCTTCTGCAGAATGAATAAGCCCAGTTCCTGCAGCCTCTCTTCGTAAGTCATTATCACGGAGAACCCATCATCAGCATGGACACATGTCCCTGGGAATGGTGGCTGAAGCATGAAGGGACATATGAAGCTTTAGCGCATCTGGCACATAAATATCTTGCAACACCAGCTACAACAGTGCCAAGAGAACGCCTGTTCGCACTTTCAGGTGATATTGTAAACAAGCAGCATGCAGCATTATCTCCTGCAAATGTAAACAAACTTGTTTGTCTGAGCAACTGGCTGAACAAGAAGTAGGAGAGTGGACTTGCAGGCTCTAAAATTTTACGGTGTTTTATTTTTGAAGGCAGGGTTTGTTTTTTTTTTACATAATTCTACATTTAAAGTGAGCACTGTACACTTTGTATTCAGTGTTATAACTGAAATCAATATATTTGAAAATGTAGAAAACATCAAAAATATTTAAATAAATGGTATTCTATTATTAGCAGTGTGAGTATTAATTGTGATTTATTTTTCTAATCCTTTGACAGCACTAATTTTTTTTAAAAGCGGCCTTCACTTCTCATTGAAAGCAGGTTGATTTTTAACCAGCACAGCCTTCTTCCCTGCTTGTGGCTTTTTGTACATCTAATAAAGTATTCTCAAATGATTCCCAATTATCATTCATATTTTTCTGATTCAATTCTCCCCCCCCAGGTGATTTGGTTCATAATTGTTTTCAGCTTTGTGAAATTGGCCTAGTGAAGCACCAAGTATATGTATCAGTGGTCTGGATGTTCTTCTGCTTGCACATTATAAATGTGATCAGGTCATGCTCACTTGCACCGAAACTACTCTTAATTTTTAGCCCTGTTATCAGTTCCTCTTCATCTGTTCAAACAAGGTCTACTATAGAATTCTCATGTTGGCTGCAACACCTGCTGAATTAGGAAGTTATCAATAATGTTTATAAATTCCAAGGATTTTTTAGAATTGGCAGCATGAGACCTTGAGCACATGCCATTCAAACTGAAGTCCCCATGATCACTCAGCTTTTTTTCCTACACCTATTCTAGATAGCTGCATAAGGCGCCAGTCACCCTGTTCCATAGCGCAGTATGGTGGTCTATAGCAGATGCCATTAATATCCCATCCTGTGCTTAATCTGTTTCTCTCAGCAATCCTGTAACTCTGGCCACTGAGAGTCGGACTTCACTGTAGAGTTGGCCTGTGTTCTGACCTGGATGTTGCCCCTAATCCCCCACCCATCCACACACAAAAACCTCTCACTTGAGCATATTGTACTTCCTAGCCAGGCCAGCTGTACAGCAGGATGTATGCATTAGAGCCCAGGTTATGCTTTTATTCAGGCTGGTAAGCTGCCCATTTTGCAGTGAGGATGCAGATTATCACTTGAATGTTGACAGTTCTCCAAAGCCTTCCCACAATTCCTCTGTGTCCAGAAAGACAGACAAATTCTGCCACAGTTCACTGGGAAATAATCATAAAATGTCTCAGTTTATCTCAGCACAAAGAAGCATGAAGTCCTGGTGTCACACACTAGTAAGTGCAGCACCAGTGAGGACCCAGTAAGTTAGTATGGCTTTACAGAGCTAGGCTAACCTATGTCCTCAAGCCCTGGACTAATTCTGCATGGAAGATATATCTGTACCTAGGGTCCAAATGGGAGCTTAGCTCTTGAAATTCTGGCCCTCAATGCTAAATAGGACCAAAACATGTTGAATCTTGAAACAAGCTAATTGGAAGGGAAATACACACAAGTAGAATAATTTTAAAAGTACTCCCTGGGCCACAGGTTTTACTATTTGCATTAGCATAGTACCTGCAACCCCCAGTCATGGCCCAGGACCCCACTGTGCTAGGCGCTGTACAAACAGAAATAAACACAGATTTATATTTTGCCCTGTATTTTTGATCCACTCTCCTTTGCATATTCTTCCCATGGACTTTAATGAGCGTAGACAAGTATGACTGTTAATGTTTGCGGGTACTATTTTTAATTTTTTTCCCCCCAAAGATTGTGTTGCATAAGAAGTGAAAGAATAAAAACAGTCACTTAATATAATTGCGGTTTTTACATCCTGCATCACAGTCAATTCATCTTTCCACATGAAGCTTTAATTCGGTTGTCTTCAGCGGATGAGCTACTTTGTGTCCATATGGCTAATAAGTGTTATTCTGCATTCAAGCTAAAGGGAAAAGAAAAAAGTATTTTAAAAGTGCAGCTGATTTAACAAAAAACACATCTGAGAAGGATTAGCATTTCAAAGGCACTATTTGCTCAAGTGAGCTGCCTTTATTGTGAACTAAAGAGAAAAAAAGGAACCTTCAGTAACATTTGTATTATGGTAGCTTAGATACTGGAAGTGAAATAGACTGTACTGAATAGAAAAAATTCTCAGTTCTTGCACTCAGAGATAATTAAAACTACTTTACCATGTGTCAATGATAACAAATGCAAAACTGACAGAGATGAATGATAATACAATGCTGTAAATACATTTTGGCAAATAAAAATATTGCTTGCTTTAACCATGGCATGTGAGAAAAATGATTTACCACAGAGCTTAAATTGCCAGCTCAACTGTATCAGTATGTTTTTATGGAAGACATATGGCTTGTTCTCACTTCTCGAAAATGTGCAGCTCTTGTAGTAGCCAATTGTTTCACTACAGAAAAACAGCACAACTTTCTCTTTAATTTAGATGAAAAACATGTCAAGTTCCCAGTGCCAGACAAGCCAGTTATTTCCCTCTCTTTTTTAACCTTGCTCTGCTTACAGCTGTTCCCTGGCTCTCTCCATCTGATGAGGAGGGGAAGCGGGCACCTGCTTGCACAATCAAAGCCAATGTTGCTCCTCCCAAGCCAGCTGGCACAGGGTGCCATGCATCCAGCATTTATTCCTTCCTCTCCAGAGAACAAATGCATCAACTGCAGTCTCTACCACCCCAGGAACCAGGCCTGCAATGCCACACCTGTGGAATCTGGCTATGGAATATCCTCTCAGCTACTTGCTTCAGAGCTGTGGACAAGAGCAGAGGGGTCAGGGCAGCAAGTACTACATCGACTACCCAGACCAAATCTGTATATTTTGGGGGCTTAGGAAGTTAGGTACTTAGATGCAACAGTGACGGAAGTCATGTAAGTACATAGATAGGGCCCTAATCCTTTCAGTTGCTGGAGTTAATATTATTTAGTCACATGACGTGTGTATGGCACTTTATGGATGCATAAAATGACAACATCCCTCCAACTACACTTTATGGGCCACTTTTGGTTCTTAGTAACTCCATGCTCAGTTACTAAGTTAGTTCTAGTCAACAGGAGCTCCATGCATGGATCAGGTCAATAGTTTGTCAGACTTCCTCTGGGTCTTTTCACCAGGACTGTTGGTCCTTTTAATAAAAGGAAAAACCAGCGCAATGGAGAAATCCATGAAATATTACAACTTTTCTGCCCTCAGTGGAAAAATCTCTCTAAAAAGAAGAATACCCATCCCTTTAGTTTACTGTTTTATCTCATCCCTTCTATCAGCATGGGTCTCTTTTCATAATTTGCTGTTACCTGCCTTCTTTGGGGGCCCCATTGATTGTTTCTGCCTGCTTGCAAGCATGGGGCACGAGGGTGGGGGATGTAGCAGCTTCACAAAGTCCATTCTCCCCTTCATGCATCTGTCCATAGTGGAGTGAGCCAGAGCATGGAATCAAGAAAACACTTTACACCCATCTTCTCCCATATGTGTGTGGGATAGGCCAGGAACTGGACCTGAATCTTTACCACACTGAACCCTGGGTGACCCTTCAAGCTAATGCAAATGGTTTCCTCTGTTACTGTACGTCCCCTCCAACGTTTCTGCAATTATAATCTCAGTTGTGATTTTTAGTGTGCTTGGTAAAATGTATGATGAACTAGACTCTTCATTCACCCTTGCAGCTCTCAGAGACTCCATCTCTGCCTGAAGGCTGGAGCTTTGTCAGGCATCAGAAGAGCCATGGAGGGCGGTGAAAGCTAGGCTGACAGGAGCCACAGCAGGACATGAAGGGCAGTCAGAATTCTGTAGATATCCCCTGATCTTCACAAGTCCAATAGGCACTGTAGGGTTAACTGGGCAGCTTTAGACTAAAGAATGAAGATTAACTTGTAAAATGAACAAATACAATAAAATGGGCTTCCAAGAAGTTGGCAGTGTGGCCTAGTACGGCTTTAGAGCAGAGAGACAGGCACTAATTTGAGCCAGTCAAAGAGTATTTCATTTATTCTGCTTCCCCGTCTCCCACAAAAATGGAACTGGGGGAGGGTAGGCAGGGAGGAAGAACTTCTGTACTGCTGGTTTCAGATCTGATGAGCTCCATTTCTTACCTGAATTAGAAATAGGCAAACAATGAAAAAAATACAATGCTGCTGAGACTTAAGTGTGTGGGTTGGGCAGACTATTTATACACCCTTACAGGTATACAATATAAAATACACATTTAGAAAAATTAATGAAAGAATTCATGGTAAAAATAGACCTGAGCAATGTATTTTCATTCACACCGATAAGTCAACTTCAAAACTTTAACTATCTTTGGAATGAAGGGTACGTCAATAGAATGTAATAATTCTGGGCCTTTATTCTGCCCCAAGGACATTCTCAATACTATTGAAGCCACTAGTCTCTTTCTGTTGAGGAGCCCTGGTGTAAAAAAGTACTGATGTATTTCTAGAATGGCATTCTGACAGTTGCTCTTCGCAGCAAATTTGATGCTACCATTCAAATTGCATTTCCAGCTTCTTGTGCTCCGATTTGTCATACTCGCTCTGTTGCCGACAGTTGAAGTTGGGGGATTTACGGCAGGTATAGATTTTCTGCTAGATATGAGACATTTCAATGGGACAGAGAAAAATCAAGTCACCTGCAGTGAGATGTTAAATACCAACACAATAGCACCAAACAAGTGATTATATTATTTGGTAGCCCTATTAGACATTATGCTCTTGCCTGCTTTTCTACAGAGGTGCCATACCAGCTCTTTAATACAATGAAAAGAATAAATAAATACAAGACTTGAGTTCCTCAGTGCATCTTCCAGGCTTAAATCCAGTGGAAATGGATACCTCAAGGACCATCCTTGTACTCTGTTTTTTCAAAATGACTTTTTTTTTTTTTTTTGCTCTGTTAAGCTTTATTCTCCTGGGATGGGGAATTCCTGATAATAAGCAAGGCAAGGACTGCAGGATTTGGCTCACCAACATTCTACTTGGCAAACACAACAGCTTTGTTTTGTCTGATAACCTCTAATAAATACTATTTCTGTTATTCCCATCACATGTTCTCTTTATTGAGGAAACCATGACCGATCTGGAGCTCTGTTAACTGGAATGGAGGCCTTTGCCCTCTAGAGTGACTATAAAACAGGAAATAGTATTGTTTCTGCAGGCTACAACAACAAGCTGTGCATTTCCCCTCTTCCTGCACTTACGGCAGGTGACGGTACATTCTTCACCAAGCAGAAGAAAGTTCTGTTAAGGAATATTCCTGTACATTTCTGTTTATGGCCCTCATCTGTCACATTGCACGACTCCCTTAGTTCAACAAACTAATCATCGTCCTAGCTACTTCAAAATGGGAGTCAGAGTGTTGTTATGGACAGGACCCTGGGCTAGGACCCAAAATGTCTGGTTCTAGTTCTGACTGTGTCACAAGCTTGCTAGGCAACTTTGGGCAAGCCACTTTGTGTCTCAGTTCCACTGATACTTATCTTCTTTGTAAAATGCTTACAGGTCTATAGCAGAAGAGCAGCATATAAGAGCTAGGTTCTACTATTAAAGCCATTATAATTGGGGCCTGAAATTCACCACAGAAAAAGCTGTTTAGATGGTTCTATTTAGAAAGATTGTTTTCATTACTGACTTGGGTAAAGTAATATTCTCCAAGGCTTGTCATACCCAGACCTTCACAAACACAAAAATTGGTTGAAACAGAGGAATGGTTACAAGTATCTTTCAATTAATTTCATCTCATACCCCAAACCTATTAGTACTTTCTTTGCAAAAATTCAACACATTAAATAAGGGTACGTCTACAGTACAAAATTATATCGCATTTATAGAAGTTTATTTTTCTGAACAGATTGTATACATTCAATAGTGCTTGTCCCCACTAAACTCACTAAGTCGGTGGAGTGCATTCACAGAACCGAGGCTACCTGCATGTGGCCCATGACAGCTGACTTAGCCTCCCAGGGCTTGGGCTGCAGGTCTATAAAGTTGCAGCGTAGACATTTGGCCTTAGGCTGGAGCCCAGGCTCTGGGACCCTGTGAGGGGGGAGGGTTCCAGAACTCAGGCCTGAGCTGGAACATCGTCATTGCAAGGAGGAGTCAGTTGACACTGGCCAGATGCAGGTGTTTCATAGCCGTGTAGACATCCCTGCTATATTCAGTTTATGGACTTATAAGAAATGTAATTGCTTGACGACTCTGCTACTTGTCTAAACATTTTCACACTGAAACTCTAGCATCTGCTTTCCTTCCTTTCTTTCCTTCTCAATTCTCTCTCTGACAGTTGAAAATAAATAGATAGTTAGACTGGGCCACACTACAACTGCTGTGAAAGGAGCACAGGATTTGCAGATACACCACAGGAACACAAACACTAGACACCTTCTCATTTCAAACACCTGCAGTATAAATCTCCACAGTTTGATACACAGCAGTGAAAGCAGACCCACAAGCTACCCACTGCAAAGGGGGTCCAAAATACTAAATCCCTTCAGGCATACAAAAACATTCTTATCAAAGGAGCCGTTCATAGAGGCTCCCACTCTGCTAGCACAACTTGGGTTTTTCCATGATTAATGGTAACTTTGGAGGAATGCAAAATATACTATAGTCAGGAATAAGCTGTTTGTCAGGCAAAATATAGTGGGAAGTGGGCCAGCTGGGGCTGCTGAGTTACACATATTCATTTGTTATATGTCCTCATCTTCTCTAGTTCCAGAGGTAAATGCAAAGGATGAGTGTATATGAGCCCTAGCAAAACCTCTTAAATAATAGTATTGTACAGAAAGTCTATTTCCCCTGGCATAGAGCCCCCTATGTCTTCAGTAACACCAAAGGTCAAGCTTTTCTAAAGACATAATGGTTCTTCTTTTATTTTTACCACCAGTGTAAACTGAGCCTGATCCATTGAATTGCTGCATTGTAATTTATACTCTTGCTTCACTTTAGGGCCCATTTACATTGTTGTTAGTGCTTATTTCCTCTGCTATCCAGCTTCCTAGAGTTTATACAAATGAGAAGCGGGATTATTTGTGCCAACAGTGGCTTTTTTACTGGAAAGGTTGTACTGGGAAAAGTTGTTTTATGTACAAATCACATGTGAAGTCCCAGGCAGTTACGGCTGCAGTGCTGGAATCCTATCAGACAGTAAAACCCTGTGGTCAGACCCTTGGCAGATGCAAGTCAGTGTAGCTCTATTAACTTCCATGAAGCTATATTGATTTACATAAACTGAGAATCTGGCCCAGAAGACACTGGTATGCTCAGATATAGCTATCCAAAAAGACCTTTGTACAGCAGAAAGGGAAGGGCAAAGTATTGAGTGTGTAAACTTAATCCTGATCTTGTGCACTTATGCTCAGGCAACAAACTGGTTTTACACACTGTGCTGTTTATTTGAGGGGAAGAGTGACAAGAGTGAACTCCTGGTCCCAGTGAGGTCAGCTGGAGTTTTGATATTGACGTGGCTGAGGCAGGATTTCACCCATTATCAGAGTTGGGTAGGGTGACCAGACAGTAAGGGTGAAAAATTGGGACAGTGGGTGGGGGGTAATAGGAGCCTATGTAAGAAAAAAAAAGTGCCAAATATCGGACAGTCCCTATAAAATCGGGACATCTGGTCACCCTAGAATTGGGGGAGGCCACCTCTCTCTTTCAGTCCACAGCAAGGGACACATTCTGCAGTGAACTTATTCACATGAACAAGACATACAAGATTTAGCCCCAGTTGGAGGCTCTAAGACCTTCATGCCAAAAAGCCAGTGGCTCCCTTGTCTAAAAAGACTTGTCTCCAATTTACAAACCAGGTAGGATGGCACAAAAAACTAGGAGGCCTGTCATACATAAATGGCCAGACTTTGCCCAGCCCATCAAGGCTGCAGCGTGGGGCTGCACACCCAAGAGGAGCTCTAGGAGGATCTGCAGCTCAGGAACAGAGAGTAAAGTTCAGTTTCCATGACCTTTCCGTTTCTATCGCCTATTCAGTCATTGGTCTCTGCTAAGTCTGCCAACCCCAGTGATATCTGTGAGGTGGTTATTGTGGTGTGGACACCTGTCTGCTAGGAACTGGGCTGAGACCCTTCTACTCATTTCACAAAAGCCACCAAGCAGCTGTCAGAGGGTGGGAGCTTTCCCTACCTCCCGACCCTGTTTGCTGGGTACACAGATACTGGTCTACGTCTGGCAGGTCACCACTGGAACCAGATGGGAGCCTGCCCACAGGACGCAGCCTGCCTTTGTGTAAAGCAAATCAATAAAAGTATATTTTGGAGTTTAATAACAAATAACCCCACCCCCACCAAAAAAAACCCTTCCTTGGTTTGTATTCTACCTGCTGACTTAGAGGTATATAATGTGTCCCATTACCACTTTTGCTGATTTCTCCCCCTCTTGAGTCTTCTTCAGTTATTTTGATCACTAAAATGTCTGAACCTTCTCTATCAGATTCACTTTTTGTAACTTTTTTTTGGTATGTCTGAAATAATCTTGATTGGAAAAAGCATAAGATAGATCAAACACCACCCCCCCTGCAGTGGGTCAGCCTGAAGTCTCTTATCCTCTTCAGACCAATGGGCCTTTTTGTGGGCCTCTGGAACAGAAGTGAATTTCACCAGACAATAAATAACAAAATCAGATCTGGGAAACAGGGGTTACAATACCAGCAGGGGATTCTGACAAGAATGTGGGTTTTCAGCAAACCACTGTCATAGGCTCTTAGTGTGGTATGTTTATGACATGACATATGCATGACAAAACATTAAACAGTAGGGGTGACATTAGATCCCTGCAGAAAAGAGGTATCTGAAAACCTCACATGATGTTTATGTGTCTATCATGAGGGACTACTGCACCATAATTCATTGTTTGTCATTGCAAATGTGACACACACACAAAGTCATTTCATTATCGAGGGATAATGTTATTACTGATGTGATGTTTCATCTTCAAAGCACTCTTTACACATTCACAAATCCCCACAACACCCCTGCGAGGTCTGAGAGTAATTATTATCCCCAAATTAGAGAGGGGGAATGTAAGGCAGAGAAATAAAGTGACTTGTCCTCAGCTCTAGCACACATCAAAGACAGACCTGGGAATAATATTTTTAGGGGCTGCTGGTTCCCATGGCTCCCTCAGACCAAGCCCCCCGATGCCTTATTAATGCTGATCCCTACTGTATTCAAAACCATACATTTTAATTTAATAAGCTGCAGCCTCTATAACATTTAATTACTTCACCCCACAGCTTTAAATCTTGAAGGGGCTTCAGAACAAGGGTGGCTTCTGTTAGATTTAATTAATTTCTCCTGTGCCTGGCTTGATAAAAAGCTTGTCTGCTAAACTAAGGCTGCTCCTACTGTACACTGGAAGGTAAAGACAACAGTGAAACAGAGGCCAATATTCTCATGGCTAGGTGCCCCCTAAATATAAATGGCCTAATTTTCAGGAGCACTGGGCCCCAGCACCCACAAATCCCAGGAAAGTCAATGAGAGCTGAAGGTACTGACCACCCTTGTGAATCAGGCCATTTTTTATTTAGAGTAGACAGGTGCAAAGCTGGGAGGGTGGTTTATTAAGCATAATTTGACCATTTAGACCCTGATTCAGCAAAGCACTTAAGTACATGTCTCACCTTGGGTACGTCTACACTACCTGCCGGATTGGCAGGTAGTGATTGATCTATCAGGGATCAATTTATTGTGTCTGGTGTAGACACAATAAATCGATCTCTGAGAGCTCTCCCCATGGACTCCGGAACTCCACCGCTGCGAGAGATAAAGTGGTGTCGACGGGGGAGCGGCAGCGGTCGACTCACCACCATGAGGATGCCCAGGTAAGTCAACCTAAGATATGTCGACTTCAGCTATGCTAGTTGCGTAGATGAAATTACTTATCTTAGGTCAACTCCCTATTCCCCTCCACATACAGTGTAGACCTGGCCTTTAAGTATGTGAATAATGCCATTGACTTGAGTGGGATGACTCACGTGCTTCAAGTTAGAGTGCTAATGTACCTTGCTGAATCAAGGAAGTTACTGTTACCATGGCCCTCCACCCATTCTTCCCCACTGCCACCCATGGTGTCCTATCATTTTACCAGATGATGAGCTCACTGTGGCAGGGGCCATTCTATTCCCATGGTTGTCCAGCACTTGGATCAAAGGAGCTTTAGTGCTGATTGGGGCTTCGAGGAACTACTAGCGGGCAATTAATATCCGTGTCCCTACATATTATTTGAAGAACCTAACTTCAGGCATCCATATTTGAAAATTTTGGCTAGCAGTTATCAACAAAGAGCAGCTTCCAAATGTAGGCCCACAGGATATGCACACACACACTGGAGCCTGAAATGTTGTAGTTAAGTTGGAGCAACAGTCTTGGTGAATACTAGTTGCGAGGGGGGAGTGCAAAGGGTTTGGCTTGGATCCATGGAGCCAAATTTGGATTGAAGATGGAGAAATTTCCCCTTTAGGAAATCTATTTACGTCTTCCATTCCAATACCGAGTGTCCTCGCCCCCACCAGACAATACTTTTTTTTTCAGCACAACCAGGCATGATTAAAGCAGCCACTTCAGAAAATAATGAGGCACAGCAGCAAACTGGTTAATGAGCAGCCATATTAGGGCTACATTATTGTGCAGACAATGGTAGGCCACAACCCAGGCCTCTGCAGCAGTTGTTACAGTGCCGCATTCCAGTCTGCCACCGCCAGCCACCATAAAAGCCGCCATTGTTCAGCCCCCTGCTTTCAGTTTCAAGGAGGAGGCCAAATTAAGGATAAAGAGGGAGCGAGGGACCAAGATGACAGAAATACCAAGCATGTGACATTAAATTGTTCTCATCTTTGCTCGCAAATCAGCAACTGTGAAAAGAAAGAGTATCAGTTTCTATGCACAGGCCACAGGCTCAGGAAAGGCATATGTCCTGTGCAGAACTGCCCTCTGCAGGACTGAACAATGCATAGCTGAGCTAGGCTGAGAACAAGGCATTGCTTAAGAGATCACCTAAAAAAAATTGCACATAGGGTCAAACAGAGACTGTTGGGTCTTCCACCCTCACTGCCACTGGAGGAGTGTCCCTACAGCACATTTTGCAGTGCTTTGTCAAGTCTAGTGTAATGTCCCAAGCAGTTGAGCTCCCACCAATTCATTTGGGTCCCCCCACCCATAACCACAGAATCATAGAACTGGAAGGGACCTTAAGAGGTCATTTAGTCCAGTGCCCTGCTGTAACCTATTGTAATTCACTGCCAAGGAATCTCTCCTGATGTTTGGCTACATTTTCTCTTTCTTCATTTAATTTCATGAATCCTAGTTATAGCCCCATGTTCTACCCTGAACATTTCTTCACCTCTTCCTCATTCTCCTTGATTTTCATATGCTCCATATACTTATAGATTGTTATCAATGACCCACTTCCCCATAGAGGGTTCCTAGCCAAAATATACATTTCATCTTTCCTCTTTCACAACCTGTTTGTTTAAATATAGGGATTAGGGTGACCAGAGGTCCTGATTTTATAGGGACAGTCCTGATTTTGGAGTCTTTTCCTTATATAAGCTCCTATTATCTCCCATACCCATCCTGATTTTTCACACTTGATGTCTGGTCAGCCTAATAGAGTTCCTAGTACCCAGGTCAGGTATCCAGGTTTGGGATGTGGAGTTATACACAGGCTGAGGTACTTGATGCAGCATTGTACAAACACACACACTCTCACTCTCCCTCTCTCTCTTTATACTCCAGCCCGACTGCTGTGTCAAATACATGACTTGGATTTCATGCCTGTGCAACTGGGTAAGGAGGAATAAGAATTTCTCTTGCATGTTCTATCCGCCCACAGGAGCAGGTGGGTTAACCAGGATGGAAAATGGGTGGAGCCTTCACATCTCTCTCTGCTTCCCAGTACACCGGCTAGCCCAGATGAGCCAGAGGTGTTCCAGTTTGCTGCTGATGTGGACCAGTAGCAAGTTACTACCCCCCTAGAGCCAGGGAGGAGCAGACAGAGAATTGTGCCTCAGACAATGTTTCTCAATCCCAGTACCTCCTGGCCTGCTGCCAGGTACACACCACCCATTGTGCCTAAAGGCACAGTCTATTTTTAGAGACTGCTACAGAGGTAGAAGAACATGCATCTACTAATTACTGAGCATATAAAGGAACATGTGACATCTTTCTAGTCTAGTGCATTGTCTTCCATCACTTCGGTCCCAGTTACTGTTCTTCCCTGGAATCCTTTCTGTGGTTTTGGCGCTCTCTAATATAGAGATAATAATTAGCCCTGCCACAAGTGCAGGGGACTGGACTAGATGACCACTCGAGGTCCCTTCTAGTTCTATGATTCTGTGCCAAAAAAAAAACATACCAAACACACACAAGCTGGTTTCACTGCAAAACAAATATTGACTACTCCTGCTGCAGAAGAAAGAGCTGGATTTATCTGGGATGGTGTAAACATGTGTGTTTATTTTAAATAGCACTTGATTTATTTTTGGGAGGGAGGGCCACTTGCCTGAATGAAATAGTGACCTAGGGTGGACTGTTCTGCTTACCTTGGGCCCAGGCCTGAACCCTGAGCAACTGTAGTGAATTTTAACTTAGTGGGAATTGAGGGCACTCACATGACCAGACCCCTGATGTTTGCAGCTGCTAAGTAACTGATGACATAATGGGTACTTTGAATCTCATCCTTGAATTTGGCTGGGAAAGGTTAGAGAAGCAGAGGAGGCAGGAACTGTGAGCTGCTGCACATGCAGAATGTTTTTCTGGCGCTGACCCACAGATGGCTGGTCCCTTTATTATAAAAGCCAGGGGACATCTCCTCTTGGTACCTAGTCTGTATACAAAGGCATATGCTGTATTACGTGGCTAAGATGACTACTTGCTGGGAAAGAACTACTGTACTGCATCAATGTTGGGTTGGGGCAACCACACAATTCACCAGAAGGTAAATTCTCCTCTTCCTTCATGAGCAGTCACCAAGAGAGGATAATGGCTGTGTACTTATGTACCCTCTGAGTGCATGTGAGCTCATAGCATAGGAAATTTCCTATGTAAAATCATTCCTGTCACACTGTGGGCCTATCGCTCAGAGGTAGAATATGGATATTTATTTGTGTACGACACTCACTCACTTCCTGCCCTCCAATGGAGCCACAGCTGCACATAAACTTTAGTAGAGGTTAAGGCCAGAAATGACCATTAGGTCACCTAATCTGACCTGTTTCATCACAGGCCATTACATTTCACCCAGTTACCCTTTGGTTGAGCCAAAAACTTGGGTTAAACTAAAGCATTGTTGCATGCCACAGGCACAGAACAGGAGAGACGGTACCACCATTGCAACAGTAGGGGATTGATTAGGAGAGATATACCCAGCTGAATCTAGAACTATAAGAGCTTGCTGACATTTCGGAATGATCCTACCTATGATGACACTAGGAATTTCATGTTTATGTGTTGATATGTGCCCTCTTTGTGAAATAATTGGAGTGATTTAAAATCACCACATCTAGCTCAACGGAGGACAGCTGAGGACATTCTACCTAGAACAGAAATACACAGCTGCTTTGACAAGCCTTCCATTATTTGGCT
This sequence comes from Dermatemys mawii, assembly GCA_007922305.1. Classification (NCBI taxonomy): domain Eukaryota; kingdom Metazoa; phylum Chordata; order Testudines; family Dermatemydidae; genus Dermatemys; species Dermatemys mawii. The sequence continues at coordinate 11,791,576 of ML677326.1, read as the reverse complement.
TCACAAATCTAAGAAATCCCTTTGCAAGGTCAAAGTTGCATTGTTTCTGATCTTGCATTAGAGTGTGAAACCAGTAATCCTTGTTTTAAACATAAAATAGGTTGTTTGCATATTTCACCAAGTCAGAAGCTGGTGTTCATTTTTTTTTTTAAAGTATTATATCTATTGAAGCAACATATGGGCTCACATGATGGGATGGGTGGGGTCAGAATATTCTTAACCAATATAATCATTGTTATAGCAGAATATGGAAGACAGTTAATTTATTCTGTTGACAAATTACAATATGATCCTTCATCTGCATGGCCCAAGATAAGCTGTAGATAATTAAAGTGAAAATGGGAGTTAAAAGCACAACATACCTTTCAAAAAAGCATTCAGCACATTCTAGAAAGGGCTACACTCCTGTTCACTTGATTTTAGACTACAAGACTTGAAACTCATTCATTTCTTTAGCTGTTAACTGGTTCAGTTTGCCACTTCATGATTTTATCATGAATTTTGACGTGTTGAGTTATTCTTAAAGCCCCATCTCCTGGAGTCATGTGATTGTGGGAATCTCAGCTTTTATTAAACAAAAAAGTTTCTGGCCCTCTGTTGCAGGGAAAAGCTTGAAAAACAGGAATCCTAAAAGGCTCAAGAAACAGAAGGTAAATGAAAACCCATGATTTTTTTTAAATCTCATGATGTTTGGGACCTCAGATTTTTGAATCCTTGGGGGTGACAGTACTGTTGGTCACAGTGACACATGACAGAAGATGCAGATTTTGGTCTATATTCTACATATAGATGTGCACTAGGCAGCTGTTGTGTTTCACACATAAAGTTTCCATGTGCACAGCGGAGACCAATTCACTTTTTTTTTTTTTTCCTCCACACACACACACAGGGATTGGGTGGCTGTAGATTTTATAAACGTGACAGGCTTATGACAGAGCTAACACCCCAGACTTCCAGACTACAAAGAAAACTTTATACAGAAAAAATCATGAGTTATTCTATGTACTGAGGAGCTGTAAAACTTAGATGAAAATGTTCTCCCTCCATCAAAAGCAGGGCATGAAAATCAGTGATACATACATACTCTACAGTGAAACCATCCCATTCTACAGTTTTCATATTCTGTATAGTATCTGTCTGTCTAAGATCTGGGCATTGGCTTCAACAGCAGTACTTCTAGGACCCAATATCTCCCCACTGAAATCAATAGGGAGTGTAGCTTCAGGTACAACTTCACAGCAGCTGGGTGGTGAGAGTACCAGCTCCAACAGACAGTCCCAGCTCTGTCCCAGCTAGTGTGCTAAAAATAGCAATGTGGCCACACGGGCACATTGGGTGGCTCAGGCTAGCCACCCAAGTACATATCCAGGCACTGTACTCATGCCACCAGCTTGAAGAACTGCCCATGCTGCCATAGTCACACTGTTATTTTGGTGGGCTAGCTCAGTTGGTGCTAGCACACACATGTCTACTGGAGCTGGGAATCACACCTGCTGTGTAGATGTACCTATAGATTAAAAAGACTATGGCATCAGTCCCACAGAAAGGCTACAACCCTCAATTATGTTTCCCTGAATGGACAGTCTCCTTTTTTCCTTGTAGATAACAGCTATTTCATTTGTGTGTCTGTACAATTATATTGTGTGCTAAGTGTGCCATTGTTTGGATGCTGGCTCTATACCTAGGGGCTTTCCTATTACTTGCCTAGATTATTTCTAATAATCTAATTATTTCTATGGGGAACTATTCTCCCATGGAAAGTGAACACGACTGGTCATTAGGCTTATTTTTCCCTGTCTCTGAAAGTTCTGGCTTTGCCTAGGAGCAGAAAAGACATGCTGAAATAATGGACCACATTAAAGGCCCGACCGGGAGTAGGAAATACCAGGAACCTCATGACAGACTGTTCCTAAAATAATTGTCTCCAGCCCTGTCTTGTAGGCACAAGAGGCTCAGCTACTTCAGCTCAGGTTTAGGTATCCATGGTTTTGGATACTTACACAACCTCCAAGCCTCAGGAGGGTCACCTGCTGTTATTACCAGTCAACCTTGCTTTTGCCTACTGCTCAGTTTTTCCTAGCAAAGTCTGCATGTGAGCAGTGGTCAGATGTTTAAGGTGACCACTCAATTATCTTTCCAAATTTAGGAATGTGACAAGCCTGAGGTTTTATCCCATTAAAATATTTAAGTGACAAAACTGTTTCCCCATTCCTTGATGCTATTTATTGCCTCAGCAGCTGAGTGGGGGAAATGGAGGTCACCTTTCAAGTACAAAGTCAGTTAGAAAATGGTTTTGCCAATTACCTCAGTCGGGCTCAATGTCATCCGGTGTCAGAACAGGGAAGAATTTGTTGTAACAAGTATTGGCCCAATGAACCCTAAGTGGAAAAATTTTTGTTTGGTTGGAGGGCATGTCTTGCGCATGTGACTTCTTGCAACAAGGTCAGTAAGCCCCACGGGTTGATGGGGGATGAAAATAGTGAGAAGTCAAGGTCTAAAAAAAAAATCAATTTTGTTAAAGAACACCACCACTTTTTGGAATGAAGAACCCCAAGGCTATGATATAGGTCAGTTTTCGTAAGGTTGGAGCAGCTACCTAGCATCTGGATGAGGCAGAATTTTTGCTTGTAAAAATCTCTTAATCCAGTTGGTCAATGTTTTTCTTTGAAAGCCTTAGTTTAAAAAAAAAAAAAAAAGCCCTTTGTTTTTAAAATCAGATGTAAATGATTAGTACACCTGCTTTATTTATATGACTGATAGAAATGGTGTCTCTGTGCTGATGTCAGTGTACATGCTAATTCTTTTAGCAACATTTGCTTGCAGTGCAGCTCTACTGGGCCTTTGTTTCATTTGGAAAAAAAAGTCAGGCAAACCAGAAATATACATAATATATTTTAAACTAAAACAATATTCCAGCTTGTTTTGCTAACAATCTAATATGAGGCTTTAAATGAAACTTTCCCAGATATTAAGGCTTTGGATGTGGCTGAGAACCTAAACAGAACAAAATCCATTAATCAGCATTTATCAAAAGCTTTCACTTTACTGGCCAGGCCTTGAGCTCAAACAGAAGCAATTGCTTTGTCTCCTACTATCCCAGCCAAGGTTCTGGGGTGACTCACCATCTCACTTACAGTGCTGTTGTCCACACAACCCTATCTGGTTAGTGGATGAACGGTGAAGCAATTGTTGGTCCAATCACTCATGTTAGATTGAAAAGGTGACTCAGCATTATGCTTCCTCCGCCCAGGTTTTCCTCACACTGCTGTAAAACCGGCCATGGCAAATGAGAGGCAAATCAAGCTCCTAACATGCAGAGATGTGGGAAAGTGAAAAATAATGGGTGCCCATTTTTTAAAACAGGGAGTAATGAAGCATTGGAACAATTTACCTAGGAATGCAGTGGACACTTGACATTTTTAAAATCAGGAGATCATTTCTGGTTGAGCTAGAACATAATGGGCTCGATGCAGAAAACACTTGGCAAGATAAAGGATATGTCTACACTGCAGCTGGCAGTGAGCCTCTCAGCCCACACCATCAGAGCTGGAGGTAGCACTCTAAAAATAGCAGTGGTGATGTTGTGGTCCTGACAGAGACTTAGGCTAACCACCCAAGCTTTGAGTCAGGGGTCAGGTGGGCATGAGAGCCTGAGCAGCAACATTCACATTGCTATTAACATGCCCTCCTAAGGAGAATGCCTACATGCCCTGGGGTGTCACCTCCAGTGTACCCTCGATGGTCTGTATTATGCAGGGAGGGATAAGTTTTAAATAGCATAGGGCCAAGAATCAATCCCTTGTGGACCCCATCAGAACCACCAACTCAATGACACCCTGTTTACAACTACAATGTGAGGTCCATCAGTTAGCCAGTTTAATATGGCACATTAAAAGTTTGATTTTGTATCGTTCAAGTTGGTTTATAGTTAAAGTTGTTTAAAATGTAAAGTACATGATATCTGGGTTTGCACTCTTGCAATAGAGGGACAGAGAAAAATCAGCATCAGACTTTGCCACTTGTGCAGTCACTACATTTTAGTTTCCGGAAATTTTTGGAAGATTTCGGAAGCAAAAATTACAGGGTTTCATTTGTCTTTACAGGCACCTGTTGGACTAGAAGATATTTACAGCCAAGGGTATAGAACAAGAGTTTACATTTAAGGATTTTCAGAGACACTGTGTTCTTGATTCCATCTCTTGTAGTCAGAAATAAAACCAAGGAGTCATAAGCCTCAGACTACACACATACCAATGGCAGAGATAAGGAAACATCTGCTGCTTGGGATATAGGTGGTAAGCACTGGGTTAAGGAGCTAACTTAGGCCATCTCGAGACTGGGGTTCAAATCCAGACACAAGGAGCATGGAGAAGTGCTTTCACTCTTGTGCTGCACATTACACAATCATGATTTGCAACCACTGCATGGGAAAGAACTGGGGCTCACATGAGAAGACTGGTAATAAAGATTCATGCTTGGGGCCATACAATGTTTTCTTCTAGAGAGGACAGGAGGTTCATCCAAATGTTTGAACCAAATCAACACTTGAGGTTCAACTGTCAACTGGTACTCAGATAAAGAAAACAGATGTTTGATGTAAAGACAGCTGACCAGGTTATTGCTGTCAGAGCACCTGAAGATTTCATGGACCTTAGAGAGTTCGTTAATATTATAAGTGGGTTTGCTACCACACATTCTTGGAGCCCAAACTCATTGTGTCAGAAAAATGTCACTCCCACCACAAGACAAACTGTACTGCAGCCAAACAATCTCCCTGCAAGAAAACACAAATGTCCATAAAGAATTTGCTGTGAGGTATTTCTTGCTTTGACATGAGGTAATAGGGATGGGGCTATTAGAACTTCAATAAAGCAGAACTAATTCAGAAAAATATTCTTTTCAAAGTCATCCATATTGCAAAAACCACGTTAGTCTAAGAAAAGCAGAAGGGCAGTGAAAGGTGTCCTCAGTCCACCATGCTGTTCTGTAAGGAGGGAGCTTCCATCTCCAGGCAGAAAGTACAATAAAATAATGCTAGTTGCATATTCTGGTCCAAGATTCTCTTGGCAAAGGATGCAAGGGGAGGAAAGCCAAGGAGCACTTGGCCAACTACCAAATTATCAGTGCAGGTCTGCTGTGGGGCTGGTTTCAGTGCTAATTTAGAATGCTGTCTATGGTCTGTAGGGGACAACATGCCAGTTGAGAATTAGGTGAATGCAGATGCATTCCCCACTGCTTCTTGACCCTTAGGAACAGGTTTTCTAACAGAGTTCTGGCATGACCCTGTGCCACTTGGAGACATAGGGGAACAGCTGATGTGCCCTAGGCTTGTTGCATTATGCCAGCTGAGACTGCTCCTTGCCCATCCCCCAACCCTGAATTCTTAGCTGATGGGTTAGTCATATTTGGCCACCGTGTGCTGCCGAGTGGGGGTGGGGAAGAGTGTGAAAAGAGTTCACCTTTGACTAGTGTTGGGGACAGGACAGCTGCAGTAGCATCCCCCACTCAACTAGTGAGAAAAAAAATGAAGCTTCACATATGAATGATTAAAGTTTTATTGAAATTTATGCAATTAAAATGCTGAGAGCAGTGACCAGTCACTGAGAATTTTGCATTGATTTAATTCAGTCAAGCTCTTCTTTACAGACTGTTTCTAGGGGAGGAGGGGAGCCAAGGGTCATCATAGTCTTGCAGTCATGGAAAAGTAGAGTGTCTTGGCTTCAAATATCCCCAGACACCTAACACACTATCATCAACTTGCCTTTTCATGCTTTGGAAAAAGGCTTGTTTTTCCTTCTAAAATAAGGAGTCCTGACCTGTCATTAGTATCTTCCCCTGAAACATATCAAATCACAGCCAGTAAAGTGATGTTTTCATTCTGAATTCTGTGGGGAAAATATGGAGTAGCCTTCCTTGCAAGGAAATAACCTAACGAGACCACAGTGATTACAACAATTGGCTAGAACATCAGAAAAATGCAATCTTTCCTCTAAAGAGGAGAATTGAAAAAAAAAAAAGAAAATTCCAAGCAACATGTTTATATGCAGCTTAACATTAAAAAGTTGCTTTCTTGGTTCTTCAAAACAGGATTCTTAAGTGCTATTGAAAGAATGTTCTTAATAAAATAAACTACATATTTACAATATTAAAGATCTATGCATAGTTCTTCAGTTCCTTTAACCTGTTTGATCAGCTTACCCAGCTGCAACTCATACAATTCCCTTCCTCCCCAAATAAAAGGGAAGCTGAGAGTAGGCCAAATTCTACTCTATGGGCTTGTCTACACTACAAAATTAAGGCAACTTTATCTAATTCAACCTCGAGCCTCCAGATTAAGTTGACTGAGCATGGTGTGGCCATGCACATTGTCTCGATGAAATGCATCCTCACAAGCAGTGCCTTCATTGATGCACAAAGCAGTGCATCATGGGGAGCTATTCCAAACTGCAATTTAACACACTGTTTTGGGAAGTTTGTGCAGTGCCTCATGGGATCAAGACATTGTTGCAGGGGAGAATGGGAGCAGTGCATCAGCATCCCACGATGCACTGTGTTCTCTCCCTCATATCAACAGCGAACAACCCAGTGGTTTTCACGCCTTCAAACTGCTGTGCGTATGCCATAATGCTAGAAGCCTGCTCAGTTGTGCACTCTTGCTGTGAGCATCTCTAACGTCTTGTGCCATCTCCTGCAGTATTTCCAGAACTGAAGTAGGGTCTGCCAAGCGCTGTCCTGCAAGCAGCCCTGCTGCAAGCCACTGAGAAAATAAAATTTTATGATGTTGCCACATCTCCTCAGGAGGATACTGACCAGCAAGTTAGAAGTATTCAGAAAAATCTTTGGCCAAGATAACTAGAACAGTTTAGAGTGTGGACACAGAGGTACATTCTGTTAGGGTCTCAATATCTTTGCAAACCAAGCTGAGGCCCTGATCTTCAAGAGGTACTGATGACCTTCTTTAGCTTCTCCCAAAGCCCATGGGAGCAGAGGATGCTCAGCTCTTCTGTAGAAGAAGTCATTTAGTTTCAAACTTCAGGGTCTAAGTAAGAAAACTTCTGACTGACACCAATGAAATAGGGGAGAGCAATTTTCTGCTACTGTACTCAGTTTACATATAAATTAGACAAATATGCCAGGTAGAGCCAGAGGACTATCACAAGTCAAGTCAAAACCTTTTAATGCCAACTGTTGATTCAATATCTGTAGAAGGCTGGAGGGCAAAAGCTCCTCACTTCAAAAGGGAAATTGTGTTTTAAAACTGGCTCTGTTCCAGCACTGTCAACAGGACAGCTCTCTATTATCTCAGATACTTACAACATTACAATTCTTGAGAGGCTTCTTCCTTTTACAGAGTTGAGTGTATTCTCCCCCACCAGCAAATGACAAATTTGAAAGAGACCCCTAGGTTTTGCTGTGGATTTAGAAGTCTAGCAAATCAAACTGCTCAGTAGATGTTGGGCTTTTGCAACTTGAAGCCTGTTATAATCAGTGAACCAAGAAATCAGAGGTTGGGAGGAGAGGGCAAAAAAGGCTTTTATGGAAAATATTGACCAAAAAAATTGTACTGTAGACAATGCTTTGTCACTTTGCTGTCAAACGGTGACTCAACTGGTTTGTTTAGCTCAGCAAGCTGGTTTCTAATTACACTAAATGCTGGCTTGTTGTTAGTGGGTTCAACGTTTCCTAAAAGGGTGCTCCTCACATCATTCCCCCTCCTCCCCCTGCACTGATAAGAATTGATGTGCGGGCAAATGGCTGGCAGAAAATTGGGCTTGGCTGATTTCCTGTATCACAGTTTTAAAACGCACTACACAGCCACCCACCACATGCTAATTTCAACAAATGCCCTAGAATTAAGTGACAGCAGGCTTCTAGATGGGGTTTACCAGCTGAAGAGAAGACAGTTTTACTGAGTTCTTGTTCTGGTGCCAGAGTAACAGCTGTAGCAGCTGCAGTTGCCTTTTACCACCCAGCAGAGGCACCCGCTGTGGCCAAGGAAGTGAAAACCCACAAAGATGCAATTTTCTTTTAATTACAGTGGTTTGTGCTTGGCACCCAGCCACACAAAACAATAACTCTGCTCTCAGATGGATCCCTCAGAGGGGCTTTTTGGATCCTGCCATGGGGAATAGGTTTGGGTGGCTCTGATGTTATTGGGGGACAGAATGGGGCACCCTATATGTATGGTCACTAAGAAAAAACCAAAAATCCCTAACAGTATTGGTGACATGATACTTGTGTAGCTTGGTTAAGCAACTTACTGTGCCTTTCAGAATAGCTTGGCCACAACTACAGCTGCACCTCCGTGAGTATAACAGAAGTGGGAGATGGACATATTGTCTTCTTCCCCACAGAGCATCCACACAGAAGGCAGCTGAGTTGGCTCCAAGAGTTCCAGTGTGAAGAGGAAGATTAACCGACTAGAGGTCGGTGACTGGCAAGAGGCTGTGGAAAGGGCACTGCTGGGTGGAACAACAACATCTCCATCCTCTGTGCAGTGGGATGGTTGCACCAGAGAAGTACTTGCCATGCCTTTCAAAAGGTGCCCCATGCTTCCCCTCACCTGCTTCATACAAGCATGATGTCCCCAGCACTGCCACATGGCTAGTGCTCCTGCTCTCTCCTCTCTGAGCCTCATTAGAAGTCTTGTTGGTCCCTGTAGGTCTAACACACAGCGTGGGCAGTTATAGTTAAACTGTAGATATTCCCCCCAGGCTTGGCTCTTTGTTGTAACCCTTTCAGCCCAAGGTTAAGATGCATCACCTGGCAATACAGATTATGGTGGAAAGCTCAGAGGAAGGAGGCTCTCAAATGCTGCCAACAGAAAACAGAAGAGTTGATAGATGAAGCATTTACAAATTAAAATTAAAAGAAAGTGGTGCAGCTTATGGATCAGAAGGTAACTTGACACAAGTCAGCAAGACTCCACTGAAGTCAAATTAACTCATTTATACCAGCAAAGAATTTGGCTCCATAAGCAGCCCCTCCCCTGGTTCCATCCACAGGGTTAGAGGGATAATTACTTAGCTTGTCTCATTTATTTATGTGACTAACAAAACACCTTCAGTCTGCTTTCTTTCTTCCCCACCCCTGAGCTTAACTCAGCCCCACCCCACTCCAAAATTTTGTTATTCACTTTACTCAATCCTTACTGAGTTGAAAGTGCCTGGGATAAGGTCAGCTGGCTAAATCGTATAGCACTCATTCAATGGACAGCCAGGGTTCCTGGACCCATGTAAGTACTCATCTGCATTACAAAGAGAACCTTGGCTACAACTAGCTCTCCCTCTCCCGCCACCTCCCCACTGGAAATATTTTCCACTTCTATTGTATACATTCCCTAGAGTAGGTTTAAGTTGGTTTTGGCCTATGCAAAGAGCTCTAATTATAGTAGGTAACGTTCCCAAAAGCACCTTAGTGACATGGAACCCTGAATTCTATTTTCTAAAAGGATTTAGGTGCCTAAACATTTGAGGATCTGGGCCTTAAGGATTGCTGGAAGTCAATGGGAGTTAGGAGCCTAAGTTATTTGGATGACTGAAAAATTTTACTCAATCTGCTAAATTCTGCTCTCCACTTCACCTGTGAAACCCCATTGACTTGAGTGGAGTTGCACACCTATAATTTCACTCAGTTTTCCTACTAGATTTCCTATAAGGCAAGTAATCATCCTGCATGGTATTCTGCCTATGGGGGCAGGGTAGCACATTGTGCCATGCTGGCACTGGCCAGTATTGGGGCAGTGGCAGAGTTATACTGCCACACAGTGTGGTCCAGGAGGACTTGTGCAGCAAGAGATCCAATTCCTTCCATAGCTCCCCAGGGAGCACCATGCTCCTCTCCATGCAGCTGGCCATTTCAACTAGTTTCTGCTGAGGGGAGGAATGAGAGCATGGCTCTGCATCCACCTGACACCTCCAGGGGCATAAAAGGAAACAATCCTAAACTGCCTGAAGTGCAGACTGATTACACTACCCTGTGTAGGACCAGGCATAAGCAGGGAAGATGCCTTCCGTCTCCCTCTCTCCCTGGAGCTCACAATGCATCCATGTCTGGCCCCTGCAATCTGGCCCTCACTATCCATGCCCTCACATATGAGCAGATGAGGCATCATTAGTCCATGCTGTAATGAGGAATGTTCACTGCATTCAATCAGCCTACCACAAAGACTAACTTTCACCAGTCACTGACTGGACTGGATTCATGGGGCAAATGGATAGAAGAATGTTATTCTCTGCACACTCTGCCAATTCAATGGGCCGACACATCCACATCCTCTAGGAGGTGAGACCAAGGGCACATGCTGGATCCTCACATGCCAAAATGAGACCCAGTCTCCCAATCTTCCCCAGTGCCAGAAAGGAGCTAGTGTTGAAGTCAGAGCAAACATCCTGCCACTATTCACTCTACAGCTGTGCAGTATCACATGAGATACGGAGACCCGGTACTCCATCAGCAGCTACTGCTATGGGACTCAGAGAAGCCACTGTCAATGGACAGTGAGATCTTGTTTGCAATGGCAACAATGACTGTTTGCTCAAGGGAAACAAGTGATGATAGAAGACAAGCTACAGAGAAAGCTTCTTATGCCCAATAAATTAGAGGAATTATTCATTGAAGATTGGAGTGAAACACTGAACTGAGTGGGCTTTTGATAAGTCTGTAGCTACGATTCAGCTTCTGAAGGACTTTATTTCAGTTGACGCATTAATGCACAGCACCAAGAATTATTTAGGAATGTAAACTGAGGATTTTCCTGCCTGTGGTGCAGTCAGTGACTTCATTACAAATAAAGTTTTCCATTCAGAATGCCTGCAGGATTGTTCATTAGCCATATCTGTAAGAAGGCGCATCATACCACCATTAATGTAGCTTTTATGAAGATAATAGGCCTCATTCCCCTCCCACACTGGAGAAAGTCTATTCAAATCAATGGGGTAATCAGGGTGGGGGGAAGAAGTTACTTTTGAGGTATAGCACAAAAGCGAGAGGAGAATCAGGCCTGAAGCATGATAAGCAAAATTATCCAAATAAAGTCAAAATTTGGTACACAATTTTATGGCTGGCCCTTCTCTTCCTCCTTCTGTTGAGATGTGAGGAGACACCTCAAGCTGTGCAAAATGCCTGAAATAAGTGCCCATAGGCACAAGGCCCAATTTAATGGTATCCAGTTTGGAAATTCATTCAAGTTTTTTTTAAATGGAAGAATTGCCACTTTGAGGTCAGTTACTGAGTGACCAGAGAGATTGAAGTGTTTGCCTACTGTTTTTTGAATGTTATGATTCCTGATGTCAGATGTGTGTCCATTTATTCTCGGCCATCCTGATTATCACTACAAAAAGTCCCCTCCCTCCCACTGATAATAGCTCATCTTAATTAGCCTCAGAGTTGGTATGGCAACCCCCATCTTTTTATGTTCCACTCTATATATCTGTTGCCCAAGAAAGCTTATGCCCAAATAAATTTGTTAGTCTCCAAGGTGCCACAAGTACTCCCTGTTCTTTTTGTGGATGCAGACTAACTCTGCTACCACTCGAAAACTTAGGATTGAGAGTCATTCAGGTAGCCCCTGCCTTCAGAGGGATCGTGTCTTGTTTGTGATAGCTGGGTGTCAACTCCACAACACCACCAGCCTTTGAGCCACTCATGCAGTCTCCTCTGGGCTAGGTCAGCCCTGTCTTAGCTTGCAAGGCAAACAGGTGCACCCTAGACACCCCCCCCCCCACCCCCGAGTCCCCTTGAAGCGTTCCCCCAGGATATCCAGCTCCTTTGGTCTCAAGGAGCAGTGTAGCCGGTTTAAGGTTAAACCACTTTTCCCATATAACACACGGCACTTGTAATGAAGCAAAAGAAAGTTTAAGAATAAAGATTCCACTAGGAATAAGAAAGTGAGGGGGGAAAAATTACAATACAACACAAAGTAATTAAACATGACCTAAGGCCTACACTTATCAATAGCTACTAGTAAAGTAGGCTGCCCCTGCCCTCCCAGTTCAGTCTGTTGCAGAACTGCCTGGTTTCATAGGAACTAAAAAACCTCTTCCCCCCCCCCCCCCGTCCCCGTTGAAGTGGTCTCTTCTGTGAATGGTTCCAGAGTGCCTCTCCCCACTCTATGAAGACAAAACTGTTGCACTGAAACAGAGGGTGATCCCATCTGTCATGATGTTCCTGTTTTACATCCAAGTGGTTTCAACTGTTTGGCGTGGTCTTGATTGGTTTTCCATTTATTGTTTTGGGATGAGAGAAAATGATAGACAATTGAGCCTTGTTAGCCAGTGATGTAATACAAGGGATTGGAGGTCACTCTCTTCTGCATGAATAGGCCATCACTAAGTACTACAATTCTCTGGTTACTCATTTAAACTGGAAGATCTTATGGGTATCAACTTCAATATAGTTACATTATTCCTTAAGTATCACTTGTACACGCATCATGCCACGATTACAATCATGTCACAAGCTGTCACAAGATCTTAATGTTGCAAGTTATTTGTTCCTAAAGGGTAACAGTGCATTTGATGTAGTGAATTTGTCATATCTGAGATGAGAATTATTTGCAAAGAACAGGGGACCCCATGCCAAGGAGTCATACTAAGAGCAAAATCACTGATGGAGGCATGAAAACTCATCCAAAGGAGAGTGTGTGTCCATCAACTTGATCCCAGAGTGCTCCTGGCTCCATGGAACTGTACAACTATCTGTCAACCAGCTAGGCAACAAATCTAAGGGATTTAGAAGTTTTGCTTTTTGAGGGGTGTATTAGAAAGGTGCTGGAGTGACAATGGAGAGCCATGTCTTTTGTCCACAGACAGGTTGCAGCAGGCTACGACCAAGCAATTAATGATTTCTACTGCAGTAATGTGTGGAGGGTCCTGCATAGATCGAGATCTCATTGTTCTAGGTGCCACACACAGTCAGTGACATTCCAAGCCTTGTGGTGCCTACTATCTAAACAGGCAAGATTGCAATGCCCATTTTGCAGATGAGAGTTTAGGCACAGAGGTTAAGTGATTTGATCAAGCACCATAACAAGATCCAGGAATAGAATTCTGTTCTAAGCCCAAAATCAGAGCCAAACCATCTTCCGTCTTTGTCAACATGTAACTCAGCCATGGATGCATCTCAGCCTGGAGAGGCTACTTCAATGGACTGAGAGCAGTTTTTCCATCCCCATTTTAACTCTGGGGCCTGTGACATGGCATCTAGTTGAGGCCAGATTCTGGTCCTTACTAAGGCTATTTTGGGTCTGGATTGAAGGGGGGCGTGTATTATGCCATCCTACAGTCTGGGGAGGGCATGTTGTGTTAAAGACACCAGGGAAAAGCATTACACACCTATGAAAAGTGTATTTCATATCCAATATCACCTGACAAGTTTCATTTTAAAGGTCTCTTCTTGTAAAGATATGAAGATTTAGAGATTTTAAGGCCAAAGGTGACCATTAGATCAGCTAGTCTGACTTACTGTCTAACACAGGGCCATAGAATGCCACAGTTACCCCAGCACTTAACCCAATAACTTCTGTTTGACTAAGGCATTTATCTCTTCAAGAAAGGCATCCAGCCTTGATTTGAAGCCATCAGAAGACAGAATCCACCATTTCCCTTTGTAGCTTGTTCCAACGGTTACTCACCCTCACTGTAAAAAATGAGACATTTCCAAATTGAAAAGCCTAGAGAGCAATGCTTGTGGATTAATGATGTAGACAGCTGTTCACGAAGTATTAGGCAGATCTCCAAGCCATTCCACATAGGTCACAGATGCTTTTGTGCAGTTTGTATTACACTGCTATCCAACCACGCATGTGGCAGCCACTTTTGCTTTTTTGAAAGCACAAAGCAAGTGAAGGAATTCCTCAGGTGCCCCTCTGACCTGACTGTCAGTGCTGCATTCTGCACATAGGCCACCCTGGTTAGAGGTACCTCCTGTGTCTGGAGTCTTTCTGAGGGATTATATTCATTGTTATGCCACCTTTCTGAACACATCTGAGCACAAATGTGGACAGAATTGCACATCATTTTGTGTACACATGCACATACAGCTCCTTCGCTTCAGTCCCTCAACCAGATCTTCAGCCATAGAGAATGTGCCAAATTTCCTCAGTGTTTATGCGCGCTCAGGGGTTTGACCTTTACAGATATGGGACCAGCCTACCTCTTGAGCAGTCAGGATCCAACACAAGTGACCTATGAAAAGCATTCCTGAAAGGCATGGACATGTCCCTTTAGCAGGTGGCAGGGTGCTTAGACAGACATATGCCAGCTCTCTAAAAAAATTGCAGCGGCTTGGGCCTGCCACCCAAATAATCCCACCTGACCCTCTGGGTACATATTCAGGCAGCTAGCCCGAGCAGCCTCTTATGCCACCCCGGCCATACTGCTATTGTTAGTGCATCTGGGCTGGAAATCACCTTCTCAGCTGCTGTGTGGGCACATCCTCAGGGTCAATAATTTATTTGGGTCTCTCAGTTCTTTATTTCTGGTGTCAATAATGTTCAGTGATCAAAGTAAGAGAACATAGGTAGCTTCAGGTCTAAAATGAGTCATGCCCTTTGGTATAAGATGCATTTGAAAAGAATGGGATGGAGTTGAGTGGTTCCCACCAAGATGGGGGGAGTTTTGGTTTGTGCCGACATCAAAGGGAGTAAGCATTAATTGAGCCAGTAACAAGAAACAGGGAAGTTGGGCTCCCTTAGCTCTCCACATGGACCGCTTTTTACATGAAATATGTAGTCATTTGTTTCACCATTAGGGGTCAGTAATGCTCTTTCCACTTTAACCCACAGAAACAGCAGCTGAGCTAAGTTTAGCTTTGGTTTTGTACATTCCTCCTTGAGATCACAACTGAGAGGTATCATAGCAATCAGCTCACTCCCCTGGCATGCTAGATGAAGAGGTTCCCAGCATGGTCTGGCTGCCTGTTCTCCACCTACTGCATAGTAACACATCTGGAAAAACAAGACCTGTATACATGCTATTTCTGCTCAGTCCCCAAATTATGTCAGCCCAAGTAGTCAGCGTGCAGGGAAGAAAGGCTAATATTGGAGGAGCTAGTTAAACAGACTTTGTTTTGATGGGAAAACTGAAAAGCTAAAGGGCTTTTGCTATTTCATCACCAGATAATTAAGTACATCCACTTGTCAACACAATTTCACAAAAACTGCCTTATAATAAAATCCCCTGCTAACTTCTACCAAAGGATCCATTAAAATACCAGGAATCAAAAAATCTCTTTGTAAAGCAAAAATAGAGAGAAGAAGATGTGGAAGGCAACATGCATACACAGGAACCAGCAGCAGAAGCAAAAAGGTCAGGCCAATTGTTCTGGGAAGTCACAGAGAGCTCCCTCCATAGGTCCTGTACAACACTGCACAGAGGGGCAACAAAGCATGGTCATAGGGGAACAGTAGACATGTATGTTTGTATACAATCTTAACTACTCCCACACTTCAGAAGAACAGAACATGCTCAAGTGCTGAGACCAGTCAGGTATAGGTGCAAAGGGGACATCAATACATCCTCACAGCAGGGCTTTCACAATACTATTTTTACAATTCCAGCCAAAATTTAGCTTGAGGCATGAAACATGTTAAAAATACAGATAATAGCTCATCCTCCCCTCACAGCCCTTAAGCAAAGTACTCAATCACATTGTAACAAAATGACTTTCCCCAAGACCCTCACCAGGTCTACTCCTGCCTGTTTCCCCTCCTGTGCCCTAGGGTACTTTTGCCATGCAATTGGTGTTTCAGATTAGTTTCTCCCCTCCAGGGCCTGTGTTATGAGTATCATGAAACAAAAAGTATTCACCCTAAGCAAGAAGCACTCACACCCATTCTCAGGGCTGCACACATCCTTTCCAGACATTCCCACCCAGACTTCACAATCACTTGTATCACAGCTTTGCCATACTTACCTAGCAAGCCTCACACTTACATGCCTTCTAGCTTGATTCTATCTGACTCTTTCCTCATGTCCCCCTCAGACTGAGCCAAGCTCTTTGCTTTATATAGTCTCACAGGTAGTCATATGATTTCCAATCACCTGATTCATTAGTCACATGCTCTACCTGATTATTTAAATTCCCCAAACGTTGGTCTTAAACTAATTATGGCTTACAGCTGAAAGGATCAACACCTTGTTACACAGGTGCTTAATGTTAAGCATGTCAGCAGTCCCATTGAAGTCTATAGAATTATTCATGCACTTAGCTTGGCTGAATGAGTCTTTTATTACCAGAGCTGGTGCTTTAAACAAAGCATATCAACAAATTCAAGAGACATTAAGACCCCAACCCACAAGGGTATGTAGGCACTTAAATTCCAGACTAAGTTCCAGTTCTAAACTCCACTGTGATCCACAAAACTCCCATCAAATCCTATAAGTGTTGAGTCAGTTTAGATGCCTAAATTTCAGGGCAAAACTTCCCTAGGCACCTACGTTTCTGCCTCTGGGCATATGCACTGTTGCCTTACTCTAGGTGTCTGTCCATCTAGCTCCTGTCTAAGACCCAGAGTGATCCACTTCCCAGGGGGTGATAGGTGTTCACCCACCTATCTCACATTCAGGCCTGAACCAGTAGCATACTTCAAGTTTACCTACCAGATGGGGACTCATTCAACATTTGGCTGCCAGAGGAAGAGCCAATGCCTTCTTTACAACTTTTAGCCCAATGGTTAAGGCACTCACCTGTGTTGAGAGCAAGCCAGGTTCAAATCCCCTCTCTGCCAGAGGAGGTGAAAGGATTTGCAGAGGGGTCATCTATGTCTGAGGAGAGTGCACGAACCCCTAAGCTACAGGCTCCTCTGAGAGAGGAGAAGCTTCCTTAACAGTGCCTGTTAGAGCTGACAAGAATCAGAGGGGTAGCCGTGTTAGTCTGGAATTGCAGAAGTGACAAAGAGTCCTGTGGCATCTTAAAGACTAACTAAAATTTTAGAGCATAAGCTTTCGTGGGCTAATATCCACGGATGCATCCGACCAAGTGGGTATTAGCCCACGAAAGCTTATACTCTAAAATTTTAGTTAGTCTTTAAGGTGCCTCAGGACTCTTTGTCACTCCTGTTAGAGCTGTTCCTCTGTGGTCAAATAAAGAGTCATTAAGGGGCTTAGGACACACCACTCTCAGTGCCATCCCCCCTGGGTTATCTTGCTCCCTCCCTGCCATGTTGGCTTTTGTGGTCTGCATTCTAAGATGATTATTTCTACCCATGTGCTGTATGGAGCATATAGGTAGGTGCCTAACTCAGGCATTGTGAATCACAAGTGTTCCTGTGATGTTCTAGGCATCTAACAGTTAGTGTCACAGCAGATAAGTCCCTTTGTGGGTCCAGGACTAAGATTTTATTTCTGGAGCAGAGGAAGGTTGAGACGTCTGCTAGTGAAAAAAGGAAAGTGGGATTCCTAAATGGGGATTTAATCACCAAAAGCTATTTCATGTCAAACTAATACATACCAGAACCAAACCCCACATGTGTCGTCCCATCAGCAAGAAAGGGGGAAATAACTGGTTCTTTTCAGCTGGAAGAAGAAAGAGATACAGCCAGTTGCAAAATGACCATCTCAGGACTGCGGCTACTTGACTCCGCCAAATCGCAGTCCAAGAAAAGCATGATGGGAAAAATTCCTGTAAGAGGGCATTTCAGAGTTAGTTGAGGCCAGCTACTCATTAAGAAAGTGTTGCTCAGGAAAGGGATGGCCCCTTTAGATTTGTAAACATCATCCCTATATAGGTGAAAGGATTTGCAAAGGGGTCACCCTACTTCTGAGGAAAGTGCGCTAACCTCTAAGCTACAGGCTCCTCTGCGAGAGGAGAAGCTTCAAATAAAGAGTCATATATATACACACACCTATATCACAGGTTGGAGCAGGAGTTCAGAATCAGCAGTGGATCCAGGACAGAAATTCAAAACTGTCCCTAAAGGAAGGATGGTTCAGTGGTTAGGCACTAGCTTGCCTGGGAATCAATTCCCTGCTCTGTCACAGACTTCCTGTGTGGCCTTGGGTGAGTCACTTAGGCTGAAATTTGTAAAGATGCTGCTGTGCTCTGTATTGTAAAGTCTAACTGATTTAGGAGCCTAAATCTCATTTTCAAAAGGAATTTAGGCACTTATACAACCCACAGACTAGACTATCCCACTGCCTAGTGGCTAGGGCTATCTCTTGCCAGGTGGCAGAACCCTGTGTGAAACCCCTTCTCCCCATGAGGCTGAGGGTGAGTGAACCTGGATCTCCCACAGCCCAAGTGAGTGCTCTAACCACTGCCTCCTCCTCCTAGTTAGTGTGGCAGGAGGCATGTACCAAATGCATTATCTCAAGAATCAGCTTAGACATCCAAGCCACCTAACTCCAGGAGATGGTTCCCAGCTGCAGATCACAAGCAGAGCTAGGTGCCTCTCTGTGTCACAGACTTGGGCATTGCATTCAGAGGGGCGGGCCTTAGCACATACCCCTCTCATTGGCATCTCCCATTGGTTAGTGTAGGCAGCTCTCTACCTTGCTTGATGGCTTCTGTGGATCTCATTCTAAGGTGCTGCTCTCTCCCCATGCATGGTAGAGGGAGCCCAGATGCCTAATCAGGCTTTGTGAATCCCATTGTTGTTCCAGGGATTTTTCCAGCCACTAAAAAGTCAGCCACATCCCTGTATGGATCTGGGCCTCAGTTCTCCCTCTGTAAAATGGGAGTAATAGCACATTCCTACCTCACAAGCTGTTGAGAGAGAGAGAAACTGTATAATGGGACCAAACCAACATTCTCAGCCAAGTATCCTCACGCTCAAAGGTTCGAAATACAGATCTAAACATTGCAGCTCAGACGTCTCTCTAATGTCTAATTAACATTATTAGTCTGATTTAAATCCACAAAACCCCACAAATTTCTGGTTGATTCTCCATGGTCTTAAAGCTCATGAGATCATTTGGGTCTGTGCAAAATGAGTATAAAACACTTCCACAACAGGATGACAGCCTTTTGTACCACTTTACACAGGTATACAGAGCATGTGGTGTGTAAGGCAATGAAGAATCAGGTGCTTTCTTTTGAACTCATTCCATTTGGCTGCTGTCTGGAGACCTTTGCAATAGTTAGACATAATGAGCCAGGTCAGAGTTAAGTTTCATTCTCTTCTTAGCGTCCTTTTGCGTTGTACATTTTTGTCAAACTTTAAACTAGATTCTAAGGCCAGAAAGTACCACTGTGATTATCTAGTCTCACCTCCTGCATAACCTGGGCCACAGAACTTCCCTGAACTGATTCCTGCTTGTACTAGGGCAGATCTTTTGGAAAAACATCCAATCTTGATTTTAAAATGGCCAGCGATGAACGATCCACCGCGACACTTGGTAAGTTGTTCCAGTAGTTAATTACCCTTGCTGTTAAAAA
Organism: Dermatemys mawii; assembly: GCA_007922305.1. NCBI lineage: Eukaryota > Metazoa > Chordata > Testudines > Dermatemydidae > Dermatemys > Dermatemys mawii. Next base: position 11,772,199 of record ML677326.1, on the reverse strand, counting down.
TTCATGCTTAGTTCCTTTCTGAATTTGTCTAGCTTCAATTTCCAGCCATTACATCTTGTTATACCAATTTTCTGTTAGACTTTAAATTAACATTATCAAATATTTCTTCATCCCCATGTAAGTATTTATTCTAGACTGTGATCAAGCCACCCTTTAACCTTCACTTTATTAAGCTAAATAGATTGAACTCCTTGAGTCTGTCATCATAACTCATGTGTTCCAATCCCTTATCATTTGCATGGCTCTTCTCTGAACCCTCTCCAGTTTATAAGCAACCTTTTCAAATTGTGGACACCAGGACTGGACACAGTATTACAGCAGCAGTTGCACCAATGCCGCACACAGGTAATATAACCTCTCTACTCCTACTCCGGATTCCCGTTTATATTTTTCACTACATAAACTATATAATTTAGGTATGTATTTGACTCCATGCATTTGAAGAAGGGGTTTCTTTTTGCCCACAAAAGCTTATGTACAAATAAATCTGTTAGTCTTTAAGGTGCCACCAGACTCCTCGTTGTTTTTGTGGATACAGACTAACATGGTTACCCCTCTGATACTATGTCTTTGATAAAAGAGTCCTTATGTATGTAGATCTTTTCAAACATATCTCAACAATTTTAAACTCTTAGTTTTTTTAATAAACCCATTGAGTATTTAAAACATCTTTTAGACTAATTACTATAAAATTTCCTTTAAATCACTTTTGTTGGTTTTAATGTAAAGGAACTAACACTGGTTTTCCTAGCTAGATATTTTTTATTTGGGGGTTTTCATTGCTTTTCCAACTCTTAAAGCAACAGAAATTAATTTGTCTGAGCTTTGTGTAAATTCCCTTTTTCGTTCTTGCTTAGACAATGGATATTACAGTGTATAAGTATCATCTCAGGGAGCAAATACCATGTACTAAAATACTCTTTAATCTAGCAGAGAAAAACATGAGGTGAATCAATTTCTGGAAATTGAAGCTAAACAAATTCAAATTAAAAATTAGGCACAAATTTTTAACAGCTAGGGTGATTATCCACTGGAACAAGCTATCACGGGAGCTGGTGGATTCTCCATCTCTTCACATTAAGACTAGATGCTTTTGTGGAAGATATATGTTACTCAAAAACAAGTTATGATTTAGTCAAACACAAGTTATTGGTCTCAGTCGAGGAGTAAGCAGGGGTTATTTAATGGTCTGTGATTTAGAGGAGGTCAGGCTAGATGATGTAGTGGTCCCTTCTGGCCATAAACTCTGAATCTACAAGTTTATTTATAAATGTATATAACCAAGAAACAGACAAGTCTAGTCAGTCTAGGGGAGAGAGTCACAAAAGGATTTAGACTCCTAACCATAGGTGCAGACTTTCTCACTTCCCCGGGGGTGCTTGATCCCTGCCCCACCCCTAGTCCCCACCCTCAGGTGATGTGTGGTGATGCTCAGCATGGCCCTACCTAGGTTTCTTCATGGATTCAGCCCTATAAATTTCAGAAGAGAATGAAGTTTTAGGGACAGCTACTCTACTGGTGTAAATCAACTTAGCTCCATTGACTTTACACTTTACTGACTTACACAAGCTGAGGATTTGGAAATTAAATTTGATTCAAGCCCTACAACTCTCAAAAATCAAGTGTGTTCTAGAAACCGATTAACATGACCTTCCCCCAAGCTGCATCTGCAAGTGCTGCTATAATAACCAGTTATCAAAAATAGAACATTCAAGCGTGGCTTCCACTTTTTAAAAGGTTTACATTGAAAGCTGGTTAAAACACTGGTATATGTTATTTTATCTGCTTGGCCTTTGCAGATGCATTATGATGGCCTCCCAAAACAGGGGAAAAGCCTTTACCTCATATATATGCTAATTGTATGACCTGTAACAATAAGATCTCCACAGTATTTCTGTCCTTCAGACTTACTGCCACTTGATGGCACCAAAGAACACTGAAAAATCTTCAGCTCAGAGTGGGTTGCTACTGAGACTAGATTAGGAATCAACTATCACTTCTGTTCCCCTGCATCAATGTTAAAATAGATGCCTTATAATTCTAGTAATCTATTGACAATTGGAAGCAATTTTTATTTTCTGGTTTTCAAGCCCACAAGGTAACAATCCTAGGGACATTGGCCTGCTATTAAACCAAACTTCGGGTCACACTGAGAAGTTACAATGATCATAAAAGATGTCTTGGCTAGGGTGAAACAGACCATGGTATTTCTGGACTGACACATTAGAAAGTTTTCCTTTTTCCTAATCTCCATCTGCTGATCTCTCTTAATTCAATATTCAGGCAACTTCTCTGTAGTGTGAAACAAATGAAGGACCAGATTTTTAATATTCCCAGCAACTTTTGTGGGACAAGCTGAGCTTGCAAAAGTGAAATGCATTTGCATTTTACACCTGCAATTCAACTGTAAGTGAAAAATTGCAGATTTGCACCTCTCATTAATTACCTGTAGGTATAAATCAGGTGCTTAGAGGTGCTGGTTATTTGATTTGTGCCCTCAGACAGAGGAGTCTCAGCCTTTTAAAGTATCCCTCTTCTGAAAATCTAACCCTAACTCAGTATGGGGAGAACCATCTGTTCCCATGCAAAATACAACATGAAAGGAGTAAGGAACCCACTTGAGGTTCTGCTTGTGGAGATTCTTTTGGGTTAGGGCCTTGCAATCCAACCTGAACCTGATGGGACCTGACTAAAAGTGCTGGGTTTAGGTCAGGTCAAGGCTGAAAGTCCCCCAGCTCTCTCAAGCTCGGATTGTGTCTGATCATCTCCTGCCGGTGGGGTAGGGTGGCTTCAGCTGCATGCCTTGCTTTTGCCAGCCACTGCCGACGCACTACACTCTGTGTGCGCTGTGAAGTGAGTGTGCTGATGAGTCAGGGGCATGAGGATCAAGAAGCCCCTAGGCCAAGTCCCAAGAATGAAGCGGTGGTGGTGATACTGACACAGGTTCAGTGAGAAGTCTTGGGGTCAGGGCTGTTCTCAAAGTGACTCAATAACACTCCCTGACTGAGTCTGGGTCACCTATGCTCAGCTTGGGCATAAAATTAGGCCCAAACAAACCTCCGTTTTGAATTCTTCTGAGATGTTCTTCCGGGGGTAGGGAGGAAAGGAGGCGGAAGTGGTGGTTGCTTATATTTCTCCCTGCAGTAGGTGGATAGGGAGGGATGAGGAATGGGTGGACCAGTTGAGCTGATGTTGAAAAGGTGATGTAACTATTCATGGTATACTTCAGTGGCAAACCACCTCAGGAGCAAAGGCCAAATGAGGGAGGAAATTGTGTATCCCAGAGGCACTTCTTCCTTGTGTTGATTACAGGGCAATGCGGCTATGTGCTATCCCTTACACAGGTATATGTAAAGGCACATATTCTAGCCCTGAGCAAGTAATTTGTAGGGACTAATTTACTGCATGAATTTAGCTCTCTTTCTGCATGCGGAATACCCATGAGCAGATTGCAATTCCCTCGAGTTTACTGGTTATTCAGATATGCCCAATGACATTTTTCCACACAACTTTTTCTTATAAATTGACCACAGACAGTTAAATGCAAAAATCTGATACTTAGTGTCCCAAATTTCAACTGTGTGTTGGCCAGCTAGCTCACTCTCAGCAGGTATTTCTAGGACACCCACCATCTTAGTAATTCAAACAATCCCATTCTAGGATTTCGGAATGCTTTACACTGCTATATGGTAGGCAATAGTGGCATAGTTGCAATATTTCTTGTTAATAATTATCTGTATTGTGGTTGCACCACCCAGTCATATATCAGGGTCCATTATGCTAAGCACTCGTTAAACACCTAACAACATCTCCTGACTTTTAGTCCCAGGCCTTAACATAAGGCCTGTCTTCTCCTAAAACTGACTTGGTTCTTCATGGTTGGATGTCAGTAACTCTTTTCATGCTTTGCTAACATTATTGTTTCTGTACAGCTAGACTGTGACTTGGACTGCACACTCACGTAAGAGAATAAAGTACAGAGCCAGTTTTAATGCCCCCCTGCTCCTGACCCTCTCTCTGGCATGGTATGCATTTCAGGGGAGAGTCACCCTGACCTGCTGCCTCCCCACTCTCCCTTTTTGGGCATGCCCACAGCACAGCTCTATGCAGGGCTACTGCAGAGGTCACAATGAACTAGCAGAGCTGGCTCTGCCCTGGGGTTCAGAAGAGCCCCGTGTCAGCAGCATTCAGCCTAGCTGTTTGCAAAATGGCTACAAAGTTCTGAGTGCTTGCAGGTGTGACGGGCTTCCCCGGGGTGCAACCAGGAACTGGGGTACCACTGAGCCCGCTGACTCACCATCTTGGGCTCCCTCTCACACTGTGCTGCTATGACAAGCTGCAGACTGCTCCTACTCCTGCACTTCCACAAACCTTTACATAGGCAGGGACACACCCACTTTCTGTTACATGAAGACTTCCCTCCCCACCTACAGCTCCATGCCCTAGGACCCCAGAGCTGAACCATCTTGCCCTAGTCCAAAGCCTGACCAGTAAGTTTATTTCCCAGTCTGCCCTTCCCTCACTGAGGAGAAGCCAATGCACCAGTTTTTGGTCCTGAGCAGATTCCCCAAACACACCTAGCAAAACACCCTGTTTTAGGTAAAACATATAAAACAAATTTATTAACTATAGAAAGATAGATTTGAAGTGATTTTAAGTAATGAGCATACAGATCAGAGCAGATTATCCAAAGAAATAAAATAAAACACAATCTAAGCTTTATAAACTAGATAAGATTTGAATTTAGTCATGTCTCACCCTGTTAGCTGGTAAGGCAGGCTATTGCTTTTGCATATACAGGCAGAAATTCTTCTGTCCCGCCTGGGACCTTGCTTCCCCAGTACAGTCTTTATGTCTCAGAAGTCGTGTTGTAGGTAGAGTGAGGCCTTGTGGTGATGTTACTTCCCTGTTTTATAGCTTCTTCCAAGTGGAAGGAACTTTGTTTCAAGCCAAGCTCCCCAACAGTTTGTGGAAAAGTACAAGCAACAAGATGGAGTTCAGTATCACATGATTTAATCACATGCCCTTACATGCTTCGATGAGTCATGGAAGCCATTACACATATTTTGGCTGAAGCTTCCACTGGAAAGCTTATCAGGCGAAACTGAACTTTTCCCATGGCCCACTGTTTTCACTGATGAGCCATTACCTTGGGTAGCCCTGTCACAATGTACTAGTTAGACTGGATGTAAACTACTTTGTTGGTATTACCCACGAGCAAACATGTTTGAAATATAGATGCATAGTCAATATTCATAACTCCAGATAGAAAAATGATACATGCAAACAAATAAGATAATCATGTTCAGCAAACCATATCTTTTCCATTGACCAAGATGAATCATAATTATATTATAATTATATCACGATGGTGAATCTGGGATGCAGAGTGTTATTTTGGGGCACAAAGTGTCACAGCTGGCATGTAATTTTTATGGTTGTTGATTATGCTCAGCACCTCCCAGGAAGTGCACATGACAACATAGATGTGGGATCCAATGGATTAAATCGCTCTTTATCATTGTTATTATCATAATTAACGAGACAAGGTAGGTGAGGTAATGTCTTTTATTGGACCTTCTGCTGGTGAAAGGGCTCTTCTTCAGATCACAGCTAAATACAAGGTGGAGCAGATTGCTTAGTGTAAGTAATTAACACATATTGCATGGGACCATTCAAGGTGACGTGGCCGATTATGCCCTAACAACAGCTGTGTGGGTGCAACCAGACAAACATTACGCTGAGCAACATAGCTAAACTGACCTAATTTTGTAGTGTAGACCAGGTCCCAGTACATCTCCCAGACCTGAAGAAGAGCTCTGTGTAGCTCAAAAGCTTGTCTCTCTTGCCAACAGAAGTTGATCCAAATACAGATATTACCTCACCCCACCCTTGTCCATCTAATATCCTGGGACCAACACAGCTAAAACAAGACTGCATATAGTATCATTATTCAAGTTCTTCAAAGATCTTATCAGAGTCCTCTAGCAGAGAGAAAGAAATGCTATTTCTAATGTAAAACGCATATAGAAAAATCAGGCTTTCCTTCTCTGAATTGCAAAATAATATGAATAATATATTAAATAGACTGTGCATCTAAACATAATAAAAGGAGCATTCATTTAATGAGTCAGATCTCAATTATATTGGTGTAAATCTGGACTAACAGAGATCAGAATGTGACTCACAGTCCCATAGTGGAGGGATATATGTAGTGGAACTGCAAATACATTACCATAATTAGTACCAAAACAACACTGTTCCATTTTAGGATGGGCTGAGTACTAATTTAAGGCCCAACCCTACAATCATTTAGGGCCAGATTTTCATATCCCTACTAACACTTATTAGTGTTTTACTCTGACGCCGATGCTGCAAAATGCTTACTCGTGGCCTGAAAGTTAAGTAAACGCTTGGCCCGATCCCCATTTAGCAAAGCACTTAAGCATGTGCTCAAATTTAAACACATGCTTAGGTACCATTGATTTCTATGGGGTTTAACCATCAATGAATCATGTGCTTAAGTATTCTGCTGAATCAGAGCCTCTGTGAGTAATCTGACTGACTTCAGCAGGGCTATTTGTAGGACTATTATTCATCATGAATAAGGGGATCCGAATCTGACCCTGAGAGTGAAATTGAGAGAGCTTATATGGTGTACTGAAGTACTACTGTCCTGCAAAGGGATGAATTGCTATTAAGACCAGTGCTTACTATTGAGAGCAACCCCACAAGGTAAAGTTACTTACATTCATAGGATTTCTCAGAATCAGTCTCATTCTGCATCTTAAGTTGTTTGAGTGTAACAGTGACATCTGCTGGCTAAGATATTGCACACAGAGCTTAGTCATGTAGCTAAACTGGTAGTGCTCTAGTGATAACAATTGGTGGCCCCTGACTTAAACCTTCAAATCCCAGGACTTGCCATTCATTGCAGCCTCACCAGGGGGTTTCTGATTGAATTGCAGTCCTCAAAATCAGTAGGCTTATCAATTCCAGTCTCCTGTAAAATCAAAAGATTAAAAAATCTTTCAAACCAGAGTAAAAAATCATTGGCCAGTAACAAATAACAGCAAACCAATCCCTTATAGACCTTTCTTTGCACAGCGATACTGTAACACAGAATATTTGCTAGAGTTAGGCATCCCAGAACTCTCCTTTTCAGTGTATTGGATTGATTTTATGAGGGATATGATGATGGAAATAGATCCACCCTGACTTTTCTTCAAACACCTTAACATGAGCCCTAAGCATTCCTTCCCCACTCTCTGCAGTACGGTGGTAAGAACTCAGACACTGTTGAAGGATTTTCACCCCTTGATCCTTGGATGTATTTTCTGTGTACTTCTGTTGTCCCTAGTAGCTGCTGCCAAGAGCTAGGAGCATAATACGCCTACACAGCCATTACTCACCATTGTGTGTGAGGAGTTCACAATCCGTCTCAAAGCTTTTAAAAATGGGACCCATATCACGCATCAGTGCTGCTATAATCTGGCACGATTTAAATAGGTTCTAATTGAGTAGTTTCACATTAAATAATCAATAACAATTCTGAGAAAAAAGACAAAATGTATTTTAAAAAAAGAATATAGCTAAATCACATTTTGTCTAATTAAAGCACTCCAAACCCTTTGTGTCATAGATTATTTATTATGATTATGGTAGTGTCTAGAGGTCCTATTCTGAAGCTTTGTGCTATAGAAACACAGGCCACAAGCCCACAGCCTTAATCCCGCAAAGCATTACACACATGCTGAACTTTAACCATGTGAGTAGTTCTGCTGAATTCATTAGGACTACAGATGTAGTTAAAGTTAACCATGTAAGTAAGACCAATGTTCCTTTCCTGTCTTATTAGAATACTAATGGAGATATAACAAAGAATCAAGAAATGGCTGAACCCCCAATGAACAACCATCTTTGTCCTGGTTTTAAACAGGCTACATTGCTACACTGTGGAAGTTTCATTCTTCTTTCTGACCCTGACCAGCAGATGCTTTATGGGTAAGTGTGTGCCTCCTAGAGTCTTTGCAAAATTGGGACCTAACTGCCCATTCTGCTAAACACGTACTCTCACAGGAGTCTTTACTCTTGTGTGTGTTTGGAGGACTGAGTTCTAATTCTTTCTAACTAGCCTGTACTTAATCTATATTTTTCCTACCAGTCCTTCTTGGAAAACTTCTGTTTTGTGGCTACCCAAAGACTGTATTTTCTTCAGAAGACCTGAGTCCAGTTCCCTACTCGGCTCTAGACTTCCTGTTTGATGCTGGCAAGCTGCTTAGTCTCTCTGTGCCTCAGTTCCCCATCTGTAAAATGGGGATAACAGCAATGCTGTGAGTATAATTATATTAAAGCAGTGTTGGGCAACCTGCAGCCCATCAAGGTAATCCACTGGTGGGCTGCGACACAGTTTGTTTACATTGATCATCCACAGGTACGGCTGCCCGCAGCTCCCAGTGGCTGCGGTTCATTGTTCCCGGCCAATGGGAGCTGTGAGTAGTGGTACAGGCCTCAAGTATGTGCTGGCCACCGCTTCCTGCAGCTCCCATTGGCCGTGGGCCACAGGTTGCCCATCGCCGCATTAAAGGGTTGTGAGGCTCTTGGATATTACAGGGATGAGAGCCAAAGAAGTACCAGAAATAGATGAGCAAAGTTTCCTAGTTTAGTATTTATTTTCATTCGAGCAGGTCTGAATGATAACAGCAACAACCGGGGATGGTTGTCAGAGAGAAAAGCCAATTCCAGTGCTTATTGCCTGGCTGGATTTTAAAAAAACATTTTTTTAAACTTGACCACTGAGGGGCTGAAGGTGGGGTGCCAAAAACATGTCTCCGCCCTGGACAGAGCAAAACAGCTAGGGCTGCTCACTGTCCTTTACTTACAAATGAATGTTTTGAAGAGCCAGAGAGATAATCTTAGTACTGGAAAATGTTTCTCTGGAAGCCAAATTATATCAGTACATATTAATGTTTATGCATGCATGATTAAAAATACTCCAGCAAACATTTTAAACAAGTGGGCTGGGTTTGATCCTTACCTGGGAGCTGTCAGTAGTTGATCTGCAAGATTCCACTATAAGAACAATGCTAGAAAAATGTAATACAGATTTAATTCAAATTACACATTTTAGACACTGATGGAAACTGTGAAATCTTTAAATCTCAAAGAAGTCCTTCAACTTGATTTTTTAAAATCGATTATGTGATTATTGGATAAATAAACTATGTGATTGTTCAGCACATAAACACCCTTTGTTAAATGTGTCCATCAATAGACAATTCATATAAATGATACTAACTATCATCAAAGGAGTAATAACGCCTTTATTGATGAATAAATCTCTAAAAGACAGATCAAATGGAGGTTAACTAGCCATGCATGACATTAGCAGGAATTAGGCTGAAAAGAGCCTCGCAGGCATGCTAGCACACTGCACCTGGCTGGAGGAGCGATATGGACTAAGTTTCATGTCAAGACCTGCAAGGTCAAAAACGTAACACCAGTAAAGACCATAATGATTCCTTTACATTTTACCAGTTCATTAACACTTTGCATTTCTGCAACACCTTTCATGTGGGGATCTCACAAGGGCTTTTCATGCATCGAATCTGGAAGCCTTGCTACATCTCTCTGGGGTTGGTAGATGGGGCAACAGAGGCACAGAGCAGCTCCAAGCAAGATTCTGAGACCCTCACTCATGTTGAGTCAGATCTCCCTACATAAATAGTCCCAGTGAACTCAGTGGAGCTATGTGTGGAATTGGCTATTACCCAACTTAGGCAAGGATGTCAGAAACTGGAACCTAACTGGCTTGCCCAAAGTCACACAGACAGTCTGGCATGGGCCCCAGAATATCGGACCCTGTTATTTTTCAACTATTAAATCATGTTTCTTGTCTCTGCAAGCCTCAGAAGCTCATGGTAAAATCAGCTATGAATGTGAGTTACATTTAAAAGAAAATGTCATTGCTCTTTGTTCTGCTTAAAGACAAAACAAATGTGTCCCTTAGCAAAAATACACAGCAGCAACAGTTGTTCTGATATAAAAGTTTCAGATTCTACTAATTAGTCTCACTAATTAGAATTATAGAATCATAGAATATCAGGGTTGGAAAGGACCTCAGGAGGTCATCTAGTCCAACCCTTTGCTCAAAGCAGGACCAACACCGACTAAATTATCCCAGCCAGGGCTTTGTCAAGCCAGGCCTTAAAAACCTCTAAGGATGGAGATTCTAGGTAACCCATTCCAGTGCTTCACCACTGTTCTTGATAGAAAATAAGTGCCTTGAAAATATTATAATTTTGCAAAATTCAGGAGGCCGGGAATAGGGGAATGGCTTTTCATTGACTCAGAATATGTTTTACGCTCTCATCATTTCTCTCCACTCAGGTAAAGTTGTCCAAATATTGGAAGCAGTGAATTTGTCTGAAAGACTCTGGCCAGTTGCCAGTGGTGAAACACTGGAAGGTGCTCGCTCTCTTTTCCTTACAAGTGAATATTTTTAAGAGCCAGACAGATAATCTTAGTGCTGGAAAATAGCTATCTAGAAGTGTGACGGGACTTGTTCATCCTGTACTAGCCAAGGCAGGGTCAGGCCTATGGTATTGACAGTGGAAGTCCCACCGCCCCAGCAGGACTGAGCATGCTCCAAATGCTCTAGTAGTATAAAGACAGGGAGCTCAGCTCATTCTGGGCTGGCGGCTGCATGGGAAGGATGCGTCTGGGAAGCTCCTGAGGAGGACCAGCCACAACCCCTGACTGCACCGGGAACCAGAGCCTCTCTAGGCCTGCTTGACTCCCAGTGACTAGAGGAGCCAAAGGAGGTGACCGGCCCAATTGTTCACGGAGGATCTGAAGACGCTTGGGAGGCTCCAATCATGAGGCTGGTAGGAAGTGATCCAGGGAGGGTGGCAGAGGGGTACCTCCCTCTCTGGGAAACCTCATCATGTTTCGGTAGGACCCCCCTACTGAGTCAGTGGCAAGGTGCTACGCCACTGTTAGGGCCCTGGGTTGGGGCCCGGTGGAGTTGGGTGGGCCAGAGCCCCCTTACCAGGGCTGCCACACCCCTTGGTGGGCGACCCCTCCATAGACTCCGGCTGTTAGGCCTCGCTGCCCTGCCACAAGGACTGCTTTATAGACTGGCCATTAGGCTGTGCTGCTCTGCACCTAAGAGCTGCCTTATAGACTCTGGCTATTAGGCTGCACTGTCCCAACCCCAGGATGCTTTATAGACTCTGGCCACTGGACCACAATGCACTGCAACAAGGGCTGCTCTATAGACTCCGGCCATTGGGCCTTGCTGCCCTGTAACAAGGGCTGCTTTATAGACTTTGGCTACTGGGCAACATTGCCCTGCAACGAGGGCTGTTCCATGGATTCTGGCCATTAGGCCACGCTGCCCTGCACCTAAGGGCTTCCTTATGGACTCAGTAGGCCGTGCTGCTCCAACCCCAGAGGCGTAAACCCTCAGAAGAAGCCAAATTATATTAGTATGTATTAATTCTTATGCACGCACGATTAAAAATACCTCAGCAAGCATTTAAATACCTCAGCAAGATGGCTAGGTTTGGAAGCTGATCTATAAGATTCCACTGTAAGAACAACACTAGTAAAATGTTATACAGATTTAATTCAAATTATGCATCTTAGACACAGATGGAAACTGAAATCTTTACATCTCAAAGAAGTCCTTCAACTCGATTTTTTTAAAATCAGTTATGTGATTATTGGATAAATAAGTGATGTGATTGTTTAGCACTTAAACAACCTTTGTTAAATGTGTCCATCACTAAGGATTAAGTATCTGATCACATTAGAGATCACAGACTTGGACTGAAATCTGCATCCAGAAACCCACTGCAAGAGAGACAATAGGCCAGATCCAGATTTGCACAACTTATGTGGACCTGTGATTACCCAGCCATAAAGTTATCAGTGGTTGAGGCTCCTTTCCGTCTTAAGTGTACGCAGCCCACACACTGTCCATCTGCAGCCCTCCCGCCCACCTGCTCCAACACACACACACAGGAGGAATGGGAAGAGTACACAGTATGTCCAAAGACTGATGTGCTAGGTCAGTGGTTCTCAAACTTTTGTACTGGTGACCCCTTTCACATAGCAGGCCTCTGAGTGCGACACCCCCTTATAAATTAAAAACACATTTTTATTTATATTTAACACCATTATAAAAACTGCCTGTAAAGTGGGGTTTGGGGTAGAGGCTGACAGCTTGCGAGCCCCCCATGTAAGAACTTTGCAGCCCCCAGTCTGAGAACCCCTGTGCTAGGTATGCAGTTGTGATATTGTATTTCCTATGATGTACTTCCAACTGCTTCTTGTTTGGGGCCAGCTGCTATGTTTTACAATTTCTTTTTGTAATGCTATGTACATCTCAGACCTCGCTAGGAATTATACACCACCATATTAGCAACCAGTCATCGTTACTTGGTACCTACCGGAGTGAGGAGGACTGTCTGGGAAAAATACTTATAGCAAGCTACAAGTCAGGACAGCTGGGGTGAAATCCTGGCCCCACTGAAATCAATTGCAATTTTACCATTGCTTTAATGGAGCCAGGATTTCACCCCCAGTGTTTAATTAATATAATCTGGTACCCTGAAATTACACAAGTACTTTTTTGTTATGTTGTTATTGACCTTAGTTATGTGCATTATACCGCTCTTCACTTACACCATATGTGGCACTGGAGATGTATTAACATTAGCTCAACAGTCAGATAGGACCACGGGGCTTCAGTAGAAATCTACTGGATAGTGCAGCAGACAAGGAGAGGGATGATGCTAAGAAACTTGCAGGGAAGACTGATGCAACGTGCCTTGCAAAATTATATTATATATACATATATATACATATATATACGAAGCAAGACTGACTTGGGAAAAAAACAAGAGGAAAGGTCAGTCCCTACCTCCCTGTGACAGCGATAATATACTCAAAAAGGAGCTAATTTGGAAAAATTTACTGGAGAATTACTATCTGCTTCAGTGGCCATTGAACAGATAATGTTGGGATGTATTACAAACTAGCCAACTTTCTTTCTCTGATTTAAGTTGCACTAAGTGACCTGCAGGTATTTCCCAAATATCTATGATAATGTGCCTAATGAAAGCCAAGGTAGAATTGTATCTTTTTGTGCTAAGTTCTCTTTGCATTTTTAGTGTCCGTTTAGGCTGGGATTTTCAAAAGGAGCCTAAGGAAATTCCATGCCCACATCTCAGTGAAACTCGTAGGAATCATGGAAGATGCCATACTGATAGTCCTGGAGGCTGATGTGCCACATGTATTCACGAACAGAGTACAGCAGGCAAAATTTCCCTTCCCTACTCCCTGCCAGTGCACCTCTGTCCTGTTCTGGAAGAACAACATCTAGATGTCAGGGTTTATTCATTCCTTGAGCTCTCTGCTGAGAATATCAAATGTCATTGTCCACAGCAGGATACTTCATTTGTCACCAATGTCAAATTGTGATTCTGGACATTGTGATGTGGACACACGTTCACTGAGAAGTGGATGGAGACCACTAAACAGTGAGGACATGGCAACCAAGTCCCGTCACTGACTCAGAGAAGACACAGACCAGTGGTTTAGAAGTACAAGATTCCATAATATGTTACCAATCCATTAAGTCAGCTGGTCTCCAGTTTGTGCTCCGAAAAGTATTAAGGTGTTACTTTGCATGGGTTTGCAGCTATCTTGGCTTCAGACTCCCATTAATTTTCTTTTCATTATGGATTAATATGGGTGAGGTATTTTTATCTTCAATATAAGATCATGTTTCTCAATTGTCAATATGCAATATGCCTCTGTAACTTTTCCCGTTCTTACAATAATATGATTAGTGAAGACAAATCTCCTTTCTTTGAAATGGACCAGCCATATATGAAAGCCAAATACACTAGCTGGCCCCTTTCTAAAATATTAAAATGTCCTTTGCCAAAGAGAAAATAACACAGTGAGAGAGGAGCAGTGCGTTCAGCAATATTACTATCTTCTCCCAACTACCTGCTTTTCATTTCACTTCCTGCTACCTCATGCTGGGGTTTAAAGTTAAGGCTAGTTGGGTCAGGTAATGAAAGATAACGCTTTTCATTCCCGAGTTACTTGTAGTAAATGAAACTTGTTACCATCTGATGAGCATTTGGTAGCTAATATGAAATGAAGCCAGACTTAGTCCAGTTTCCAGGAGATTGGCGTCCACCCCACATAAACCACAATATTAACTGGCAGTCCTATTGGTTGTCTTAGCAGAAAGGTCAAGGACTGAATAATCATGATGAATGATCAAATCTTTTACCCCTAAGGATGGTTTCTCTAGGTCAAAGTTTAAGGACATTAGCAGGACAGCAAGCCAAATTTTCCTGCCACTAACATCAGTGCAACATGGCTATCTATGATAAAAAATTTGCTATCTAGCTAAGGTACTTATCTGTCCCCATTACTGTATTACCAGAGTGCTTCACAATCTTTAATGCATTTATCCTCACAACACCCATGTGAGGTAGGGAAGTGCTATTGTCTCCATTTCACAGATGGGGAACTGAGGCAGAGAGTGACTTACCCAGTGTCATACAGGAAGCAGGAAACTGAACCCATTTCTCCAGAGTTCTAGGCGGACACCCTGACCACTAGATCATCCTTCCTCTCTGGAAGCCATTGAATTCCAAGCCAGCGTTAAGAAACTCATGAAGAATAATTTGCTCACTGAATTTAATCCTTTATTTCTGTTCACAAATTATCAATGAACAGACTTAGATTTATTTATTTGCACATTATTCAGAATTGTTCAAACACTTAGCCCCAGATCCCTGGCTCTGCTTGTACTTGGTATCCACACTTTTGCAACACAGAAGTGCACAGAAGGGGATACACCACAAAGGGTATTTTCTGCTCTATCCGAGGGTACGTCTATACTACCTGCTGGATCAGCGGGTAGTGTTTGATGTGTCAGGGATCAATTTATTGCGTCTCATCAAGAGGTGATAAATCAAACCCCGAATCAACTCCTGTACTCTACCTCGACAGAGGAGCCGCCTCCGTTGACTCACCGCCGTGAGGACGGCCAGGTAAGTCAAACTAAATTACTTTGACTTCAGCTATACGAACAGCGTAGCTGAAGTTGCGTATCTTAGTTTGATCTCCCCCCAACCCCGCAGTGTAGCCCAGCCCTTAGATGCATGCTAAGGCTTGGGTTTGTGGCTATAGCTAGCTTGGATTGTGTTTGGATATGATGATGGTAAAATCTTGATATCTGTTCTCCTGAGATTTCAACCCCAAATTGTGGAAATATCATTAGCTTTCTGCCAGCTTGCATGGTGGAAATCTCTGAAAAGGACCTACTCCCATGAACTCTCTCACAACTGAATCTGAGTTTAGTCTGGAAAACAGTGATCTAACCTGAAACAAAAACAAAAGGTGTAAGATCCTGAGATTTGAATCTATATTCTTCTGAAATTCAAAACAAAATTCAAAATTCAATACATTTCAGGTGTTGATTCACCTTTTGTTCCAAGGCTCATGATTATTATTATTATGGTCTAGGCTATAGTGATTTTATGTAAATTAACAGCCTGCAAACTTGCAAACCATGTGGAATTAAACCATATGATACAATGCTGTGGCTTTTCCTGACCAATTAACACAGACAACATTTTGTATTCCCTTATGGGCTGCTTTGAGGACAATTAGTTAAATCCACTGCTCTAATCATGTGGATTTGTTTAGGAGCAAGGCAGCCTCATAATATAAAATGCCTATTTCAGTTTGAACAAGCAGATTTATTGACACTTTTACATGCACACTATAGCTAATACATGCAAAATTAAAATCCATCTAACGTCAAGAGCGAATACCTGCAAAGTAAACACTATAAGAACAATAATAGCACTAACACTCGCTGCAGAATAATGTCAAGCATGCAGCAAGTGTGATATTTGATTATCATTCATAGTAAAATAAAATATGTTTCACGGAGGGCCAGACTATGATACCCATATGTAGTGGAGTAAGGCTCCAGTTGTTCAAAGACTCTTGTATGAGCTACTTTTTTGCACTGTGAATGGTCCCATTTAAGTCAGTGTTACTAATCACAGTGTATAACATTAAACATATGTGCAAGTCTTTGCAGGATCAAGACCTAAATGTATGAGCACGGTATCAGAATCTGGCTCATATAGCACCTTTATTCTCCAGGCTTGAAGCATAAACCATACCTTAAAACAACTAGGTCACATAGGTATCCTTATATCCATATTATAGAGGGTAAACTGAGGCAGAAGCAAGTTACACCTTGTCCTAGGTCAATCAGAAAGTCAGTGGCACAGCTGGAATCCACTTCCTGACCTGTACTATACCCACTTTCTCCCTCACTTGTTATACTAGCTCAGCACAACCTCCCATTGAATTACACTGTATGAAACTTCCCATTCAGTGACACAGCAGGATACTTCATTTGGCCCGTTTAAATACAAAGGAACAGTATCTAATCCCCAAATTTAGCACCTTGATTACTTCCTAATTATATCAATTTAATTTCCTCTTTCTATATACCAATTTAAAATAGATCATGCAAAATGTACCATTTTGATACCATAGTTAACATTCAGAAACCAGATGAAAACCTTGGTTACTTACTCACCCTCTTCTAAAAAAAAAACCTTAACCTTTTAAGTGACAAATGATTATACAGTGTTTATTATTGTTCTATTAATTTACCAATTAGTTGCTTAGCAGGTGAATGTCATCTTCTCATTTCAATAAAAGAAAGTTATCAAGTTTCTTGCTATCTAAGGGACCTCAAAACATATGTAGAACAGAAAATAATTCACCCTGCCTAACATAGCAGGGCACTTGAAAAATACAAGGTATTTAGTAATGTTTTTAGCCCTTTTGATATTGACGAACACACTGGGTCAAATCCTATTCCCTGTCACATGAGTATAAATCCAAAATAAATTTACTGGTCTAAACTCTGCTTCCATTAACACTAATCTAAATGCAGAGTAACTCCATCAGAAGCCTGATCCATTTATCAGGAGGTAGGAGCCAGACTTCTAAAGCTATTTAGGCACCTAAAGGTGGAGATAGGCCTAGTGGGATTTTAAAAAATGGCTAGGCACCCAACTCCCATAGGTTTCCTAAATAGCTTTAAAAATCTGGCCCTAGGTGATTTAGTGCTAAACTAGTCTGGACCCTTTGAGAGGTCTCAATTTAAATCCTGAATATGGACCTTGTAGTTATTAAAACCTAACCCCTGGTGGACAATGATCCACATCACACAGTCAGGCACAGACTCTAGTCACAGGACCCACAGATGTTGAGCAAGGTGGTATGTTCGTGTAGACCATGATCCTACAAACGTACGCACATGCTCAACTTTAAACATGTCCATGAGACCAAGATCAGGACCACAGTCCCTCTTCAGACCAGATCCACACTTTAAAGAGTTGCTAATACTGCTGCTGGCCTTCCCCCTTGATTTATCTTCTCCTGTGCACCACATCCCAAACCATGCACTTCTGTGTGCAGTCAGTCTCATCCTTGCTGCCTCAGTAGTTTGTCTCTTATTCCTTTATTTGTTCCTGTTGCCATAAGCAATGAGTGATAACACCTAAATTCCCCCATTTCCTTCTTCTCACAGTTCCATGACTTAGGCCCAGCCTGATAAATTGTTGCATTGAGTAAAAATATTCATACTTGATACTTAGTGCTTTTCATCACCAAAGCACTGAACTGTCTTATATTTATTTTATTGAACTAGGATGGTGCGATTCACTTGGTAGGCAACTTGTGGGTAAATTAATAGGACAATAATAAATAACTGTCTGTTCAGTGCTTCAGTAATGAAAAGCACTAAGTATTAAGTATGAATATTTTTTACTCACAACATATCTGCAAAGTATTTTACTTTTCACAAATGGAGAAACTGAGGCGAGGCAGCTGATTGACCTAGCCAAGACCACAGAAGAAGTCAATGCCGGGATTAGAAGTTAGAGATTCCTGGCTCCTATTTAGTATCCTAATTTAATAAATGAGGCAACTGAGGCACAGAAAGATTTAAGGCCCAAATTTTCAGTTTGGGTGTCTTAAATTAAACATTAGTGGTCTGATTTCCAAAAGCATTGTGAGTAAAGAGTGAAAATACGTAAGGTCACACAATAATAATGACAGAAATCCTGACTTCCTGCCTTATACTTGTCTAAACACACAAACTGTACTGCTTTACCCACACCAGGATAGTTAAAATGGTAAAACCCACCTAGTGTGGATGCAATCATATTGATAAAGGCACCTTATACCATACTATACTTCTAAAGGTATAGCTATACCTGTAGTGTAGAAGAATAAGATATACCATTATAAGGTATTTTTATAATGATATAACTGCATCCACACTGGGGATTGGACTGACTGAACTTTTATGGTAGAAATATCACACCCCTGACCAAAATAGTTAAACCAGTATAAAATCTGTGTGTAGACAAAGCTACAGTTGAACCAAGGGGTAGTGTTAATGGTACAGAAGCACACAAGTCAGCACAAATGGTTCTGATGGGAGATTAAACATTTAAGCAAAGCCAGGACTTTTGAGAACAGCAAACACTACTGAGCTTGCTTTTTAGCTGAATGAATGTTATTTATACAGCTCAGCAAGAAGCAACTAGATCAGGGGTCTCAAAGACGTGGTCCAAGAGCCACATGCGGCCTACAGGGCTCTTCTGTGCGTCCCGCCAAGCTCCCTGCACCTCCCCCCCACCGCATCTTCCCCCCCATCAAGGCTTACCTCTTCTTGTGCCTCTCTCATCCCTGGCCTTCCATAGCGGACGCCGTCCGCTGCCGCAGCCACAGCAAGAGGAGGAGGCAGCTGGCAGAACGGACCCAAAGCGGCAGCTGGGCTCTGGATCAGATCATGACTCCCCCCACGCCCCGGTCCAGTGACCACTCCCCAGATGATTGCAGGTCCCAGCGCGAAACTCGGCTCCCGACCCAGCGTGGAGCTGACGGGGCTCCCGACCCAATTTAATCAAAATTAAGTTTTTTAATCGTGATTAATTTTCCTGAGTTAATCGCATGAGTTAACTGCAATTAATTGACAGCCCTAGAACTAGCACAATACAAGCCCTTTGACAAAAAACAACTTCATTTCCTCATTTGCTGGTAGCCCCTCTCCCTCCCATCTCCTTCCGAGTCATGTCATCCTGTAACTAGCCTAGACTACAAGCTACTCAGTGCAGGAACAGTGGAGTTGACTGTTCCAGCCAACCTTCATCCAGTGCAGGAACACAAGGAAAAGAACACAGGTGGTGCTAAGCCTCTTTTGCACTTCTGGGATTCTCAACCTTGCAGGGAAGCTCCCAGGGTAAGTTACAGCAACCTCAGGATTGCTTTAATATTTGCCTGGCTGAAATGGCAGCTGAGGCCCAGAGGGACTGTTGCAGCATCCAAGAATAGCCAGTGCATAGCAGTGCTCTGGTCATGTCCCTTTTCCCCCCAAGATGTCACCTAATGTAGGGACTGAGAAGAGGGGGTAGTCCTATACTACCAGGGTAACCTCCTCATACCACAGGTATCCCCAGGGGGCTGTTTCTACCCCCTTTACACTGATGAAGTGGCAGAAAGAGGTCAGGCAGAAACAGAGAATCAACTCTAGGATATTATCTTCATAAAGTGCCATGCAGCCCTCCTTCTCCTCCTCCCCACCCCCCACCCCTTGCTGTGCTGGGCTCAGAAATGTCCGTGGTGGTTGTTGAAGAGGAGGTGGGATCGCCCCCACGTATCACTTCCAGCTCTTTGTAGAATTTGCAGGTCGCGGGGGGCAGCACCGGAGTGGCCGTTTGCCTTGCAGGCTTTGCGGTAGGTGTTCTGCAGCTCCTTTACTTTAACCCGACACTGCACTGTGTTTTGGTAGAAGTGACAGAGTCCTGTGGCACCTAAAGATTAACTAAAGTTTTAGAGCATAAGCTTTCGTGGGCTAATATCCACTTCGTCAGATGCATGCAGTGGAAGTATCCAGGGGCAGGTATAAATAGGTAGGCAAGAACCAGGTTAAAGATAACAGGGTGGGTCCAATGAGGCTGAACCAGCTGTTATCTCTAATCAGGGAGGGTGAGGTATTCCTCTAGTAGCTGAACTGGAGGTGTGAACAGCGAGAGAAGAGAAACTGCTCTTGTAGTTAGCTAGCCATTCAAAATCTCTATGCAGTCCCAAATTGATTGTGTCAAATTTGCAAATGAATTGCAACTCTGCAGTTTCTCTTTGCAGTCTGGTCTTAAAGTTTTTTTTGCTGCAAAATGCTGACCTTTAAGTCTTTCATGGTGTGTGCAGAGAGACTGAAGTGTTCTCCTACAGGTTTTTGTATATTGCCATTCCTGATATCTGATTTGTGTCCATTTATCCTTTTTTGTAGGAACTGTCCAGTTTGACCGATGTACATAGCAGAGGGGCATTGCTGGCACATAATGGCATATATTACATTGGTAGATGTGCAGGTGAATGAACCAGTGATGGTGTGGCTGATCTGGTTAGGTCCTGTGATGGTATTGCTGGTGTAGATATGTGGGCAGAGTTGGCATCGAGGTTTGTTGCATGGATTGATTCCTGAGTTAGAGGAGTTATGGCGCGGTGTGCTGTTGCTGGTGAGAATATGCTTGAGGTTGGCGGGTTGTCTGTAGGCCCGGACTGGTCTGCCTCCCAAGGCCTGTGAAAGAGAGGGATTGTTGTCCAGGATGGGTTGTAGATCACTGATGATGTGTTGGAGAGGTTTCAACTGAGGACTGTAGGTGATGACCAGTGGTGTTCTGTTGTTTTCTTTCTTGGGCTTGTCTTGCAGCAGCAGACTTCTGGGTACACATCTGGCTCTGTTGATCTGTGTCCTTATTTCCTTGTGCAGGTATTGTAGGTGCCACAGGACTCCTTGTCACTTCTGCAATTCCAGACTAACACGGCTACCCCTCTGATTCTTGTGTTTTGGTAATGGCCCCTGTCCATCATGGTCCTTGATATCTGCCCAAAGGTATCATAATTCCTACGGCTGGAGCACTGCTGGGACTGGACAGCTTGCTCCCCCCAAACACTGATGAGGTCCAGCACCTCACCATTGCTCCATGCTGGGGATCGCCTGGCGCGTGGAGGCATGGTCACCTGGAAAGATGCGCTGAGAGCACTCCACACCTAGCTGAGCAAACAGGAAGGGGATTTTCAAAATTACCAGGGAATTTAAAGGGTGGGTCTGCTGGTTGGTCACCTGAGGACAAGGCAGCAGAGTTCAAAAGTGATGACCAGAGTGGCTAGAACAGGCATTGTGGGACACTTCCGGAGGCCAGAGTACATTAGGTGTCCACACTGGCGCCGCAGCGCTCCAGTGAGAGTGTAACAAATGTTATTCCTCTCGAGGAGGTGGAGTACCAGGAGTGCTCCAGCTGTGGAGTCAGAGCGCTCTGCGTGCATTGCCGGTGTAGACGAGTAGTAAGGTAGAGTGCTCTTGGTGGCTTTATTGCGCTATAAAGTGCCAGTGTATCCAAGCCCTAACATGTCTTACTCAACCAGTTTAACAAAATACCAGGTTCTGCTCAACATATGTGAATTAGAAAATTCTTTTTAATTTGGTCATGTCTATTGCCCCTAAATATATATTACACAGAACTCAGCTCTGATGGGACATCCTGGGTGAAATCCTCAATCCACCAGTGTCAATGGCAAAACTTCTATTGACTTTAGTGGGGCCAGTAATTAAGAATGAAAAACTGGCCCCACAAAAGTCAATAGGAGTTTTGCCATTGACACTGGCAATGTCAGTGAAGTTTCTACTTTTTCTTAACTTAATATCTCAACTCCAATGCCTCACGTGTACAAATAAGAGCCCCAAAGATGACAACACATTTTTGTTATAAATTCAGCTAAATAGCTACCAGTGGCAAACTCATTCCAACTCTAAATTACGAGAACGGGGTATAAAAATCTAACAGCGAAAATGAACAGCGCTATACTCCAGACCCTCAGCTAGCATATAGCGCCATTGGAGTCAGCTTTATACCACCTGAGGATCTGTTATAAGTTAATGTTGTATCACTATATTCAACAGTCTATGCCTAGTTCAGTGAACCATGATGCAAAGTAGCAGAGAGTTTAAATTGGGGATCCCTACTAATTTTACTTCCCAAACTCAACATTTTAGACATAGCATCAGCCTTCATAAGGAAACATTGTCTTAGTTGGGCAACCTTGTTCTCATTGCCTGCCAACTGCTTTAAGCTAAACAATCAATGCTGTCCTTCTCAACTTTTTCCTTTCCAATTAATTAATTTAAATTGACCATTAAGTCAGCAGAGTTTTTGATTGATATTTTCATTAACAACCCTCTCATGCAGACCTGTCCAACACCTAAGAAATGTATGATAATGTCCAATCTGCATGAAGGGGCCTGAGCGTCTCCCTTCACCTCTCAGTGCTGGTGAGTTATTACTTGAATTGTGCTTGCTGTTTCATTGAGTGTAATTTGAATACAGATTAGCTGCCCCAGTGTTCCAGAGCTTTGGCATTATCATTACTGGGGACAGTAATTTGACTGATGAACACACGGGTTATCACAAGGTCATCACCTTCACAGTATTGGAATGGTCCATCGTCCCAATTTTGGAGGGAAGGAGGCTAAACCTTTCAATAGCAAAATTAAGTCCTGTAAATTAACTTGTCCAATAACTTATTGAATAAATCCTTTACTAATTAAAGAACCAATATGCTTCTTTGTTCTCAGATCTTCAAAGGCTTTATTAAAATCAATGAAGTAATATCAATTTCACATTTTTTTTTGGTAACGTGAATTAAGATCCTTCATCCAATTATACACACAATGTTCTATACGTGTAAAATGATTTGGAATGTTAAATGGCCAAAGGAAATATATTAGGTTTATCCAATGAAAGCAATTATCTGTCAGCCACTCCTTCTCAAAAGGCATGTTCTTTCTTCATTAGGAGAAGAGTGAAAAAGAACTTCTGCCTTAATGGATTTACAGTTAAAAGCAATCAGAAGAGAAAAAGTTACTGAAAATTCCCTTCAAACTTACACAAAACTCTATGTAGTCGTTAGCTGAAATATCAGGTAGATTAATTCGGAAATATTGGTAAATTTAACTTATTCCAAGGTTTCACTTTTTTAAATAAGGTAAAAAATATTGGTAAATGTAAAACAAGAAATTATATAATTTGAGTCAATGTGCAAATGCTGACACCTGAGCCACAACCGAGCAGAATCCAAAGACACAAATGGGCTGATATTACACTTTTTCCTATTAGAGCCTAAATTTAAATTAGTATCTGGTCACAAATGAAATGACTATGGTGGCCTCAATCCAGTCTCCAGTGGTTCTTTGTCTAAATCACAAGTCATCAAAACTGGCAATATTTGTTGACTGGAACAGAAGAAGTGCTGTCAGTCCTGGTCAAGATGCATTGACATGGCTATGTGGAGAAGACTGCATCATGTCTGACTGCACTAAATCTGGGTCTAGCTAGATGAATCAGTCTTTCATTTTATGAGCAATTAAATTCACACTAAAATTGTTTTTAAAGGGTGCAGTTGTGTTCAAGATTTCTGGGGAAAAATTGATCATTCAATTATTATTCCAAAATTATGTTTCATATGTTGTTAATAAAAAGCAAAATTTGATTTCGGTATCCTTGGAGAAATTTGTTATTTTAAAGGTAAAGTGCTCAAATTAAATGTTGCCATGTCATACCAAAATTCTGAGAGATGGGACAATGCCAAATATTTTAGACTTCAAATTCATATGTATTTTTTTTAAAGTACAGAGTGGATGGGTTTCAGAACCTGATATGACCACAAATGTTTTACTGAATTTCTTTACAATTAATAAAAACAGAAGTGGTTTTTTGGGGGGAAGCAGGTTGTCCTTTGCATTATGGACACCCAAACATGATGATATTGTCATTATGAGAAATGAAGATGAGGATATGCAAAAGAGAAACTCACCAATTAGTCAAGTTGTCTAATGCGAGTTATATGCAAATCAAAGTAAGATATAATAATAGCATATACAAGTAAATTTAGAATTTTAAAATTAGTTTCACAATTCAGGGTAAAATCTTGGCCACATTGAAGTTAATTGCAAAACTGCCATTGACTTCAATAGGACCAGGATTTCACCTCTGAGTAAATTCTGCTCTGCTTTTTATTAGAAAAAAGATTACCTTTGTTAAGCAACTGATTTTTATTGGTTCTTTGATTGGCTCTAAAGGGTTGGGTATGCAATTGTTTATACGCATTAGCAAACTTTACTTACATGAGTAACATTAAAGCTTACATAAGTAAAGCTATTCAGGTGCATCAGTATTAGAAAGATGAGAAGGGGTGTAGGGGGAAGGAGTGTGGGCACCTTCCAGGACATGCGCTGCTGCATTAGAGCTGGTTGAAAAAACAGTCAAACATTTGATGGGATTTTCTGAAATGTGATAGTGGTCTTTCAAAATTTCAAAAACTATTCAAGTTACAAAAAAAAGATGGAATTTCAAAAGTTTCATACAGCTGTACAACAATCTGGATTTTTTTAAAAGGCCAAAGAGAATTCTATTCTTTTCTATTCTATTCAGATTCTTAGTATTTGAGCACCTAGTTTCACCAATTAGGATTCAGCTGTTCCAAACTTCCAGTCTTGGACTTAGATCACTAAACACTCCTTCACTAATATCAGCATGCTATGCTGGCCTATATCCAAAACAAAGAGCTAAAACAGTTGCCTCTTCCATGCCAGACCTAGTCAGTCTATCATTTTCTAGAAAGTAAACAGATCTACTTACTGCCATGAAGGAAGACAGACAGACAGAGATCTAAAAAATATTTGCTTTGTGGATGAATCTAGTCTATGTAAATCAATTAGTCATCAAAACAATTTGACACTTGGAAAATTGAATCTTCAATTAGATGTTATCTTCCCAATATCCTTTATATCCTCCCTGGATAGAGATAACACCTTTGTTATCTTGCTGAAAATTCACCTCCCCTACTTTAGCAGAAATGATCAACTGATAGTTATAAAACCCTTGATGTTTGTCCTTGGACGAAAGAGGCCCACAGAGACATAAAAACATTAGCAGCCAGGGGATGAAACATTAGTTACTTCAGCATCAATAGTGAGTTTTTACAACCTGGTTAAAGTGAGTGATTCCAGCCCTTCCACAGTACCTGTGATTTAGACACATCTTTCTACTGGAAGCTGCTTTTAAACCCAATTTTCTAACAGAACTGGGGGAAAAAAAGTTTTCTTAAAGCTCAGACTAGTCATAATATACCAAGCTACAGACCGTCGCATGTCATTCTACCCTAAAGAAGGAGAGTAACACCAATACCACATAAGGGCCAAATTCACACTCAGTGTAAGTGGTTACATATCCACTGAAGTCAATGGAATTCCACCTGCTTGCTCTAGTTTTGAATTTGGCTCTTATGCAGTATGTCTCAGGCAACACAGATAAAGGAATAAGCTCTTTTAGAGTACGGGACAATTAAACTGCTATTCCTTTATAGGTTTGCATTCAGCATTTTATAGATTCGTATATTTTTAAGATTGGAAGGAACATTATGATCACTTAGTCTGAACTCCTGCATTTCTGACTCGCTCTTTTTCAGATTTTATACCAAGCTTATTTCTTGGTATCATATTACCATAAACCTTGGTGCTATGTAAAATTAAGTTCAATATCAGCAATCTTAGTAACCTACAATGCAGCTGTTGCTGCTCACCGTTAGCGCACTGAAGCACAGTATTATTTCACTGCAATTTTGACTATGTAAATACTGCTGAAGACTTAAAATGACCAGATCCTCAGCTGGTGTAAATTGGCATGGTTCTATTGACTTCAGCTGAAACAGTGACTTACACCAGCTGCTAATTTGGGACCAATGTTTTTTCTTCTTCTTTTTCTCTTTAATCTGTTCAGTATGGAAGGAGATGGTGAGTCAGAGCGTATACTTGGAGCAAATCCTGGAATATAGATTATTGCATGTGAGAACAGACCAGTTGTCTATCAAGTCTGGGATACCAACTTCAGCAGTAGCCTCTGACTGATGCTTCAATGGAAGGCAATAAACTCCCATAATGCATCTGGCCAGTAGGCAGTGCTGCCTGTGTGTGGGGAAAGGAAAGTCCTTTTCACAATGTGTTCAGTAAAGACGATTGAAGTCAATGGGAGTCTTGCATTTGGAACAATTTCAGGATTGAACTCAGGCACGAAACAGATTTGATACCACTCTGACATTATGCACCAATGGTCAGTCAGCCACTCAATGTACAGAGGGCCCCAGTAGAAGAGAAGAAAACTGATTCACAGTAAAGTATTAAAAACTAGTGTAGTAAGAGAACAGAAAAAAATCCTACTCTCCATTACATTGAATAGAATTTGTCCTGTATGTAACCTTACTCCAACAGGTTTGTATTTTTATGGACCAAAAGGAAATTATTTATTCTAAATTAAACCTATAACCCAACTGTGAACACTGATGTAAAGTAGAATGCCTGAAAACTCAGCTGCATTTAAAAGCAAAGATTATGGCTTCTTTAACCTTCAGAAACTATATTCTATTATAAACCCATGTTAGTTACCTGGTGTAAATATACTAAAATCAACATCAGATAAATACAAGATGCATCAAAAGATTTAAGGCACCTGTTGTGTATTTAAAAGAATTATATCTTGTTTATGGTACAGTATAAAATGCACAACTGATTTATATAGCAGCTAGTCTACTGCAGGGGAAATCTCATTTCAATCATAAATGGCAGAATTTGATTTAAGAATTCATTCTTTAATGGGTCTGCAATGTTCAAATTTAAACTCATTCAATTCATCAGCAAAATATTCAATATGGGGCACAGGGAACTCATTTAGGCAAGCAGCGACTTTTAATATAAATTTTCCAGGAGATTTCTTCATCGATTCAGCAGTTTAGTGCAAAATGATTTGTGCGATACATTCTCAAGGATCAATGCAGGCCAAGTCAATGGCTAATATAAAACAATCATCCTACCAAGTATGGAGAATGTGTCAATGAACTTTGACTTCACATTGAACTGCTTTGTTGAAAGGAAGAGGAAGTCTGATAAAAAATAATCATAGCTTTGTTTTTCCATTTACCCATTCTCCTCTATTATTACTTATTTGTATTAAATAGAGCCCAGAGGCCTCATTCAGGATCAGGGGCCCATTGTGCTAGGCACAACATAAACATATATGAAGACACCATTCTTGACTTTAAGAGCTTACATTCTAAGGACATGTCTACACTTAAAACACTGCAGCTGCACAACTGCACTGATGCATCTGTGCTGCTGTAGCCCTTTAATGAAGATGCTCTAAGCCAATGGGAGAGAGCTCTCTTTTCAGTGTAGGAAATCCACCTCCATAAGAGATGCTGTCTACATGGAAGATTAGATTGGTACGACTGGATCCAATGGAATAGATGAGGAAGATGTTAGCAACTGCAACATGATTGACTTGGAGTGTGGAGGATATGGGTGCTAGAGGGACCAGAGAGGAGGCAGTTGTAGTGATCAGGTTAGGGGATGATGGGCAGGAATTTTGGACTGTGGGGAGAGATAAGAAAGGAAGCATCATTAGATTGGTCCAACAAGATTAGATTGGTGAAAAATTGACGTATGAAAAATTGACAAAGTTATACCAATATAGATCCATAGTGTAGACCAGACGTAAGTAGTCCCTGATTCTGGACTTGTGAAGGCCACCCTCTCAGCAGACCCACTGGGGGTTGAACTATGGACTTCCAGAGCTAAAAAGCACAAACTGTTCAGCTTGAACTAAAGAGCCAACATGCTCTAGGTGGGGCTGTATCAGACTCACACCAGCTGTGAATTGGGCACAGAGGGGGACCCATAACAACACACTCACCAGTGAGTTACAGAGTGACATCCACATGAGCAGGCCCTTGTGCCTAGAACAGATCTGTGAAATCAATGAGGCTACACTTGGGTACAGAGATACACCTGTGGAATGACATTGAAGGATCTCAGATATATACAATTTTATGTGTAAATATATACATTTGCCATTTTTTCCTGATAATTATAAATCTAGGGCCTTATCTAGAGCTCACTGAAATCAGTGGGAGACTTTCCATTGTTTTAAATGGGATTTGGATCAGGCCCACGTATAGTAAGTGCCAACCATCTTCATTTGCCTCTCAAACTACTATTGGCTGGATGAGTTCACATAGCCATCAGGGCACCGCAAGGTGGGATTTGAAAGAGCAAAGGAAAACAAACAGACTTACAAACTGAGTCAGTCAGGGTTTTCCATGTCTAAAAAGCAGCATGGAAGAAGGTGTGAAGAAACCTGTGTGAGAAGTTGACAAACAGGTGGATGATGCTGGCATTAGCGGGGAAGCAGTGTTGGGAGGAGACAACACAATAAGAGACTAAGAGATGGGAGCAGACAAAAAGGGAGGGGCAGAATGATGAAAGATCTTGAAGGTGGGTCCACAATACTTAGCTTGATGAGGTGAAACAGGGCTCCAGATGACCAATACAAAGAGGGGTCCAGTGGAATAGATGAGGAAGATGTTAGCAGCTGCAACTTGATTGGCCTGGAGTGTGGGGGATATGGGTGCTACAGGCACCAGAGAGGAGGCAGTTGTAGTGATCAGGTTAGGGGATGATGAGCAGGAATTTTGGACTGTGTGGAGAGATGGGAAAGGAAGCATCTTAGGGAGGTTAGGTAGGAGGAAGTGCCAAAGTTTGCAGACACCCTGGATGTGCTGAGAGAGAACTCTGGGTGTTCATGGCAAAAATGAACCCCAGGTTTTGGGCCTGAGTGACAGGCAGGATAATGGAGTTGCCGTTACCGGTTTGCCAGAGTCATTCACTGCATTCCCAGCTTCAGAGGAAGTTAACCTTTTAAAATCCATTCAAGTAGGACCAGCAAAGTGTATATAATGACTGCTAAGAATTTCAGAGTGCCTGTGCATATACATGAGGCTTATTCTTGAAACCACATTCCTGCAGGATTGTTGAAAATTAGTCACTGAAATAGGGCGAGTATGAACTTAGGGGACTCAAAATACTGTTCTGGTGTCACTGAAAAGTTGGCCTATGATCTGACCAGTGATGCCAAGGCTAAAGATGTAAGATCCCATTGATAACATTTTCACCCACAATGACAGGCTCCTGTGATATACACTGAACACATATGATGGTAGCACTTCTCTCAACAATGGAATAACAACAGATGTTGATAATATTGTGCTGACCACTGCCATTAAGAGCCTAGGGTCAATCTGTTTTCACCCTTTTGTTGCTTCTTAGAAGGCACCATGATGTGGCCCTTCTCCCAAAGAAACAAGAGACAATTTGGGGGTTGGAACAGAGGACTTATGTGTGCCACAAGCCGCCCCCATGGATCATGTCTTCCATTGTAAGGGCATTGGCTCCTCTGCAAAGTTTGCAGGGTGACAGGTTTTTTGAGAAATCCCCAGAACCAAGGACAAATGGCTGTGACAGAGTACATGGAACATCTGGTCTGTAAAGATTTGTACATATCTGGAGCCCAAGTTCTATTCTGAGCTAGGCAGATACGCACTCCTGGTGTCCTGTGACTGTGTCACTCTGCACAGAGTTTCACCTGGGGCAGGTTCTGACCCACTGTTCCAGTCCTTTTTGGCAGCTCATGGTGCAGAGGTCAGAATCTGGCAACGGAGGTTCCTCTGAAAATTGCTCCAGAGGGGGGAATCTCTGATCAGGTATAAAGCCCATGGAGCTGGCTCCTACACCAACTGCTTATCCCATGCCCCAGCATGGGGACATGTTGGGGAGGGAGGAGTTATGCTGGAGGGAGGGTGGAATACACATCTGCCCTGAAAATTCTTTCTTGGTATATGGCTCCATAGGAACCACAATCAGTCAGTATAAGTTAGAGAATTCTCTAGGCTCCTCTAATTTACACAGAAGCATCTGTGGCTTGAGAATCGGGGAGCCATAACCTGACAGCCCTTCCCCCCTAAGTGACTCTTGACCCAGGAGATAATCTGCCATTCAGTGGTTAGCGGAAGGTTTTTCTTAGTCAACATCTCAACATAACAGGTGGTAGAGGCCTATCTTTGATTATGGTAATTCTGTGTACAATGTTTAAAACTGTAGCATATAGAAATTGAATAGCATCCCTCTAAATAGCTGGTCATTTATGCACAACAGGGATAGTTGTTCATCATATCCTGGCTGAATTACCCTGAGTACAAGTTACATGTGACCAGCAATTGATTAACCTGGCTTAGCTATTGCTTGACAGACAATAGTCTCAGTAGGGTTGAGTAAATTCTCATTGGCCTGAATTAGGATTTGACTGTATTTGGTTATTTTAGGCTCTGGTGCATTTTGGTGTCTACATCCTTCCTTTTCGCAGAGGCATTGTTAAATGTTATATCATTACAATATAAATTACATTCAGCTCTATTTCGCTCTCTCCAAATTCTGATGAGGTGCCACTCTGCTTATTTCTGAAATCAATGCCAGAGGAACTGGGCCATTAATTTATTATTTTGGGTTCAGCTGGAAAGTATGAAGAAATTGTCATTTCCTTGAGGCCTCCTGATTTTTAATGAGGTTTCAGCAAGCTAATATATTCACACTATGAGCATGGCCCTTGGTCTGTAGCTGATGTCAAACGGTTGTAAGCCATGATCAGAGCTGGACTTTACAGTATTAAATGCCTCCAGCATATTTCCTACCTCACTATTATGTCTCCTATGCTTGGGCATGGGATAAGCACTTGGTGTGGGAGCCAGCGCCACAGGATTTATGTCTGATAAGAGTTTCCCCCCCACCCCCAGAGGAATTTTCAGAGGGATCTCCATTGCCAGATTCTGGCCTCATTGCACCACATGAGCTGTCAAAAGGGCTGGAACGGTGGGGCAGAATGTGCTCCAGGTGAAATTCTGTGCTGAATGACACAGCCATGGGACACTAGGATTGCATATCTGTCTAGCTCAGAACAGAACGTGGGCTCCGCATATGTATAAATCAAAATCATTGTAGACCAGATGTTCCATTTATTGCATCACAACCATTTGTCCTTGGCTCAAGGGATTCCTCAAGATTTGACTCCTTCACAGGGCTGTATTTGGTGCATTATCCAAAAGACTGAGGCACATTGCAGCAACATTACAGATGTTGTCTAATCTCTCTAGTTATGTAGGTCTGGATACCATACCCTTCCCCGAGGTATGTGAGAGCCTATAGCTTACGGAACCCTATGCGCCTCTTCTCACACTAAGGTCTGTGGAAGAAGAGCTGTTGGCAGGAGTGAAAGTAACTGAAGAGTCTTACTGGTATGGGGACCCAGCTTCAGGCCCCAGAAAGAGGTGTGGCCTTGGGCAGAGGGGGTCGGGGCGGGAGAGTCAGCCTTCCCTAGCCAGTCCTAAAGTGTTGCCCAGCCCATGCTCTCCAGGGTTCTAGTGGCAATTTAAAGGGTCCGAGGCTCTGGTTGGTGCTGTGGTAGTGGTGGCAATAGCAGTGCCAGATCTGGGCCCTTTTAAATCGCCGGGCCCTGGGGCAGCCGCCTCTTTTGCCCCCTTCTCGGCAGCCCTGGGGGGCAGTGATGTTGAAGCGCTGCAGTGGCAGTGCTTTAACATCAGCTGTGTATGGGCCCACACTGAGAGCCACTTATTACTGGTACCAGCTCCCTTAGCGTACCAGCACTGGCCCAATTTCCGTACCGGTTCACTTTCACCTCTGGCTGCTGGTTCCAAAGTCAGTGGCACGCAGAAAGTACTGAATTTATGGTTCTCCTACCTCGGCTTCCCAGAATGGGCTTCTGCCAGGCTGGAGAAGTATTATAGATTTGGCACCTCTTTTCAGAAGAGGTTAGCAGAGGTGACCCATGCGTGCTGATTGTGACGGGGAGGGACAGAATGAAACCAGCCGGCTTCAGCAGTGTTGCCGAGCATACTCAATCCCTGTGAGCATGCTCAGTAAAAGCCAAGTACCAGATCGGTGGGATGGGGGATGGAGTACATGACCCTGCATCTTTCCCCCCATCTTTCCCCCCTGCGTGGCCTCTGTTTAAAGGCCTTATAATTTTGTAAAGGTTTCCCCATTACACTGCAATTGATTTTATTGTTTAACTTGTGCTTACTCCTCCAAGAATCTTAAGCCACATTTTTTCAGTCTTACTTAACTGAAGTTAGTACCTACAGTGCTGTCTATAAAACACCTTGGAAGTCAAAGAAAGTCTTCCCATTGACCTTAGTAGACTTTGGATCAGACTCCTAAATCCAAATTTAGTCCCCTAATTAAATTGGCCTTATTTTCAGAGTTGCTAAGCACTTGGAGCTCCCATTGGCTCTGAAATTCAGGCTACCTTAATAACGCAATAGAGATTTAAATGCCTACTTTGAGCACTCAAGTTTGAAAATTCTAGCCTATGTTTTTAACCCATACTATATGCTGGCAGTTATTTTGTGAAGTGTCTCAATACCATTGACACAAAGGCAGTGAACAATTAAAATGGATTATTATTGTTACCTTTGTGCTTAGATTACTTATCAAAACCTCTGAACAACTTAGCATGATGCCCTGGAAGCACGGTCAGCTTACATTTACTCAGTTAATTCAGACGGGGCAGCTGCAAAAGAGATATGAACCCAAATTACTGTGTTTTTGCTCCGCAAACAAGTCAATGTATCTGCATTGTTTAAAAAATCTGGATTAGGAAACAAGACAGAAGTCCTACATTTTCAAACATGCTTGTGCTTCAGTTTTTGGCAGACCAGACTCAGACTTTTTAAGGGTCCTTAATTTTCAGAAGGTGAGTGCTCAGAAATTTAAATAAAGGTGCCTTATGCTGTGCACCCAAAAACGGAGGCATCCAAAATAGCTCGCATTTTTTTTGAAAATGTAGGCCATAGAATAATTAGAAACACAAATATCAAGAACAACTGCCAGGATTCTGATTCCTGGGGTCTCATTTACATTTTGGGGAGGTGGGGGTTGGGAAGAAGGGATGAAGAGTTAGAGGCAAGGAGAGAGATCCTTTGATTGACTTAATTTTCCCTTAAAGTTTCTCTAGTCCTGCTACAAATGACAATACAAAAGGTTTACATGCAAACCCCTTTGTAATAAAAATCAAAGTCTATATTGATTTAATTTCCAAATTATTAATCAACATCACAGCTGAACAAAAATATTGTATTGCTCAGCTCAAGCAAATCCTAACATCTTTTCCTCTGGCTAAGAGACCAAGAGCTGACGAAGGACAAAAGTTAATATATGTCTAGTGCACACCTGGGCAGCTCAGAGCTCTTAATGGACAGTGTCATTGCCAAAAACTAACTGCACTGTCCCCACAGCACAGGAACTTTGGTTGTATTCTAGAGAATGAAATATTTGTCATTTGCTTTCAGTGGGGCAAGGCATTTAAAACAGATTATGGATTAGACTGGGTCCCAATGACACAAGGGATGGCATCTGATGAAACAACTTGCAATTCAAACTCATGCTCTTGTAAGGAGGTGGAGACCTAAGGGGGAGAAAGATCTCCATTTACAGAATGAGGTACCAGTTGCAACAGGAAATTCGATGTTCTAAAATATCATATCTGTGTTCAGTTCTCCCTCTAAACTGGGTGGGATGGACAGATCCCAGAGGGGGATATCAGTTAGATGATCATGGTAATGATATCCAGACTTGGATAATAAAACAGGATTAGAAACCCAAACTAGTAGACAGGGTGGCAGATCACCATGCTAGGTTTTGCTGATTTCAGAATTCTCGTGTATTTATACGAACACCACTGTGGACAAATCAGTTTTTAACAGCCACACCGGTGCAGCTTACCGTGAGTTAGCGGAACCCAAACGTCACTCAAAGGGCAGAATTTCATCCTAAAATTCTATTAGATTGGGAACTAAAGAGCAAAATGCATGTCAAGGCTTCTTTCTGAACTATGCAAAATATTGGTAATACCTAAAGTGAGGCAAAACTCACCAGGGTTCAATTTTCCATCCAAACTCAGGTCAGGGTTGTCAAATGATTCACAAGTTTTTCCCACGCAGTCTGGTACAATGTTACACAAACATGGTCCAATAAATGTTTTCTATCATGTAAAATGTGCCATTTCAACATGAACCCAGGTGAAATTCTGCTGTGTCTACTGAGCTTCCCTTTGGGACCTGGGGTTGCTCAAGTCTGAAATTCAGCTCAGAAATCTGGGTCTTTCTGCAGTAAGAATATAAGAACATATGAATGGCCATATTGTGTCAGACCAAAGGTCCATTTAGCCCAGGATCCTGTCTTCCAAAAGTGGACAATGTCAGGTGCCCCAGAGGGAATGAACAGAACAGGTAATCATCAAATGATCCATCCCGTCACTCATTCCCAGCTTCTGGCAAACAGAGGCTAAGGACACCATCCCTGCCCATCCTGGCTAATAGCCATTGACGGACTTATCCTCCATGAAGCCTGTTATAGTCTTGGCCTTCACAACATCCTCTGGCAAGAAGTTCCACAGGTTGTCTGTGCATTGTGTGAAAAAATACTTACTTTTGTTTGTTTTAAACCTGCTGCCTATTAATTTCATTTGGTGGTCTCTTGTTCTTGTATTATTAGAAGGAGTAAATAACACTTCCTTATTTACTTCCTCTATGCCACTCATGATTTTATAGACCTCTATCTTATCCCCCCTTAGTAGCCTCTTTTCCAAGCTGAAAAGTCCTAGCATCTTTAATCTCTCTTCATATGGGACCCATTCCAAACCCCTAATCATTTTAGTTGTCCTTCTCTGATCCTTTTCTAATGCCAATATATCTTTTTTTGAGATGAGAAGATCACATCTGTACACAGTATTCAAGATGCGGGCGCACCATGGATTTATCTATTCCTCTTTAAATGATTCCTAACATCCTGTTTGCTTTTTTGCCTGCCTCTGCACACTGCATGGATGTCTTTAGAGAACTATCCATGATGACTCCAAGATCTCTTTCTTGATTAGTTGTAGCTCAGTTAGCCCCCATCATATTGTAAGGTGAACTAGGGAGGCAGGGCCTTGTCTCTCAAGCTTTTTCAGGAGATTTACACTCTCACTGGTGCACTCCCCCAACCTGAAGAATACAGTTGCTTTGCCTTCTCTCTCCCCACTGCACCCATGATATCCACTGTAAGGTAGTCAGGGAACTTCTGTTTGATAGGATTATTTTAGCCAATGTCTAAGCAATTAAAGGTAGCAACTGTACATTTTAAAAACTACACATCAGAGTCAGACGCCTCCTGGTGAATGTTTCTATGGTTCCAGAAAGAGCAAGAGAAGAAATGTGATCAAACAAGCCAGCAGACCATATAGGCTACAAAAGGGCATCTCACTTCTATTTAAATTTCCATTGCTTGAAATCTTATCTTCACTCGACCTCCAAAATGGGTCTCATCAATCTTCTGTGTTGTGCATTGAAAAACAAAGTATCAATTGGTGGTATTTATGTATCTCTAGATCATTATGAGTATTTGTACCATAGTGGTGCCTAAAAGCCTCCAGCTGAGATTAGAGCCCCATTGTGCTCAGGATTGCACAAATGTAAGAAACAGTCCTGGCCACAAAGAACATACTGTTTTAATAGGCAAGACAGACAACAGGTATATCATGATCAGTGGAACTGGGATTAGAGGGCCCACATTCCCTCTGTTTTCACAGGACACCAGTGGAAACACACTGGGGAGTTAGGCTGGAAGCAAATGAGCCACATGGCCAGAGCAGTGTGCAGGATTTAATAACCTTCTACATATTTGGTGCAAACCGCACTCAGCTTCACTCTTTGCTAGTGAAACAAGGTGGCAGCGCCCAAGCGGTGAGTTCTCTGAGGTGCATCGCTTGACACAGTGAGCAATGGAACTTGGTCGGAGACTTCCTGTCCAGAGTCCTGGATTTTGCAGACACAAACCTGGCCCAGCGATGGACCTGGTGGAAGGAGAAGTTCAAGCTGTACACAGACCTGGCCCTGCAGGAGGACAACAACAGCTCAAAAGTACGGCTACTATTTTACCTTATTGGGGAACAAGGCAGAGAGATCTGCTGCACGCTGAAGCTTCACACTGCCTGGGAGCCCTGGGGAACCTATTGCTCCCCAAAGCTAAACAAAATTGTGGAGTAACATAGGATTTTCTTTAGACACCAATCGAAAGGGGAGGGCACAGATCCCTATATTACAGCCTTACGCATACTGGCTGCTACATGCAATTCTGGGGCATTGACAGACTTCCTCATTCAGGACAGGATAGTCTGCGGCAATTGGGATCACTACCTGTGACTGCTCCAGAAAGGTGATCTCATGTTAGACAGATGCAGAGACATACGGCAAACAGGGGAAGCCTCAAGACAAAGGGTAAAAGCTCTAGAAGTCACAACACTCCCCAGAAGTACACACAGTGAGACAACAGCAAAGGATGGTCAGGGTTCCATACCCATAGTGAGATCTATTGACTATGGGAGACAGCCCAAGTGGATAAAAGAGAAGTGCCCCACATTACGATAGCATTTCAAGGAATGCGGCATGTTGAACATTTTTAGCAGTGTGTGTAAGTGCAGAGGAGAGTCTCAGAAAGATTCAGACAGATTCGTACAAGAGAGGGATGGGGTTTCAGACAGTAAGGACGAGATCATGGCTCTCTCCATAAATCAAGAGCATATCAGGTGGAGGCTGTTGGGACTCTAACATGCTCATGAGCAGGTGCAATAATGTACCATGAGAGCACAATGAAGTTCATTGGGAAAGCTGATATCATAGTAACCAACCCAAAAAACAACAAACAGTCCCAACTGATGCTTGTGGTGGTAGATGGCAAGCATCACAGACCCCTCTTGGAGAATAGAGCCATACAAACATGGATCCGATCAGGGCATCAGAATTTTGTACCTGGAGTGCAGGAAGCAAAAAGAGGAGACCCATGGACAATCTTTCCAACACAATTTAGTCACTACAGATAGCTGCACATATCAATGGGCATAAGCCCAGCACCAGAGGTGTTCCAGGAAAAGACTCCCCTAGCACTGGAAGGAACTTGGAGTGAAAATATTTGGAGATGATATCTTCATGATAGGTGATGGGAGATATGATAGAGAAGCTGAATAAGACCATAAGCATCTTCACGCATCAACTTGCCAACCTAGTAAGGAGAGCTTTCAACTCGGTTCAAAGGGGGCATGTGACTGGGTTGGGGGATACCCTATCCAGTGCAGAGTGACTGCACCCTGTCTCTTGTAGGGTGTAGGGCTGGGGCATATGTAACTTACGTCTATGTCTCTTTAGCCCAAGTCTATATACTCGCCCTTGTTAGCAGAGCATTGAGGCCTAATGGCCAAAGTCTATGTACTCGCTCCTAATACCTGGGCAGTGCGGCTCAATGGCCAGCATCAATAAATGTACCCTGGTTGTCAGGGAAGTATGGACTAGCAGCTAAAAATCAATAAATGCCCTTCTTGACCACATTCATAACAACAATCTCTCATCATTCTGGGTGGCAAGTCCATTCAAGTCGGCTGGGCTCCGACAAGTGTGGTCTCATCCCACTGTGTAAGACCTCAGGTGGCAGTCAGCTTCTGATTTGGGTCAGTGTTCCTAGTTGCTGCTCTTGACAGGCATCATACTTCTCTCAGTGGGGCTGGGCGGGGTTTTCCCCGGCTGACTGGTCTCTTCCTCCGGGTCCCTCCATCCTGCGCAGATGGGGTTCTGTAATCTCAGCTGCCAAGTTATCCTCCATCAGTCCAACGACTTCTGTAAATGTCCCGGGGCGGTGTCTATGCACCCACTCCCTCCCCGCTGCTGGCAAATTTGGGTGAACTGTTCCAAAATTACCACTTCCGCCACCTGAGCGCCAGACTGCTTGTTGGGCTCTAGCCATCGCCAAGCATAGTCCCAGAGATGCTGAGCCACCGTTCACAGCCTAGCTCCTGTAGGGTACCATTCCTGATGAAAGTGCTGGCAGTATGTCTAGGGGTTGATACCGGTCGGATGTAATATGGCCACCTTCACCGCTTCATGATCCAGGGCGTCCTGGTGGTCAAGGTTGCAATAGGGTGCCTGGGATGACCCCGTTAAGTATGGGGCTAGAGGACTGGCCCAGTGTCCATCATGCAGTGATAACCATCCGTTCACACATCACAAGAAAGACCAGAGTCCATAGATTCATCCGCTTAGCAGGACAGTAAGGCCTAGTGGACAAAGTGAGTGAATTTGTCCATGTTAGCAGGACAGTAAGGCCTAGTGGCCAAATTCGCCAGATTTGCCCCTTTTAGTGGGGCAGTAAGGACTAGTAGCCAAAGTCAATAAATGTGTCTGTAAGCAGGGTAGTGAGGCCTAGTAGCCCAGTGTATTGAATCGGTAAGGGGCCCCGCTACACACAAAAAAGGGGGTTGGTGGCCTGGGTAGGGGGTCCAGGCCCTCCCTCTCCTCTGGACCCTTGGCAGTAGCAGGAGTGTGTGCCACTGAGTCAGCAGAGGGGGCTCTGACCAAAACACACTGACTCAAAATTCCAGTTCACTAACCAGGCCAATATCTAATTCCCTTGGGCTGGTTGCTACTGTATTTTCTACTGCTGCGGTCTGGGCATCTCTGCTGTCTCCAGGTTCCCTAGTCTGCACTGTTCCTGGAGACTCTGGACTCTGCGGGGTCTCCGTGAGTAACCTGGCGTCTGCCTGGCTTGTGGCGTCTCTGGCTCCCATGGCCATGGGCTTGGCCGATCCTTGGCTGGAGAAGACAACATACATCCTTCCCTCTCTGGCGGTCAGCAGCAACTGAGCTCCTTTTTATACTCGTGCATTTGGAGCATGCCCAGTAAAGTTGAGGGATGTGGTTTCCTCAGACCACAATGTAGAGTTAAGCCTTGCCTGCCCAGTGTGGGGGGGTGAGTGCGCCCTTTCACCAGGGTAAGTGCACCCTTTCATCAGGGTGAACTCACTCCACCCCATAGGTATACTCACAAACCCCATAGGTAAGCATGAAAAAGGCAACCCTAACAGAGAACTAGATGCTGGAGGAGAGATGGAAAATTACAACAGGGTCATAGAAGCAACAAGAGGGAAATCAGTGGGGGAATCTGCTCAGCATCTTAGATACAATACATAAATATGAGGAGTGTGGTGAATAAACAGGAAGAACTGAAACTATCAGTACATAAGCTAAAGTTGACAACTGTCATCACAGAGACTTGGTGGGCTAAGTCTCATGACTGGAATGTTCAGGAAGAACAGGTGAGATAAAAAGGGAAGAGTTGTTGCATTATTAATCAAGAATATATTCACTGTTCTGAGGTCCAGAAGGAAGTGAGAGGCAGACCAGTTGACAATCTGGGTAAAGGGTTTAAAAAAAAGGACAAATGTTTGGTAGGGATCTTCTATAGATCATCAAATCAGGAAAAAGAGGTGGATGAGGCATTTCTAGAACAAAACATTTCTATTTCTAGAACAGAAATATCCAACACATAAGACCTGGTAGTAATGGGGGACATTAACTACCCAGACATTTCTTGGAACAGTAATATGGCAAAACTCAAAAATTCCAATAAGTTCATGTAATATATCCATGACAACTTTTTTTTTCAGAAGCTGGAGGAAGTAACCAAGAGGACAGCCATTTTAGACATGATTCTGACCAACAAGGAGGAATTGGTAGCATATGGGAAGTTGGAATGCAATTTGGGTCAAGGTTATCATGAAATAATACATTTTTTGATTCTAAGAAAAGGAAGACATGAGAAAAGCAGAATAAGGACAAGGACTTTTTAAAAAAGCAGACTTTAATGGACCCAGAGAACTGGTAGGTAAGATCCTGTGGGAAGAAAATCAAAGGGAAAAAAGGAGTTCAGAAGAGCGGGCAATTTATCAAGGAGATAGTATTAAAGGCACAACTGCAGTTCCTCAACACAGTTAATATAAACAACAAGTGGGGAAGAAGGCAAGCCAAAATAGGAAAATGACAGATTAAAGAATATTTAGATAAATTAGATGTATTCAAGTCGGCAGGGTGTGATAAAATTCATCCTAGGGTACTTAAGAAACTAGGTGAAGCAATCTTGGAACCATTAACAATTATCTCTGAGAACTCATGGAGGATGGATAACATCCCAGAGCTACTGGAGAAGGGCAAATATATTGCCTGTCTTTAAAAAGGGGAACAAAGGAAGGACCCAGGGAATGATCATCCAGTCAGGCTAATTTCTATACCTGGAACAAATTATTATACAATCAATTTGTAAGCACCCAGAGGATAATAGAGTTATATGGAGTAGCCTGTATGAATTTTTCAAAAACGAATCTTGCCAATCCAACCTAATTTCCTTCTTTGATAGGGTTACGGGCTTAGCAGATAAGGGGGAACCAGTAGAGTGATTTATCTTGATTTTAGTAAGGATTTTGATACAGTCTCACATAACACTCTCCTAAGGCATTAGGGTGTGGTCTAAATGAAATTACTATAAGGTGGATGCACAACTGGTTGAAAGACCACACTCAAAAAGTAATGTATCTAGCAGTGTCCTGCAGAAGTCAGTTTTGGGTTCGGAACTAGTCAATACTTTCATTAATGACTCTGGAATACGCTTCCAAAGGAGATAGTGGAATTCCCATCACTGGAAGTTTTTAAGAACAGTTTAGACAAACACATGTCAGGAATGGTCTAAGTTTACTTGGTCTTGCCTCTGCTCAGGGAGCTGGACTAGATGATCTCTCAAGGTCCCTTCCAGCCCTACACTTCTATGATTCCATGACCAAACACTATCAGCTTTTCTACAAAGATGCAGGGACAAAAACATAAAACTCAGCCCAGAAAAAAATGCAACTCAAATAATGTGAGATAACATACATGAGACAT
This sequence comes from Dermatemys mawii, assembly GCA_007922305.1. Taxonomy (NCBI): domain Eukaryota; kingdom Metazoa; phylum Chordata; order Testudines; family Dermatemydidae; genus Dermatemys; species Dermatemys mawii. The sequence goes on along the minus strand of ML677326.1, from coordinate 11,731,312 downwards.
CTACTTATAGCAGATCCCCTAAAAGATCAAGGCGATCAGAGACTTGCCAGCTCAAGGGAGTGTGAAATGGGTACAGTGCTGCAGAGAATGGTCCAAATTCTAACTGCACCTGGCTGCAGTAACAGAAACCAGACATCAGCTCACAAGGCAGCATGTTGAGTGGGATGGGGCAGGTCCCCAACAGAAGATGATAATGGATGCGCATGTTGTGGAGCCCTACCACAAGGAGAGCCACTGACTCATCAGTGTGGACTGGGTGGAGCTCTTTTGCAGCCGCCGCCGATCATTTATGCCACCAGAACTCTGTCAGAGGCTGTACAGGGGTCTGCCCAACTGAAAAAAGAGCTTCTGGTGTTTGGCATAGAATGGGTCCATCAGGGCACCTGTAGCCACCCCGTAATCACACAAGCAAATCACAAACTGCTAGAGATCGTCAAGGCAAAGCCCCTTCTTAATGCTTGAAAGAGATTGTGATGAATGTAGATGTGCTACCAGGTAGAGATCAGATATCGTCCAGGACTATTACTGGTGTTAGCTGGCACCCTAAGTAGGTCACCTATGCCCAGTATCAGTGAGTTGGGGGAAGGTGATCAAGACACTGAATCTCTGAACAAGCTGCACTATCCCCCAGTTTCAATAGCAAAACTGAAGGAAATCAAAGAGGCTACAGAAAAGGAAATCCAATTACAGGCAGTCAAGAGAGCAGGGTTAACACAGTGGTCAAAAGACAAAAGCAAAGTACTGGTAAGAGTAGAACCATATTTTCACATTAAGGAGGCGCTGAATGCAGAATGGAATCATATTTCAAGGAGAGAGAGCGGTTGTTCCTGCCTCGTTACATAAGGATGTCATGCAAAAATGACAGGCTTCCCACCTGGGCATTGACAGCTGTCTTAGACAGGCGTAAGAGTCTGTTTACTGGCTGGGAATGAATACATGACTCAGCTCCTTAGTAAAGGGTGTGACACCTGCCAGATGTGTGATAACCATAAGCAGAAAGAGGCTCTGTTACCACACGGACTGTACCCCCATGACAGTGGGAACAGAATTATTTACCTTCAAGGAAAAGCAGTTTTTGAGTACGGTGGCCTGCTATTAAAATGATTGGGAAGCTCTGCCTGATACATGAAGTAAATTTAAGCCTCACCTCGTCCTCAGCATACCACAGTGTAATGATAAGGTGGAGTCATCTGCGAAAATGGCTAAGAGACTGTTACACAAGGTTGTTTCTTCTGATTCAGACCCTCTGTTAGCATTTTTAGCACACAGGAATATCCCATCACAGGGGTGCCAAAGCAGCACAGCACAAGCACTGAGGAGACAAAGAATCAAAGTTCTGCTACCAGTGAGGGGGAGACCTGTTGCAGCCAGAAGGCTGGAGATACTGCCAAGAAGAGATGCCCAGAAATCAGAGAAAGCAGGCATTAGGATAGGACAGGTCAGCCAAGGTGTAGGATTAGATAGGTCTATAAAGGGTTAAGTTAGTTTAAAAAGAAACAAATATGTTTTTGTAGGTGGCGTAAAGTGCAGGTCTGTTGGCAGTTACAGGGTGGCCTTGAAAGAATGTGGCTTAACTAGAAAAACTGAACCTGAAAGGTAGATGATAAGATAGACCGGTGGTTTTCAACCTTTTTTCATTCATGGACCCCTAACATTTTTTTTAATAGATGTGTGGATCCTTTGGAAATCTTAGAAATAGTCTGCAGAACCTGTTGTATGATAACAACAACCTTCTGTGGACTCCTCATCTGTGGATGGCCAGGGGACCACAGACCACAGGTTGAAAACCACTGAGATAGACAAAAAAAGAGCCCTCCTTCCCCCCTCCCCCAGTTATCAGGCATAGTTCCAACTAGTTTAAACAATAAGGATTGTGTGTGTTGAACCAATAACGATGCCAAACCAGCCAAAATCTATTTTTTAGCCAAAATTAGCAGTTGGCAATGACATCACTTGTTTGTTAAAGAGTATAAAAGGGTGAACTCTTGAAGGGTTCTTTGCGAAATACCTGCCTGACCAAATTGGGGCCAACCAACTTGGATCAAGCATCCTTGGATTTAGTCCCTTCATGAATATCTTGATCAATTACTTATAAATGTCTGTTGCTTCATGGATGTTTTAACTGCTTATTAGTTTGGCTTTTAGACATGTTTGGAGCAACTGTTACAAGTACCATTCGGCCTTTGGATTTAATAAAGGAATTTATGGTTGAATTAGTGTTTGGTTCTAATGTTTGTCCTGGAGACAGGCACTCCTGGGTGGATCCTGCCATTAGAAAGACACCAGAAGGAGTAGACTAAAGGAGTCATGAGGCGCATAGTAACACCCAGGACATACAAGGTGACTAGACAAGAGGGACATGTGATTTGAAGGAACAGAAGCCACTTACAAGCCAGCCGACACAACACCAACAGAGAAGCCATAGAAACCACCACAGAATGGCAAGAGAGAGAACCATCCAGAGGCCAGGTTTACCAGCTGCTTTGTATTGTCAGAGCAGTTAAAATACTGGTGCATATTGGTGAATCTAGCCTACGGTAACCAATTCAAACTTAATTTTTAAGAAGAAACTTAAGCAGGGAAGAATACATTTACTCAATCTGGAATTAGACCAGTACAATTTATAGCTACCATCTTAGTAACATATTATGCATCAAATATTATACACTGGATATAACCCTTCTTGGAGATCTGTATGGGGCAGTTTTCTACAGTCTCTTGGCTGTCTCTTCTTCCTTTTAACTGCAGGTTAGGACGTTCTTCTGGAAAGGAGAGAAAGTGAGACTTGGGGGCACGGACAGGAGGATTAGAGGAAGGAATTTTTTGGAAGGTGAATGAATTAGCAGTTCTTCTCCCATGCGCAGCTCTGTGCACTATCAAGGAACCCCTCCCCCAAAAAAACAAACAGGAAAGATAAAGTGAAATAAAAAACAAATAGAAGAAAACACCCTACACAGAGTTTTGGATCCTCATGTTTTCCCCCTTAAATAAATAAAAACAATACATTTTAATGATGCTGGTGAATGTGCCTTATTCCTGACTGAGAATCAGATTCACTATCAATTTGATTTTTGGAATATTACTCAATCAGGTCCTTAACTGTGGAAATTTAGTATTTTTGTATCTTAAAAAAAATCTGCACAAGCAAATCTGCCAAGCCTCCCCTTCGGCTACAAGTCTAACAACTGTTGAAGGACAAAAGATAAAATATGTGAATACCACTGCCATGGTCCACTGAGTTAAAACAAACGGCCCCCATTTGACCTTTAAATTGAAGGGTTTCCCTTTATATCACTAGAGGCAAAAGGCATGGACATGAGTACAACACACACACAAAAAGGGACTCAGGCAGCTGAGCTGTATTTGATTTGTGAGAATTTTATTCATCTTTAAGGAGATTTTTTTTTTCTTCCTTTGGAGTGGGGGTAAAACAAAAAGTCAAACTGATGAAGAGAAATGGAATCAGAAACTGGCCGGGGTTATGTTCACTGCTGGTTGGTTGGTCACCCTGAGGGAAATGATATGTGTGCAGCTGGGATGATGAATTGGGTTTGTTTAAGCCATCATTACATGGTACTTTTTTATGGACCTCGGTATTTATAACACTTAAAGTTGATTGAGTAATGTGGGTTGCCTTGGTGTCCCTGCTGGTCAGCGGGGGTGACGGGCCTTGACAGCAAACATGAAGATATTACTGCTCCAAGACTGGTCCAGGATGTCGGGGTAATCTTAAGCAATCTGCTGCTTGTTGTAGTGTGTAATACACTGTTGAAAACTTTCCCTTGGAGTGTATATGTAGGTAGGTGTGTATATAAATACTCTGTGGAGAGCTCACATATGCAGAGCTTCAGTATGCAACAGCAAGATTATTTCAAAAAGTTTATTATTTTAAAATCCGATTTTAGTTCAGGAGCAACATCCTTATGAATTGGTGCACAGTCAATTTTTAAAATATATTTCATAAATTAATCCTTTTGGGTTAGTCTCACACCTTCTTTTCTGTTGAACGACATCAGCTTTGCACAATCATTAGGAAGAATTTACTGGCATAGGCACAAAATCTCCCACCCTTCCCTCGACGATGGTGATAATGGTAAACTAATGAGCTTTACTCACCAGCTAAAAAATTAATAATTTATCCTAGGCAAGTAGAACTTTTTAGGCGCCAAAAGCATAACTGTAACCCACACACCTTCTGGGTGTGATGTTCTGTCCCATCTTACAGCACCGAGACCACTTAAGAGAGAGATAAAATAAGTCTGCTCTACAGCCTTAGCTAAAAGATAGACGGCTTTTAGCTCATGCAGTAGACATTCATGTTTTAAGCTCCAGAGGCCCCAAATTCAATCCCGCCGACCTATGTCTGTCAGTGTTACATAAGATTATAGTCAGGTCCTTGGGTAGAATAAACTGGCACAACTCCTATACAAATTTGTGTGTGGTGTTTCAGTGCACCTGGATAAATAAAGTACAAAACCACATATTTCTTCTTATGATCATCTCAATGTCCAGATTTTACTGTAAATAAAACACAAGGTTGTGTATCGAAACCAACTGGCAAGAATTGAAATAAGGTAGAGCTAGTCTTTCAGTGGGTACCTGTAGCATGAACAAAGATTTGCTTTATCTGTCTGAAATATTTGCATACATCTTTCTCTCGATCTTTTCACACACACACAACTACATTAAGAGAATGTTAAAGTTGAAAAATCAAGCACTCAAAAATCTGGAAATGCCAGAATGAAGCTTGCCAATGCAACCTTCAGTATGGTCTCTTTGTGCATATACAGTATGATATTGTCTTTAATTACATGATCACATACTATTTTTTCACCACAGAATTCCTGCACAGAATGGATGGTGCTCACTGAATGAGCAACTAGTCAATGTTTTGTTTTATCTTCATTGTTTAATTGGTGGCCCTATGTGTTATTTACATCACACTATTCAAACCATGTTCAGAAGACAGAATTATTAATTTCCTCATGAACTTTACTATGGGGTTTATCACTAACCAAGCACTTCACAAATGTTAATTTATTTTTACAACAGTATTGTGAACTGAGGGAATGATATTATCCCCATTTTACAGATGCGGAGCTGAGGCACAGCGAGATTATGGTCTAAAGTGTCTGGCTCCAATATCGCCTAGATCCCACCATATGGAACTTTGACTCTAAGCTGCAGGTCCATTGGACTATTGCTGTCACAAAATGGAGGCAGCATGTCTGCATTTCTCTTTTCAAAGATGTTAACATAGTCTCGATATTTTTCAGGGATGTGGAGGGTTGTCTCTAGGGAAGCTTATACTCCAGCCGATGGCTGCTGAACTGGGTCCAGCCAAAGCTGGGGCTGCCATTATCTGGAAATGGGACCTGGGGTCCAGGACTTGAAGTCTGCAATGTGCAGGCAGGCCTGCCAGCAGTATGAAGAAGAGAAGATGATCTTTTACTTTTGCCAGTGGATGCACAGATCAAGACGTGCCAGCCAGGTTATGCCAAGAATCTACAGGAAGTGTAGGGACTGGGATCTATTGAACCACAACACTTCTCGGTGTCCATGTATCACAGCCTCCAGCAGCATGATCTCCTGCATCACTGGTCTTGAGGACAGGAGGATCCCATCAATTGTCTTCACTAGATCAATAATGGGTTTCTGTTGGATGGGAATTTGCAGAACCTGGGCTATCTCTGCATTCATGAAGCTGTCAGCGGAACCAGAGTCAATGAGGGAGAATTCTCCAAACCTCAATTGGAATGTACAGCTGAGCCTTCACCAGCAGGTGTGGCAAGAGTTCTGTCCAGAATGGGTCCCTGGATGAGATATGAGGGAGGGAGTGTTTGAACGGTTAGTTCTGAGGTACTGTCCAGTCCTGGTCTCTCACAAAGGACTGGAGCTAGTTTGTTTCCCGACCCGAACCAACTAAGGATTCATGAGAGACACAAAGCAAGGATGTGGTCCACTTTACCACAGTAATAGCATAGATTTTCTCAGCAATGCCATTCTTTTTCTTCAATGGTCAGCTGCCTTTGGGTCAGATCCACTTGCATAGACTTGAGATTCTGGTCTGGGGGTGTTGGAGTTGGACATGGGTGCAACAGTAGCATGGTTCTGCTCTTCTCTTCATTCATGCAGCTGATTATTAATGCAAACAGAGAAGTCTATGAACGCAGTTAAATCCATGAGAGCTTCCACTCAGCTCAACTCATCTTCAACCTCTACGCTGAGCCCTGCCTTGAACTGGCATAGTTGGGTTTCCTTGTTCCACTTGGTATCTGTAATAAGCCGATGGAAATGAATGGCATATGTGGCAACTGGCTCCAATCCTTGCCAGAGTTTCCTAATGGAGACTTCAGTTGAGCGGGTGTGATGGGGATCACCAAAGATAGCGGAGATGGCTATAAGGAAGGCATTCTAATCCCTCAGTATTTTGCTGTCCTGCTCCAGTTAGGGAGAGACCCAGTCAAAAGCCTCTCCCAACAGCTTTTCACCAGCCCCACCATGGCCTGATCATGGTGTAGATCCAAAGGCAGAGCATAAAAAGCAAGTGGGACTGGTTTATGAAGCCTCTGAACTTCCACCAGCGCCCTCAAAACATTACACCAAAGGCACACTGGGGCCTTGTTCTGAGGGCAGGGCAGCACCCTGAGCTTGGAGCATGGCATTTCCCACTTGGAAGTGTTTTTTCTGGTCACAAAGGATTTGCCTTTCAGACATCAGTTGTGCCAACCAAGCGCACAGAGCCAAATTTTCCTCTTGGACTTACTTGACTCACTCCTGCATTCCCAGAGCCCGTTGGGATTTGCTGGGTGCCAAAATGCTTTTTTCCCCCATTCTTTCAATGGGAAATTCCTTCAATTTGTTGAATGTGGAGGGGTTGGATGGTCTGTGCAAACTCTCAGGGTTGGGTCATGGACAGCCAGCTTAGTGATCAGAGCCAGAATCAGGTGTCAGGAATCGGAGCCAGGCAGGATTGGGCCTTGTGCCCTTTGGATTGGGCCTTGTGCCCTTTTGGAGAGACTGGAGAGACAAATAAACCAGAAAGGATAATTCACTGAATGGGAAGATAGCACTGTACGGGGATGGCAGATTCGAGAAAGAGCTGCTATAGGCCCTCACTGTATGCTTCTGTCTCTCTGGAACCACTCAGTACCTCACGAGACCAAGCCCTAAATGAGTCAGAGTAGAAAATCAAAGGCACTATGTTCATGAATGTGAATGAGATTTTAAAGGGTATGAAATAATCAAGTATTCTGTGTGGAGGTCCAATGAGATGCTGCCTTTTTTGCTTTTATTCTTTTTTTATTTTTGCTGGCAAAGGTAAGAGTTACATTGTTTGTTTTCTGCCTGTCAGAGGGACTCTATTTCCATGTTTTGCTAGGTAATAACCTTTCTTAATAGACTTTCATAGTGCATCTTAAATACAACCTGCAGCTGCAAAACTGAAGTCTGGAAAAAATGTTAATAGTAGCATTTTGTAAAATGAATTATAAATCACGGGAATGTATCCCTGCTTCCTAGAAGAGTAAATGTCCTATCTCAGACACCCACCCATTCAGTATTCTGAGGTCATGCAAGGTAGCATTAAAGCTTCTGAAGAAAGTCTCTTATTCACCATGGCCTTGCTTGGATCACAGTTTGTTTTATGAGTATGGGAGTGCAAAGAAGAAATAGGATCTGATTTGTAACTTTAAAATAAAGCCACTTAAGAGGAGAAGACTGGTACAAACCATCTGAAAGGCTGCACAATACAGAAATGTTTTGCCATATGAGGTTCTAATTGTAAAACTTGATCCCAGTTGGAAAAGATCCTTTTATATCAGCTTGCAGAATAAAAGTGTTCACTTGTCTCTCATCCAATGCACAGTTCATGAGCCTGAGCCTGTCAATACTTAGCCCTAGTCTACACTGGGAGGGAGGGGGCGAAGAGATCAACCTAACATACGCAACTTCAGGTCAACTTACCTCAGCATCTTCACGGAGCTGAGGCGACTGCTGCTGCTCCTCCGTCAATTCCGCACGCGCTTCTCGTGGCGGTGGAGTTCCAGTGGGTAGTGTAGACCTGGCCTTAGTCATGTGAGCAATTTCACTCCACTGCCATGCAGAAGGTCAACAAGAGAGCCAGGCATTCCTTAAAATCCCTACACTGAATGCTTACGCTGGACTTAAGTGGTGCACAGGCCCTTTGCATAGGGGTAAATTTCACCCTCATGTGAATAGTCCCATATAATTCAATATTACTCACCTGAGTAAAATTACACACATGCATTAGGAGGACTGGGAACCAAAAGGCTTTCTCTAGCAAGTAATAATACTATGCACTTCTATAGCACCATCCATCCAAAGAACTCAGAACTATTTAGAAATAGGCCTCTCAACCCCTTTGTGAGGTATGGAAATGTTGTTTAAGTTAGCCCAATGCAGAGTGTCATAGTGCATGTTGTGGTACTTCAGAAGCCTTGCCAACCTCATGCATTCAAAAATCATGAGTCAGGCTCCCCCAAAAGCATGAGATTCGCTTAAAAGCCATGAGATATTTTTCTAAACAAATATTTTGGCGCTTTTAAGATTCACTTTCTGGTTCCCAAACCTGGAGGGTGCCTCCGTGTCATGTTTTCAGGCTTTCCTCTGCAAACATGAGATGTCTTGGCACCATGCTCTGTGAACTACAAACTCGGAGGCATGGGCTGCAGGAGCTCCACACGCTAGATTCCACAGGCTGAAGCCTTTGGTGGGTTCACATGAGCACACATTTTGAGTAACAAAGAAGTCCTTTACCAGGGGTGCCAGAAATTAAAAAGTGGAAACACTCTTGTCACAGTGATTTCAATAGTTATAGTAAAGCAATTGGATCTACAGATCTGCACCAATGCCGATCTCATTGGCTTCAACGAGAGCAAAGTTAAATCAATGCGGAATACTCTCCAAAATCCTACCTGGCGGTTTTATAGAATATTTTACAATTTTTTTTAAAAAAAACAAATATAAATACTACCATATTTGCTTCTAAAATGCCATTAGAAAAAAAGTTTGGCAAGAGGTACTGGGTTTTTTGGTTTGGATTGATATCTGAAACTTTGCATCATTGCATCAGAGGCAGGATGGGAAACTGAATAGTCTATGTTTCATTGTTCATGCTGAGTGCAATAAAGAAAGGAAACTTGGCCATTACATGGTGAAAAGAGAATCCAATTTTAAAAATTATTTCAGATTGAATTATTTCAGGTGTTATTGGTAACATGAGAAAGTTGATTTTTAAAATATATGGTTTTCAAATTGAGCTTTCTTTTTTCTTTTTTTTAAAGAGAACCTTTGTTACACTATAGTTTTCAATTATGTAGATATCAGTAATCAGAGGGGTAGCCGGGTTAGTCTGGAATTGCAGAAGTGACAAAGAGTCCTGTGGCACCTTAAAGACTAACTAAAGTTAGTCTTTAAGGTGCCACAGGACTCTTTGTAGATATCAGTGTTATTGTAGTACTTATTGTAATACTTGACTCTTTATATATTATGTCTGAACAAGCCACGTAGCTGTAATTTATATAATACTACTTTGGCTTTGCCAGTGATGAGAAAGGATCAGGGCAAGAGGATGAGGTCCACAAAACTCTCTGGAATTGACTCTAAATGAAATTCTGTTAAGGTGCACATACTTTTACTGGCAGTGCATCCAAGATATATGATAAGGTAATGATAATAATGTCAGTTCACTGTTTCTTAGGCAGGAATAATATTACACAGACTTTACTACCAGGGGCCTATCACACACACAAAAGCCTGCACCGTGAATGAAATGGTATTTGCCTGTTTATGTGAAGAATGATGAAACGTTAAATGAATCGTTGACCTTTCTTGAATGACATGTGACCTGTAAGATATCTGAGCTGTATATCAAGAGTGGTTCTTGAAAATTGCTGTCTGCTGACCGAAAATAAACAATAAGATATCAAATATGGTTTGAAAAAATTGACTTGGTTTAACACTGGAGGGAGGAGGAGATTGAATTATTTTGACTCACCAGTCAGAACACATCAATTCATTTCAAATCATCCTTCATCTAGAGACTGGAAGGGCTACTTCTTAAGTTTGAAACTGCTTATGTTTGAGCAATTGCTATTTACCAGAATGCATGCTTTATTTAAACAATAACCTCCGGTAATAAAGAAGCTCTAAACACAGGGATAGTCAGGGTGAGATGGATTCTAAAATAGGAGAGAAACCTTTGTTTTTTAATCAAAGGGTGTCTTGTTTGGGGTGAAAGGTCATAAAATAAAAGTAAATTTTCCCTCCAGTTAATGGGACATTTGGGCCTTAGAGGCCAATAAGTGAGATAGTTACATAGGGGAAAACTCCAAGAAATCTAGGACTTGCACCAAGTTTACCCCTAGAATATGTTTTTCCAGTGCCAACAGCAGCCTGCCTGATCTACACTGGGCATTTTTACTGGCACAGTGCAAAGGGGTTGACTCACTGGTGGTGCCTCCTTGTGGCCAGTCATGGCGTAGTGGTTCTGTCCCCTCAGGGTGTTTCCTGTCAATGGCTGCCCTGCCTCTGCAGCGGTTTGCCTCTTCCTGTGACTTGGCCACGTTACTTTAAAGTCTCTCCCCTTCTGGGGTAGTCCATGAACAAAAAGCAAGGGAAATTAATGCAAGTAAATTTAGTTAACAGGAAATGGAGGGGAAGGATTCTCTTCCAAGGTTCATCAGAATCTGGCCCTCTCTTCATAGGGAGGCTTTCGGGCAGTGGTGGTCTGGGAAGCTCCTGCCTTCAGTCAGGAACTGAGGGCTGAAGGTCTGTTCTCTTCCTTGGTCTGCCAACAAGTGAGCTGCTCTGCTCCCCTTTAAAGCTCCTCCTCCAGCCTGTGCATGCCCTCCAGGTGTGGTGGGGAGGAGCTCCCTCACCCAGAGCAGCTCCTTAACCAGTTGTTGTCCAGTGTGAGGTTTGTATACCCCATCACAGGCAGCTACACCAGCTGCTGGTCACTGCTGGCTGAACTGGGGCTAATCCCACAAACAGACAAGGTCTTTGTGACTTTGTATAAGGTGTAAATTTTGCAGATTTTACCTTTAAGCCCCATCCTTGGTAGCTTTTAACTGTGTTTTCTCAAGCATAGGAAACTCATTTTTAAAATGCTTGGGGCTGTCTCAGTTTAAGCCCAGTTTGGCCAGCGTAACCAAGGCTAGAACAAAGTTTAAACATGGTTGTCCCCATTTCCACCAGGTGGCAAAACTGTGGCCCAAAGTATGTTAAAACAGAATCTTAAAATGTTCATCTGGGACAATTAAAGTGTAGACAAAAACATGCACAGGACTTGGGTTCCCACTGACTGGGAACATAGTACTGAGGATATGCTGCTAGGTGACACCTACACTACATTTTCTTTTTTTGCTGAAATTTCCAACCGTTGCTACTTTACCATTCAGTTACTGCAGAGGTATGCTGGTGTAACTGAAAGCAGAACTGGGGCCCAAATATTGGAACCCAGCAAAATTTCAGTGAGAGGATGGAGAGAGTGAGGGGGAGGAAGGAAAAGATGGAAGAGAATGGGAAAAGGTGAGACATGCTGGTACAGTGTGCAGCCTTCCTCATTCAGTGGAAGAAAAAAATAAAATAAAGAAAGCAGACCTGCAGTAAGGGATGTGCTGAAACATCATAGGCAGACAGGTGGATCTAGCAGCGGCCCAGTTATTGATATTTTACTGTCTTAGATGGCTTTGTATTACCAATAGGAACAGATTTCTTGACTTTCTGCTGTTCTGTTACCTATGGTGGAATAAATAATACACATGAGCTTCTGCAGGGGAGTCAGCAGGGAGCTATCTGCTTCCATGCGGATTTAAAAATCTCTCCACCGACTCAGACCCAAATAAAAAGCCAATGACAATGACATGTGGCTTTGTGACCCAGAAGGACTTTGGATCCATAAACCAACAAGTGGATTCATTACACTCACCCATAGAAGAAGTTTGTTCACCTGTGACAGCTAGAACACGGATAATATTATCCATTCAAGGTGAAATTCACCCATGTGCAGAGACCATGCACGAGGCCCAGGACACCACTTACGGTAAGCCCGTAACATGGGGTTCAAATTGGGTTTAAGAGGTGCACAGCACCTTGTGCTGGCCCTCAGCAGGGAGATAAATTATTTAACCAGGGTGTAATTTAAGTTAGTGATGGGAATACCTCAGAAAAGTTAGGAGGTTCTATCCAGAGAGGCACTGAGAAGAACAGATGCTTAACCAAACTACATCCAGACTATTTGAGTCCTCTTAGGTCTGAAAGACTGGCATGGAATTCTCACATGGTTTCCTGTACTTTCTTCTTTCGGTCAGGCTGCATATAATGCAAGAACAGTATTTCTTCATGGGATCTGGCACTTGGCTGGAATAAGAAAGCGCAGACCCAAATTCAAAGGCCTTTTATTTTTTAAATTGAACTTTACCAAATGTCACAAAAGGCTCATTTCACAGTTGGATTGGGGTTTGGTTGGGGGAAGGTTTTGAGAGGATTCTCCCATCCAGTGCTGTAGTCAAAAGAGTCTAATTTATAAACTAAGGACCAGATCTTGCTATCCTTACTCACATTTCTTCTTGGCGTATGTGCCACCTGCCTCAGCTGGCACGGGACCAGGATTCATCACCGAATTTAGTCCGCTGGTTGGATCATTAGCTTCCCTGGCCTGGACCAGGCACTGATGGAGAGTGCGACATGAACACTGATCCATGCCCCCCTTCTCCCTTATTCACATTGAATAGCACCTTACTCCTCAAGGAGTTTCTCTGTATTTAGTGGGACCTCTTTCAGAGAAAAATACTACACAACCTGAGTAAGTGCAGGGGAATGCTATTATTAATTATTATTTATGTTGCAGTATCACCTAGAGGCCCCAGCTGACATTAAGGCTCCAGTGTGCTATGCTTCCTGCCCTGAAGAACTTAAAGTTTAGATAGACAAGACAGACACAGGATGGGAGAAAGGAAGTGTGATTGTCACTATGTTACAGATGGGGAATTGAGGCACACACAGAGTGGCTTGCACAAAGTCATACAGGAAGTCTATGTAAGAACCAAGAACTAAATACCAGATCCTCAAAGGTATTTAGGAATCTAACTCCCATTGAAATCAATTTGAGGATCTGGGTTTGAATACCATTCTTCTCAGTCCCAATCCAGCGCCTTAACTACTAGATCATCATCCTCTGCAAGACAAAGAATATGGCCCAAATAGACCTAAGACTGCTAATTTACTCAGGCACATCTTCATTTCACCAGTGATATCTATGGGAATTTTGCCTGAGTACAAGACGTCAGGACTGGGTCTGAGAACTCATCACTGAAGAGAAGGAAAACTCTCCATGTGGCACTTATACCCTACAATGGTATTCTGTAGAAGCGACAAAGAGTTCTGTGGCACCTTAAAGACTAACAAAAGTATTAAAGCATAAGCTTTTGTGGGCTAATACCCACTTCATCGGATGCATGCAGAATGGTATTCTGTAGTAATTAGAGGCAATGGTTAGGCAGCAGATGTGCTGAGACTGCTTGTTATCATGCTGATCATAATTGGGCCATTGGCACCTTGTGCTTTCCTTGTCCCTTATACCCATTTGTTGTCTCTCATACGGTAATAAGTCATTTGGAGCAGGGAGCATCTTTTTATGATGTTTGTACAGCACCTAGCACAATGGGGTCGGGGCCTCTAATAGTGAATAATAATGCAAATTAAGGCAATGTCTACACTACCATTTATGTCAGCAAAACTTTGGTCGCTCCATGAATATTCCCCTCACCCACCCCTGAGCGACATAAATTTACACCGACGTAAGTGCTAGTGTGCGCAGCTCTATGTCAGCAGGTGAGCTTCTGCCGCGTACAGGAGGTGAGGTTTTTATGCCACCAGAAGAGCTGTCTCCTGGCAGCACTGAGCAGCGGTGGGCAACCTGCGGCCTGTGGGCCGCACACAGTCTGTCAGGGTAATCTGCCGGTGGGCCGTGAGACAATTTGTTTACACCGATCATCCGCAGACACGGTTGCGCAGCTCCCAATGGCTGCGGTTCGCCGTTCTCAGCCAATGGGAGTTACGGAAAGCAGCGGCCAGCACATCCCTGTAAACAAACTGTCTTGCGGCCCGCCAATGGATTACCCTGGTGGGCCATGTTACCCACCACTGGCACAGAATATCTTTGCCACACGCCCTAAGAAACCACATGTTCAATTATTTCTTAGCCATACAAAGTAAAGGTAGGGCCTGTCTGCTGTTATTTATTTATTTGGTGGTTCTATCCTTGAACTGGCCTATTTAAAAGTCATCCGCCTACTCTGGGAGGCTGCCTCTGCCAATCAAATGGGTCAGTGAAATAGAAACAATGACCAGTAATCACCACTAATGGCTGGGCCATTAGTACTGATGCCAGGAATGTCAGAGACCAGGTGCGAGTTACATGGGGAAAGGAGGGAGTGCTAATTGCCCTATTCAGAAAATGTAAATGTGTTCCAAGGCTCTGTGACAGCAGCAGGGGAGACACTGCCTTGGTTACAAAGCCCAAAGTGTTCCTGGAAATTAGAGATGGAAAAGGCCTATTAGGTCTTCTCTAGTCCCCTGCCAAGGTCGGATTTCCCCTTACATTACATTTTCTAGTGTTTTGTGCCATCCAGTTTTAAAAGTCTCAAGAGATGGAACAGCTGCCATTCCCCTAGGGAGACAATTTCACAGCTTAGCGGAGATTGTGGCTAGAAAGTTGTTGCTGGTAATCCACCTAAATTTTCCATTTCTTAGTTCATCCCATTGCTCCTAGTTATAATGGAAGGAGATCTGCCTCTTTCAATGGGTATAGGGATTCCTTAATGTTACAGGAATGCTCTATGTGGCTAGGACTACCCTATAGGCTTCTGCCAATATAGCTGTGTCAGTCAAGGATGTGATGAGGTGCGATTTTGCTGGCAAAAGGCCCTAGTATAAATACAGTTATATTGGCAAAACTGTGCTTTAGCCAGGCTTTTTTATAGCTTATTTATAGCTTCAGGGGCTGATATAAATGATATGGCAAAAAGCGCAGTTTTTCTGTGTCCACACTAGGAGCGTTATGCTAGTATGGTATTTCTACATAGCTGTAATAGCAAAGTGTGCCTAATGTAGACCTGACCTATGTAAATAATTAATTCATAGAAACAGGATTGCCAATTACAAATGTTCAAAAATCATGACACTTGCTTTAAAATCATGAGATTATGTAAAAATACTAGATTTGGGGTTCTTTTCATTTGCCTTCTGCTTTTGAACCTTTAGGGCGCATTGTGTGGGGGGTGTCACATTTTGGAGCTTTTCCCACATCCACAAGGGCTAGAAACTTCATTTTTCTTTGAAATCATATGGCCACTTGGCTGCAGGAGCTGGGGCTTTAAGGAAAACAATAATTATCATGAGACTCATGCTTTAGGTGCCCTAGTTGCCTTAGGTGCCTTAGGTAGGATGCGAATGATAGGCATCCACACTGAGCCATTCTTTTAGGTGACAAACTGTCCCAGATTAAGGTTTAACAGAGGTGGTTTTGGAACAAATTGATCAATTAAACAGGAATAAGGACCATGAGTAGATTGTATTCATCCAAAAATTCTGAAGAAATTCAAGAATGAAATAGCAAAATTACTAACTGTGGCATGTAAGCTATTGCTTAAAGTAGCCTCTGTACTAGATGATGGCAGGGCAGCTGATGTAATTTAGCTGATTTTTTAAAAAAGGCTCCAGAGGCAATCATGGCAATTACAGGCCAGTAAGCCTATCTTCAGCACCAGGAAAACTGCCAACCCAAAACTATAGTAAAGAAAGGAATTATCAGATACATAGATGAACACAATATATTGAAGAGTCAACATGGCTTTTGTAAGGGAAATCATGCCTTATCAATCGATTAGAATTCTTTGAAGGTATCAGGAAACATGCAAAAAGTGATTCAATTGATATTGTGTACTTGGACTTTCAGAAACCTTTGACAAGATCCTATACCAAAGGTTCTCAAGCAAAGTAAGCAATCATGAGATCATAAAATCGTAGAATGTTAGGGTAGGAAGAGACCTCAGAAAATCATCTAGTCCAATCCCCTGCTCAAAGCAGGACCAACACCAACTAAATCAGAACCAACACCAACTAAGTCAGAGGATAAGAGGAAAGGTCCTCTCATCAGTCAGTAACTGGTTAAAAGATAGGAAACAAAGGGTAAAAACAAATGGTCTGTTTTCAAAATAGAAAGTGGTAAATAGCTGGGTCCCCAGGTATCTGTATTGGAATCAGTGCTGTTCAACATATTCATAAATGAACTGAAAAAGAGAATAAACAGTTAAGTGACAAAGTTTGCGGATAATACAAAATTACTCAAGAAAGTTAAGTCCAAAGCTGACTGTGAAGAGTTACAAAGGAATCTCACTGGGGGCTGGGCAACAAAATGGCAAATGAAATTCAATATTAATAAATGCAAAGTAATGCACACTGGAAAAAATAATCCCAACTATACATACAAAATGATGGGGTCTAAATTAGCTGTTAAAACTCAGGAATGAGATCTTGGAGTCATCATGGATAGTTCTCTGAAAACACCTGCTAAATGTGCAATAGCAGTCAAAAAAAGCTAAAAATGTTAGGAACCTATGAATTAGAGCCAGGCAGTGTCCTGTGTAAATATTGCTGATTAGGTATATAGGCAGTTGGCTGTCATTCTTGTCAATTTCATGATTCCAGGAGGAGATGTGAAATTGACAAGAAAGCCGGGCTGTTACCCCAAGAATAGATGTGGGCGTCCAGCTAGAGCCCGACTGCCCCTGAGCTCCCCGTTCCCAGCTGAGCTGCTGCCCAGGCTCCCTGCTCCAAGCTGGGCTGAGCCTGCCCGGCTCCTCACTACCTGCTAAAAGCCAGGCTGCCCCCTGGGTCTCAGCTCCCGCTCCCCACTCTGAGCCAGGCTGTGGCTGCCCAGCTCCCCGCTCCGAGACAGGCTGCCCCCAGGTCCCCACTCCCTGCTGGGAGACTGGCTGCACTGAGGCTCCCAGCTCCCTGCTCCTCGCCAGGAAATCAGTTGCAAGGAGGCTTCCCACTCCCGGTCTGGCAGCCTCCTGGGACCCCAGGCACTTGCTATGCTCCCAACAGGGAGAGGGAAGCGGAGAGTGGGGAGATGGGGTGGCTGGGCTCCTGGTAGGGAGCAGGGAACCCAGGTGCTCAAATCCCCACACTGCCCCTCTTCTGTCACTGGAAGTGCTCCTGGTGAAGCCACACAACACTGACAGAGGGAGGGCAGTGTGAACATGGGCCACCATAGCAATTACTGCCGTGGCTGCACGTTGACCTGAATTTCAAAATGTTTTCAACCGAGTTCTACCATGGTTGGCTCGAATTCGGTTCAGAGTTTTTTTCAAAGCTGAGGAAACAAAACCACCACATTCTGGAGTCAACCAAAAATATTTCATTCCACTAAATGTGAAGAAAATTGTTTTGATTTTGCCTCCTTTTTCAAATATATAAAATACATTTCTAAACAAAATGTCCATTTCAAAATGAAAAAGTGAAACTTTTCATGCCTAAAATATCAGACTGGCATTTTGCCATTTTAAACTTTTTCCATTTTTTTCACAATTACATTTAATCAAACTCTATACAATTTAAAATATATATTGTGATGGGGCAAGGCCAGATGGCTATAGGAGGGTGCTAGAGAACAGATATGTTAGTCTCAGGCTAAACAAATCCCTGGTACCACTGGAACCTTCTAGAAATCAGTAGAAACAACTAGCCTGATTGGGACACCTGAAGCCAATCAGGGACTGGCGGAAACCAGCTGAAAGCTTCCCAGTTAGTCAGGAGGGTGTGGATGTCAGGAACTGTGGGAAGAAGTTGTGCTGTTGGTGAGACTGAGTGGTAGACACCATATCATACACAAGGAAGGAGGCCCTGAGGTAAGGGTGAAGTGGAGTTTGAAGAAGTGGGGACTGCTGTGGGGAAGTAGCCCAGGGAATTATATTATGTTTTGTGGCTAAAAGGTCAGCCATCTTAGCTGATACTATTAGGGTCCCTGGGCTGGAGCCGGAGTAGAGGTCCGGACCGGGCTCCCCCTTTCTGCCTCCTCTAATTAATCACTGAGATTGGGAGACAATAGAGACTGTGCCAGGAAGGATAGCTTCTCCTCACTGGTTTATGATGAAAATGGCTCAATAGGCTGTGACCTTGTCTCTAGAGAGAGAAGGGCTACGTGGAGGGTCACAGCGAGCCTCTGAGGCTAGTGAAATCCTCCAGGAAATGCAGAATCCACGAAAATAAGGACAGAGCTTTGTCACAACATATAAACGATTTAAAACCAAATTTTCTGACCACCTCTGCTAATATCTTCTTTTCAGACCTCCAGCTAGGGGTTGTAAAGACCATCCTCTTTCTCAGACACATGGCTGAAGAATCCTGAGTTTGTACCATACATATCCTGTTGATATGGTGACATTATGTATAGAAAATATATCATGGGCCCACGACTGAAACTTGCCTGTCCTGGTGCAATTATGATGGGGAAATTCCACATTTTGCAGAAGAAAGATAAAATATTATTTAGCATATTGATTTAAAAACTCACCACTTTTTGAGATGCCCAAAGTTTTGGGTGGGTTGTTCATATCTTAGGGAAGCTGGACTGATGAGCAGATGGCAATTGAAATGGCCAAAGATGCATGATGCTTTATTTGTTACATAGCTCTGCAACTCAGCACACAGATATTTCCCTTAAATAATACACTGTCTACATACATGTGTGTGTGTGTGTGTGTGTAATAGTTACAGTGTACTTCTATACATACGCTATATAGATTGTGACGGAGTCAGACCAGAAGGGTATAGGAGAGTGCTGGAAGGCAGGTATATCAGCCTTAGGATGTGCAGGTCCTTGTTCCCTGGATAGCCAAACAAAGGCTATTCCAGACCAATCAAGACACCTGGGGCCAGTTAAGAACCTTCTAGAAAGGAGTAGAAACAGCTAGCCTAATTGGGACACCTGAAGCCAATCAGGGACTGGCTGAATCCAGATAAAAACCTCCCAGTTAGTCAGGTGGGCTGTGGGTGTCAGGAGCTGTGGAAGGAAGTTATGCTGTTGGTGAGACTGAGTGTTGGACAACAGATCATACTGAAGGAAGGAGGCCCTGAGGTAAGGGTGAAGTGGAGTTTGAAGAAGCAGGGACTGCTGTGGGGAAGTAGCCCAGGGAATTGTATTGTGTTTTGTGGATAAAAGGTCAGCCATCTTAGCTGATACTATTAGGGTCCCTGGGCTGGAGTCCGGAGTAGAGGGCGGGCCCGGGCTCCCCCTTTTTTCCATCTTCCATACTGGCCTGTGATGAAGGTAACTCACTAGCTGGTGACTCTTGCCAATTATACTGAGAAAGGGAGGTCACTCTGGGGCCTAGATGAGTTTCTGAGGCCCCTAAATCTGCCAGGAAGCGCAGGACCCACAAGGACAGACTTGGAGCTTTGTCACAAGATATATTAGAACATATCGAGGGTAGATGTGTACCCGCACACACATGCACACTAGTTGTGTGACAAATTGACGAGGCAACCCATTTATTCCCAAGAAGCTATTTTTTACGCTCCCACTAGGCCTCTAGGTGTGTGTGGCCACCTACCCATTGCTTGAAATACTCTCTATAAATTAATTAGTTTTCACTGATATTTTATATCAGGAAAATACTGAAAATTAATATGCAGTGAATATTTCCAGTCTCACAGCACATTCTGCAATTCAGAGTTTAGCTGGAGTGAAACTATGAAACTATATGCAAAGGCACCCTACACAGAAATGCTGATATTCACAGCTCAGTGTTCTCATATACTACCAGTGTTGTGTATCAGCCTAGACAAGTGCACACACTCATACATGGTGCGTTCCTAATTAAAAAGTCAAAATAGGGTGCCCAGATATCCGGATTGTATAGGGACAGTGCCGACATTCGGAGCTTTGTCTTCTATAGGCGCCTATTACACCCTACCCCAATTTTTCATGCTTTCATAGCTTACTAAGTCAAAATAACAGTTACCAAGCACTAACTGGGATATCTTTGTTATTTTTTATTCTATGCACAGCATCTTAGATATCACACTTGGGTAACTGTTGATAAATTCTGACTTTAAGCAACAACCACTGTACTGTACATGCTCCTCTGTATTTGTCTTTCATGTCAAATAGTCTTGCTTATGTGTTTAAAATCTTCCAGCTTGCTGTCAGAATAATATGAAGTGTTCAGGAAAGGACCCAGGGTACTAGAAGAGGCCTTGTAATATTGGTGGATTATATGCAGCATACTACTGTGTAATGCATTACAGAAAAAGGAAATCTTAGAAAAGGAAAGGAAAGGAGATGGGGGGAAAAGGGTAAACTGAATTGCTTAGTCTTTGAAGTGCAAGTCATATAACAGCAAGAAGAAAGATAACTGATGGGTAGTATTTTAAGGCATATTAACCCAATTACAAGTATATTTTTACAATCGTAGCTTCAACATTTATCACACTGCATTTATTAGACCTCTGAGCTAGGTTATGTCAAATGAAATGCTGTGAAACTACAGCATTTCATTAAATTGCTGCTGGAGCAGGGTATTCAATCCTGATACTCTTAAACCACATGATTTTATCAAAATCTTCGGAAATTGAAGCAATCACTAAAAGGTGTCGGGAAATTAAAATGTTCTGTCTCAGTGAAAGAGATACACTCCTTGTAACATATATCAGCGGGTTGTTTTTTTTTAAAGACACATTACTATGCAGAGAAAAGGCATCAAATACAAGAGACACAGTAGATTCCAGAAAAATCTAGCTGCTGCAATTTTTCATACTTAAAAATAGACTTTAAGGGAACACAGCGGAGTTTCTTTTATAGTTTGTTTCTTTTTTCTATTCCCCATGGGATCCAATGATTAATAAAATGGCTGCATAAAAGAAAATCAGGCAGAATTTAGAGATGGTGTTATAAACAGGAAGGGACATATTCAAACCTAGTTTCTGAAATGCTGTCCACATACTGTGTGCAACTGTTTACATGGACAAATCTTGCATTTGCCCATGCAAACAAATACCTGCAGAGGAGGATTCGATGATTAGATGGGCAATCATGTGATGTGTGTGTGGAAACCAGTGTGCATGACTAATTAGGCCTCCTCAATTTTGGAGGCCCTTTATGAAAATGTGGCCTTTAAATTTACACTAATACTTTGTGGTTTTATCACATGTTCCATCTGAGGGCCTCAGAGTGCTTTATAAATGTTGTGATGCTTCCTAAGGGTGCTCAAGGAAGCCTTGTGGTGGCCCTTAGCAGGAGGAAGCCTTGTTTGTGCCTGACAGAGGTCAGCTCCCTGACTCCACCACCCACAGGCAACACCAGCAGTTCCCTCTCAGCCTGCACAGGGCTCTGCTGTCCTTCTGCAGGTTAGTGATAAGCACAATCCAAGCCCCAAGGCCTCCAGGCATCCTCGAGGAGGGTCCAGACCCTGGTCCACTGGATACTCACAGAATTCCCATATCTGCTATTCCCAAAGGAACAGTCTCCCCAACTTACCATCGAGATCACCACTTCCCTCACATCATTTAGATTTCTTTATTGTGAAAACACCTGTATGTTAAATTAACAAGAAATAGGGTTTTGAGAAGAAGCAAGTAAAACTCATGGAAACAAACAGTTTTATGGACAATAAAATCGCAGCTAACTTTCTAAAACCTAGACTTAACTAATACTTTCCTGTCTATTGAGCTTTATTTTCTGGGTAACTCATGTATGTTTGCTTTCCCTTACTAGTTCTTCTTTGAATATGTTTTTTTTCCTATTAAATAAACTTTTTGTTTATTTTTATCCCAAGCAGATCTCTGTTGTGCAAAGTATGTGGAGTTTGTGTGCCAAAACAACGTGATAAAAGGGGGCCTGGTTTCACAAAAGGGGCCCTGGTTTCACACGTTTGAGGTGTGACTAACCAGAGGGAAGCAGTCCAAGTGTCTGGTACTTAAGCTCTCAGGGAGGACAGAGACTTGTGGCTGGAGGGTGCCATCACTCTCCAAGAATAAGTAGATTGGTGGAAGTCAGCGTGAGCCTTTGTTTTGTGGGCAGGCTACTGAGTTCAGGGAATTGAGCCATAGCTACACACAACATGAAAACCCCAAGGTTAGAGGGCAGGTGGTGACAGAAGCTCTTCCCAGTCAGGGTGATCCCCAAAACATCACAGCCTCCCTTGACTCCAATTTACCACTGCATCAAATTGTCCTCACCTGCAAGGCCTGCATGGCTCTGCTCCCCTCACTTATTCTGCTAAGGTCTCCTCATTTTGTCATCAACCGCATCCTACTTCACCAATGATACCAGCCTTAAATGAACGTTGTACGCTATTCCCCCCAAAACATCTCCATACATTCGTCCGTACTGCCTCCTTGGGAGAGGAACACTCTCCAGGACTTAATTCGTAAGGCGTCCATTGTCTCCTCCACCAGATCCCTTCCTGGGAGTCACCTCCACTGTGACACCTACCAGAAATCAGTTGACCAGTGACGGCCAAGAGAAGAGTGGACAAGAATGGTGGATGTTTTATTTATATATCTATCTATAAACAGGAACTTTCAGGTGATTTGGAGCCATCAATCTGAGCTAGAACTCACCTATGTAACCACATGATCTTATTGCCATTTCCCTCATAAGCCCTCCTATTTTTTGTCACACTCACTTCTTGAGTCTTGTCTTTGCAGGGATTTAGGTAGGGTTGATACCTCTGAGGTACAAAAAAACCCCCTGGATATGGGAGTGGACAGTATGGATCACCGGAGGGAGTGGAGGGATTGTGGCTATTCACCTCCTCCAAGCCCCCCATATTCTACTGTTCAAAATGGTGACGCACTGAGGGGTGGGAGTGGAGAATACCAAGCTATCGATTGCCCCACATACCCAGATCTGGCCCCACTTTCCTCCATGAGCTATCAATGGGCCCTGCAACACCCTTAAACCTAGACTTGAGGAGAATGCCCAGATCTCCGTAGCTCAGGCCTTCCCCATAGGCAGTGCTATGCTGTGCTATCACGCTCCCTTCTACCCTCAGGACACAGAGTCAGCAGGAGACAAAAATGAAGGGAATGGGAGGTGACAAAAACATGACTTTTAATGTCCTGGGAAGACACAGATTTCCTAGGATAGCTACCTCAAAAAAGGAAAATCCTAGGAAAACCTGGATAGATGGCAATCCTAGCCTTAGGACAAGATCCTCAAAGGTATGTAGGCACTAAGGTGAGGATCTGGACATTAGATTGTAAACTTACAGGGCAGGGACTGTGCCATCCTGTGTATCTGGACACCAGCTAGCATAACTGGTTCCAATCCTGAATGGAGCCTTTAAGCCATACTGCAATACAAATAATAAAGAATAACACTATTATAGGATCATAGAATATCAGGGTTGGAAGGGACCTCAGGAGGTCATCTAGTCCAACCCCCTGCTCAAAGCAGGACCAACCCCAACTAAATCATCCCAGCCAGGGCTTTGTCAAGCCTGACCTTAAAAACCTCTAAGGAAGGAGATTCTACCACCTTCCTAGGTAACCCATTCCAGTGCTTCACCACCCTCCTAGTGAAAAAGTTTTTCCTAATATCCAACCTAAACCTCCCCCACTGCAACTTGAGACCATTTCTCCTTGTTCTGTCATCTGGTACCTCTGAGAACAGTCTAAATCCATCCTCTTTGGAACCCCCTTTCATGTAGCTGAAAGCAACTATCAAATCCCGCCTCATTCTTCTTTTCTGCAGACTAAACATTCCCAGTTCCTTCAGCTTCTCCTCTTAACCCATGTGCTCCAGCTCCCAATCATTTTTGTTGCCCTCTGCTGGAGTCTTTCCAATTTTTCCACATCTTTCTTGTAGTGTGGGGCCCAAAACTGGACACAGTACTCCAGATGAGTCCTCACCAATGCTGAATAGAGGGGAATGATCATGTCTCTCGATCTGCTGGAAATGCCCCTACTTATATAACCCAAAATGCCATTAGCTTTCTTGGCAACAAGGCACACTGTTGACTCATATCCATCTTCTCATCCACTGTAATCCCTGGGTCCTTTTCTGCAGAACTGCCACCTAGATGCATAGAATTATACTGGTTTTCAGAAAGTTAGAATATATTATTATCATAATAAATAATTAGCAGGTTGAAAATGGTGATTTTTGTTTGCAAAAAAAATGTAATCAACATTTTGACCAGCTGTAATAATTATTACAAATATTTAATAAGAAATAGAAAATATGAACTAAAATGAGGCAGGTGTCACTGGGATGGACAATATTACAGAAAAATATAAAATGTTCTCCAATTTGCATATCCCTCGAGTAGCACTCGAGGTTCAGCTAAAGGAGATGTTTTTCTCTTGATACTTTTTCATTCTGGTATATTGAATTGATTTGATTAAAACACTCAGTAGATGATTATTTCATCATATCTTTCCAATTTGCTCTAATATTTATCGGGATTTTATACAACTTGATGTGATTTTAAATTATACATGGATGTTACTCGGACTGGAAGCTCCTTGGGGCAAAGACCAGCTTTTCATTCGGGGTTTGTATAATACCTAATACAACAGGATCCAGGGACTGGGGCTCAGTGTGTGTAATATACAGAACCCCATGAATTTATAAAAGTATTTTTCTCTTCACTTTAGTCTACAACTCAGAATTTTTACTGGAAATACCATTTTGTGCCATGTGCAACACACAATGGGCAAATGTAAAATATAATACAGTGCTTAATTCTCTGCTACCATGTAGATCTTCCATGTTAATCCTGTATTTTAAACAGAGGTCAGCTAGCTGAGAGTAATTATCAAATTATTGATTTACTGTGTTATGGCTGTTTTTACAATTGCTTTAGAGGTTTAACTGTGCTATTTTTCTTCCACATCTCTTCTTGATGTTATCCCCCTATGGCACTGAATAAAGTCATGCTGTGTGAAAATAACTGAAGGGTCAGGCTCATGCAAAGCCAAAATTAACATTGTGTAAATAAATACAAATAGTACCAAGGGGGAGATCCCCTGTGGTCTAGTTCATACCATATAATTTATCAAAACGTAGCATATAAAATCACCTTTTTGCTATGGCTTCTAAGAATCCCTTCTTAAGCCCCAAGAGCCTTCTGGGATCAGTATAATAAGATGATGTAACGAGTCTCCAGGTGTTGCCCGAGCAAAGAACTTTACCCTCTTTGCTATTATGGAGTTCCACAGTTTAATGAACTGACAGAGACAGGAGTATGTGGCAGTTTGCTGGAAAAGGCCAGCGGGGAGTGCCTAACAATATTTCAACGAAGGGCCTCACAATCAGAGCACTGGACTGGGAGTACAAACTCCTGGGTTCCCATCTTGGCTGTGACAATGCTAGCTTCTGTGACCTTGGGCAAGTCTCATGTCAATTTCTCTTTATCCTGGGACTTACCATTAAGTAATTAATGTTTCAAAAGCACTCCAAAGATATAAATCCTAAGTATTATTACTATCCAGTAAACACAGACCAACCTAAACAAAAACCCTACCAGAACAAAACGTTGCACCCACAATTCTCCCTCCGGGAGAGGATGGAAGAAAAAAATAAGCACACGTGACAGATGTTAGTCTTGTTGCATAATGTGCTACTGAAAGGTGCTCATACACTATAGTGATGAAGGCAATATTAGACTCTATTCAGAAAAGAATAGAGCAATATTATCACCTATTGCAACAGCACATTAATTGGGTATATGCTAAATCCTGCCTAACTATAGTAATAAGATTATGTAACGAGTCTCCAGGTTAGTCTTTAGTTTATATAACGAGTCTCCAGGTTAGTTAAGATTCTCCAGGTTAGTTAGTTAAGATTATGTAACGAGTCTTCAGGTTAGTCTTTAGATTATGTAACCAGTCTCTTTAGTTAGTCTTTAAGGTGCCACAGGACTCTTTGTTACTTCTGCAATCCCAGACTAACACGGCTACCTCTCTGAGTCTCCAGGTGTTGCCTGATCAAAGAACTTTAGTGATATTAAAGAATTCTGCCCCTTTGTTGTCACATCGATCACAGAGCACATGTCCTCTATTTCTATACCTGTTTTCCTCTAACACAGAATATAGTGTCCCAAAAAGCTCTAGCCAGATCCAGCTTCCACAGAGGGCTCTTGTCTGGTTCAGGAAACAGAGAGCACTATACCAGCAATGCACCATCTCACAGGGTGTTCTCAACATTCATCTGTCTCCGGACAAAAGTCCTGTCACTGCCTCCACCAGGCTAATCTAATGTAGTGCTGCCTAGGAGCTACAGGACAGTTGTCTAAAAAGTTACAGTTCCAAATCTGAGTTTTACTCTGGAAATCAAAGTCTTGAGTTGCAAGAAGTCAAGGTGACCCAGTAAAAACTGAGTGATCAACGGGCAATGTTCCTCTCACTGGTGCTGCCCTATTTTTGTCCATAGGAAGGTAGAGTAGAGTATTCAGCATGATGGCCACTCTCGTAATCCAAAAAGTGGTTTTATTTGGGGCAGCTGTGAGCCCACATTTTAATGAGACATGTAATGTATTATTGGGTTTGCTCTTTAAAAAAATAATGAAAATTGTCAAACTTGGGTGCCCAAAGAAAGCCCCAAATCCCTATCTAGGTATATAAGTAGAGGAAGCCTGATTTTTACAGATGCTGAACATGGGACATCCATGGAAGCTGGGGTTCCTTGGCACCTGTGAAGATCAGGACACTTTGTTTTAGGTAGCAAAATAGGCATCCTATAGGCAGGGCAATCCAAGGCACTCACCTCCTTTGCACTTGTCCTGTGAGAGATCCACATGTACAAATACACACTGGCTGAAAAAAGGGCCCGAAATGACTTGTCCAAGGCCACAGAGAGAGTCAGTCTCAGTGCTGGCATTGAAATTTGGGGACTCCCAGGCCTGTTTCCAGATGACTAACCCATTCTTCTCTATCTAGCCCCTCCACTGCCCCATGTCCCTCTCCCCTGCCCCAGGCCCACACACAGGTTTCACTTTTTAGAAGTTGCCTTGATATGTTCAGTGGTTTTCCTTAGTCCTTGAACACCCTTCCTTTGGAAACCACTTGACACCAGCACATGTGTAATCTGTGACTGATGGAATGAAAATGTGACCGACAGCAGTTAGACAATGCACAACTCCATACTAGGAGACGCAGCAGCAGTACCTGGCATTCTTCTGTATTGCTCTATCGCCCCCATCAGTTAGGGCTTGCTCTGCACTTCCCCTTTGAGGTCTAAGAGTTGGTCCCCTGGATCAAATCCAGGGAAGCCAGAAATGACAGATACAGTCCAAGACACAGCAGCAGAACATTTATAGCAATTACAGGAGCCTCCAGCGATCCGGCAGGTAGTGTACACCTGCTCTTAGTGACCCACATGCTGTATATTGACCAGCTTTGAGGGGTGAGAGAAGGGGCAATCACTAAGAAGTGAAATTGGGTAGAGAATCATTTTGCCTTACTCTGTTGTAGTGATAGGATGGACCATTACACTGATCCAAATACCCCTAAACTTTGGGGAAATTTGGATTCAAATCTAGAGGCACCTAGGGGTTTGTCTCTGCCCTGCTCATTTCCCCTGGACTATCAGACTAGACTCAGGAAAGAATGTAGCCACTGGATGGATCTTTTTTAAAAAAAAATGTAGTCTTAAAAGGAAGACTAAGAAAAGCCTAATTAAAAAACATCCATGAGAGAATATCATTACAGGTCTTTGTTTAAATAATCCACTGCCACCAAAGAATACATTGTTGTTATTCTAGTATTTTTAATTCCTATTAGCTGGCACAGTATCATTTCTTTATACTGTGGGCCTTGTCACACCGCAGAGGCTGTATTGTGCTATAGGTCTCATTGATTTAATTACTCCAGCCTGAATGAATGCAGTCTAACCTAGAACGGCTACTTAAAATGTAAATCAATTCAGCGATGCATAAAAATACCACACTGATAACAGGCA
>ML677326.1:11480815-11698315 GCA_007922305.1 Dermatemys mawii | reverse complement strand
GGGCCCTGTGTTATTGTGCTGCCTAGGAGCAGACCAGGAGGCAGAGTATGACTTCGAGAATGACAATCCCGAGTTCCCTTTTGCTACAAGGTAAGTGCCCTTTGCACCATCTAGACCTCACTGCGCCTATGTCAGCCAGTGTGCCAATGCAGCTAGTCTGGCCAGCAGGCTGAGTGGGCAAGAGTGTAGGTGCCATCTGTTTATCACCCTTTCCCAGCCACTTGCACAAAAGGGGCAAATAGAAGCTTCCCGCCCAACTACCTGGGTACAGGCAGACTACAAAGGGAAGTCAGGGATCAATAGCCTCACTACCTCTCTGAAGAGCTGTGCAAGCTGGGCCCCCATTTGGCTTTCAGGCTAGAAATATTAATTGTGGACTTCAGTGGGATCTTCTGTGTGAGCAAGGGTTGCAGGAAGTAGCACAAAACTCTGCTGTCTCCGTTGTACAATCAGTTGGAGATCAAAAGGGCACAGTCCAAGAGTGAACTCAGATTTCTTATCTCCTCAGCATGGGAGAGTAGAGGGGTCATGGAAAAAGCACGTTGGTTTTACAGTGGAACATTAAAAAATCATTCTTTACTATGCAGCATCTTGGGAAATTTGCACAAGCTCTTTCTACGCTATGTCAGAGCCCAGGGCTATCATGAAAATCTTTATAGTTAAACCACGTGCTCTTTCTTCAGTGAACCAATTCTGATTACAAACAGAATGTATGTTAGGGGGATCTTTTCCTAGAGGCTCCCCTAAAATAGCTGATCTTTGGCCCCAGTTTCAAGCTCACCGTATGCTCATCTGTTTACAACCTACAGGCTATGAAATCCACGGCACAGAGATAGAAGAGGAAGTCTGGCAGGTGAGTTAAGGGGTGTGTTGGGGGGAATACACTGAACAAACCAACTACGCTCTTTGAATACAATGGCTTACTTCAAGGAAAGAAATCAGGAATGGCCACAGTGATAGAAGATCACACAGGGTAATGAAAATGGAAAGAAGGCTGAATAAAGGCTGCATACAGAACCATTCATAAAAATCAAAGTACCTCACCACTAATTCTCAGCTCTTTCTCCTTTGCAAATGCAAGCAATAACCTGGGAGCAAAACATATTGACAACTTCAGAGCAATATCCTGTGTTCCACTGGGGAAGAAACTCATCAGAGTAGATTAGCAGCCGCGCTTTATGGAACAAATGGATGGTCTAAAACAAAGATTATACTCTGTGTCTAAGACAGGAAGCTGAAAACTGTAGCAGCAGTGTAAGCTGTCTTGTGGATTGTCAATATGAAAGAGAGGGGTAAAGCAAAGAAAGACCTCCTGGGATAAGGTCTTAGTAAAAGAGATGAGTCTGAGCTAGGGCTCATCAACATTTTTGTTGGAAAACTTTTTGTTCCAGTGGAAAATTGGATTTTCCATAAAACAGACATTTTCATGGAAAGTACCTTCTTTCCTTTAACATATTCAATTTTTCATCAGAAAGCTGAGAATTTGAAAACTGAACATTTTTGGCACAAAATGAACAGTTTTTGGCTTGGTGCCAAAAATGGACACATTCCTTATGGAAAAATGAATTTCCTCACCAGCTGTAGCCTGAGCTGTGAATTTCAGATAAGAGGGTCTTGATACATTCCATTAAAGATGCAGAGACTAGTCAGGAAGTCCCGACCCAGACATTGAGATGGACTCTCCAGTGCCCTACGTCTTTTGTGATCATTCACACCAGTGCAAAGTGGGAGTAAAACACTACCAGCTCAGAGTGGTAGCATCTTACATGCCGTTTGCACTGGTGTGAATGACTAGACAAGGTGCAGAGCAACAGAGAATCAGGCCTCTGATTTTCCTGGAGCTCAGGGATTGTTCAGACCAGGCTCTTTGTATTGATCAATGATCTCTACTTACCATCCTTTCAGACACTAGAAAGGAAAGGAATCCATGATACAATCAGACGGGTAAACAATGCCATGTCCCACTCATGCACAGCAACAGCCTCCCAGCCACAACCTGCAAGGACCGGGAACATTCAATATAGACAGGCTGAACGGTAGCAGATCAGCCAGGAGGAAAAGATTGGTGAAGGTCAAATCCTGGTTACGCTGAAATCCTGTTCACACTATGAATGTAAACTAAGACAACTGTACTGAGTCAGACTGATGCATGCGCTGAGGGGTGAGGTTTTCAAAAACACGCAATGTTGGCCTAACTCTGTTCCCACAGAAGTCAATGGGGGGTTTATCAGTGACTTAATCGGAGCAGAGTTAGGCCAACGTTGTAGCTACACTTCAGATTTCTGGCTGTCTTTCATTAACATGAGGATGTGTGTTCAAATTGGTTTTGTTAGTTAATTCTCTTCCTTCCATTTCAACAGTGCTGCAGGTATGTGGATATTGCTTTGCAATTCATCATCAGAGGATTTAATAATTTTCAGTTCGGATTCAGAGAGCCCCATGACACAGAAGCTACACTGCTATGGGTTTTATTGATCTAGACCCTGAAACGGCAGAAACACACATTTGTTACTTTACTCATGTGAGCAGTGCCATTGTCCTGAATGGGATTCCATACATGAGTAAACGTATGAATATGCAGGATTGACAGATCTGGCCATGCTATGTACTGTTATTACAGGCCAATTTTCTGCTGCCTCCTTTTTGATATGGCCTCTTCAAATGATAGTGTTGACCAGATTTAGTATGTGATTCGTACAGCTGGTTTCAGTCTTGTCAGTCTTCCATGTTTTACTTTTGTTTCTCCTTCTGTGCAAGGTTTTCCTTAACTAGTTTTCTGTAACATATTTCAGGCATCCACCCTGTTCCCCCTTGGCCAGATTACTAGGCTCCATGGCCTTGCTTTGGATAGTTATGTAGATTACATTCATCCTTGGACTTATCAGCCCAGGCTAAGTTCCCCCAAAACCCCAGAACTTATTATATTCTTGGCATCATTTTTTTAAACACAGCAGCTGTTTATCATTGCAGTTAGATGCAGTGGTGTTAACTCCTGGTGATTTTGAATATTGCTTGATCTTGAGTTAATTATATTGGGCCTGATTCTCCTTTCAGTTACCAGGTATTCCATCGATTCCTTTGGAGTTATACCAATGTAAAAACAATAGAAATGAGAGAAAAACCAGGCTTCATATCTTGTATCTATGCTTTTGCCAAACTTCTCTGCCTTTTAGAGGACAGCAAAAATACATGAATAATTCTGTGATCATGACAACGAGCAGACAGATTCTCAGCTTTGTTCTTGCCTTTTTGAGCTGCAAGAGTGGTGCAAAGTGGCTGGAATTTGGCCAGCTAGAATTCCCCTGCAAAAGGGAAATTCGCAGCTTCCATCACTCTCTCCTCCTAGCCACAGCCTAGTGGGCATGCTGAGGGTAGCAAGAGGCTTGGCCAGATTGCTACTGCACTCTGGCTAGTCTCAGCTGGTAGAAAGTCCTCGGCACTGGCTGGCATAGGTTGAAATAGCCCCGGGAATAGAAAGCTTCCATACGGAAGAGAGGATTAGAAAGTATCACAGGTAAGTTCAATGTGCCTAAATTCACATTTCTGGAGCAAGCTTATATTTTGAAATGTCCTGATCTTTGAGTGCTTTAGGTCTCATAACCGTAACAGGGCATTAGTATGCATTTGTAGTTACTTTTTTAAGGGCTTTGAAGGAGGTGCAGGGACCAGAAAAAGGAAGGAAGAACCCACCAGAAAATCTGGAAGCAATCAGTTGCATATATTACAAGCTTTACCAGCAAATGTTACTATCCTATCTCTGCACGTATTTGATTTCCACTTCTTTTGAGTTCCTTACTCCACAGCTATTGGCTTATTCAGCTTGTGCATCTTATAAGCTCCTCTGGCTTTTGAACAACACTGCTATTATTGTATCCCAATCTTGCAAACGCTGGTACATGGGAATAAGTACTTCTGCGAGTAGTCCCATTGACCTGAACTGAACTACTCA
Organism: Dermatemys mawii; assembly: GCA_007922305.1. NCBI lineage: Eukaryota > Metazoa > Chordata > Testudines > Dermatemydidae > Dermatemys > Dermatemys mawii. The sequence continues at coordinate 11,694,366 of ML677326.1, read as the reverse complement.
TAGTAGTACAATTACTCAGCTGTATCAATATTTGTAGGACTGGACACTTACGTAGCTGCAAGCGTATGCATTGTGCATCAATTTTTTAACTCCTTTAGGCTTGAGCAGTTATGTTCAGTATATAATTTTCGAATTCCTATGACATGGAGAACTAAACCAACACTGGTTCAAACTTCAGCCATTTGTGCTCTATCCCTGATTTTGTTGTTGTTGGTGGTGGTGGTTCTTAAAGGTGTCTGGAATATTTTATTATGCAAAATGTATATATTTTTCTCCATTCTCATGTAACTAAAACACAGAGGTCACTAGCAGCACTTGATATAAAATAAATAATTACATCCAGTTAGCGATATCGCATCATTACAATTTTATTTTCATTATCATTATTGCATATTATTAAGAGTTAATTTTAATAAATAAAATATAAAAAACCCTAGCTATCTACGTAGCTAATCTTTGGACAAAAATATCAATCCATGTGTTTTACATTCAAGAATGTTGTGAAAATAGGATTATAATGGAAACTGTTTTGGAATCTTAATGGCAACAGTCACTGTTGTAATAAAACAAGACTAAATAATAATATCAATTATTAACAATATAATAATTTATTGTCACTATTTTCATTATCTGCATTATTCCATAGTATTAAGAGCATTTTTAAAAGGCTTTTCATGTTTTAAAATATTTTTCACCATGAGCAACTCATAAGTATCCAAATATTCCTTTTCCCAAATTCTTTTACCCTCTGTATAATAAAAACAGTAAAGTTCTATTATCCATGAAGTTTCCCATCAGTGCACATTTCCATGTTTCCCCATTCATTGCTATTGAAATCCAGCAGCAGTCCAAGAGAGACCTGCATTTCCCATGAAACAGGGCAGACATCCTTTAACCTGTGTGTATCATTTTGTGAGAGAGATATGATCTCTGTGTTCAGTACAAGACCACAGTTTTGTTAAGAGCTAAAAAAGACATGGACTCATTTTCCCTTAAAGCTGCTGCTTCTAAACCAGTAGTAAACCAAAGCCGTCACTGCTGAGAACCAAAGGTCATGTTGAGAAAAATGAAACCATATAGGAATAGAATAGGGCTCTGAAGCCTCACCGACAAATTCATTTTGAGCCTCATGCTATCTCTAGGAGGGTGAGTTTATATGAGCAGTCTCAAGAGAAATGTTAACAAATATCTCTGGAATGCTAACGCTAGTACTGCCGCAGCATTTTAAACTTCAACAGCCTGATGTACAATATGGAATATAAATTTGTATTAGCAAGAGATTAGATCCTGTTTTACATTATGGAGTTTGCTATCTGCATCCCACCTTAAATTAGGAATGACTGCCAATATGTTGCAACATGTAAAACATCCATACATATTCATTTATCAGATTCTTTGCAAGGCATTTCTCAATTACACTTCTAATGAGGGAAAGAAAGCTTGCGCTTTAAGACAGATTTTCAAAGCCATCATCTTCACTAATAATCCTGCGTGCATTTTAAAAGAATGCATATTCATGTTCTGGAGATTGGGATACAGCTGTGAGGAAGAAATATTTACATTTCAAGTGAAATTGGTAAATTTTGACACAAAAAATCAGAATAGTTTTGCAAACAGAACATTTTTTGCTTGGCATATTTTCACTAATTTAGCTTTAAATAAACGTAGCCTTTTTTGGGGAAACCTCTGTTTGCTCAGCAAACTGAAGTGGTGGGTTTAGGATGAGTAGAAACCTGTATTCATAGTCATAAAGGAAAAACTTCCTAAGCGTCCACAGTGAACAATGAAATCTAAAGGCCTGATTGTGATCCCCTAACTATTTATCAGTTATTCAGGGGAGCATCTCTGTTCATTTCAATGGGACTGCTCACCAGTGTGAAAAAGAGGTGTATAATCCCTCCATTAAACAATCACCACCATGTTTTGCCAAAAAGAAAGAAGCAAATTTTCAGTTGCTTTTATAAAAATAACAACCATTATATTTTTTTTAAATGGAGCCATGTTTATGAAATTCATTCCTTGGAACAAATTACCGTCTAACATGCATCAGTTTCACAGCAGTGTAACTCCACTGGCTCCACATTTACATGGGTCTGTGAGGAGAAACAAGCTCTTTGTTCCAAGGGTTATGCTTTGGGTACAATTATTGATGACTATTATGATGACCCATATTTTCAAATGCAATAAGTGATTTTTGGTGCCTCCAGTTTTCAGAACCCAATTTGACGTACCTTAAAGCAGGGACTGGCGACTTTGGCATGCGACCCCACAGGGTAAGCACCCTTGGCAGGCCCGGCCAGTTTGTTTACCTGCCACGTCCGCAGGTCCCATTAAGGGAGGGATCGTCAGCCTTGGCACGCGGCCCCACATGGTAATCACCCTTGGCGGGCCCAGCCGGTTTGTTTACCTGCTGTGTCCGCAGGTTCGGCCGATTGCTGCTCCCACTGGCTGCAGTTTGCTGCTCCGGTCCAGTGGGGAGGCCGCCGCTTCCCACAGCCCCCATTGGACCGGAGTGGCAAATCGTGGCCAGTGGGAGCCGCAATCGGCCGAACCTGCGGACACGGCAGGTAAACAAACCGGCTGGGCCCGCCAAGGGTGATTACCATGTGGGGCCGCGTGCCAAGGCTGACGATCCCTCCCTTAATGGGACCTGATTATCAGAAGAGTTGCTCAGTGATATCTGAACATCAGTCTTCTTTAAGGTGTTTCAGTTGAGGAAAAATGGGAGCATCAAAGTAGCTATTTACTTTTGAAAATGTAGGGTAATATGTTTAGACAGTATACTGATAGATAGCTTGGGGACCATAGATTGGTTGAGAGAGACAGAAAGATTCCTAGAATTTAAGGCCAGAAGGGCCTTTTTTCATTTGCAGACCCATAAAAAATTTCAAATGGAAGCACAGACCACTTTGGACCTCTTAGACAATCTATGGACCCCTCCCTCCCACCTTCCGAGGTCTGCAGGCAAAAGGTTGAAAACCACTGCAATAGTTAGTTTCCCTCGCTGTAAAAATGTCTGCCTTATTTCTAGTCTGAATATGTCTAGCTTCAACTGGATCTCTTTATGCCTTTTTCTGTAAATTAAAGAGCCATTTACTTATCAGAAATCTCTTCCCAATATATGTACTTGAACACCCTGATCAAGTCACCTTTTCCTTGGATAAATTTAATATACAGAACTTCTTAAGTTTCTCACTGTAAAACAAGTTTTCCTGACTTCAGATGAGTGAGTCTTTTAACTCTGTTCCGAAACCTTTCAAATTTTTCAACCTTTTATTGTCTCCTAATGATGTATTACCACTCTATTCCTACTTTATATAACCCTGCTTACACATCCAAGCATTGTGTTAGCACTCTTAGGCTGATCTACACTGGGAACTTAAATCAGTACAGTTACATCTCTAAGAAATATGAAAAATCCACACCCCTGAGAGCTGTACCTATGTTGATCTAACCCGTGGTGTAGACAGTGAAAGGTTGATGGAAGAATTCTTCTGTTGACCTAGCTTCCATCTCCCAGGAAGGTGGACTCCATATGTCAATGAGAGAACCCTTCTTGTCAGCATAGATACTGTCTACACCGAAGCGCTACATTGGTGCCTCTGTGGTTCTTTAAGTGTTGACATATCCTAAGCTGCAGCAATCATGTTCAACTGGTTATCTGCCAATATCTCTGCATCCTTTTCAGTATCACTGCATTCCAGGATACAATCCCTCATCTTCTAAGTGCGGCCTACATTCTTTGTTTCTACATGAAGATGACAAAATACAGGTAGGATCTGATGAGTAACAGTCAAATGAAAAAGAGTCCCATTCAATTACATCATGTAAGGTCACAAAAAGTGACAAGTTTGAAAAGTGCTTATATATCAAAGCTAGAAGCCTAAATAATAAGATGGGCAAATTAGAGGGCCTCATATTAAATTAGGATATTTATATAATAGACATCACAGAAACATGGTGGAATGAGGATAATCAATGGGACAAAGTACAAAATCAATGGGACAGAGTACAAAATATGTAGTAGGGACAGAACAGGTTGCACTGGTGGCGGAGTGGCAGTATATGTGAACAGAAGCATAAAATCAAATGAAGTAAAAAATCTTAAATTACCCAAACTGTACCATAGAATGTCTAATAATTCCATGTTCTAATAATATGAATATAGTCGTAGGGATATACTACCGACCACCTGACCAGGATGGTGATAGTAACTGTGAAATGCTCAGGGAGATTAGAGAGGCTATTAAAATAAAAAAAACTAAATAATAATGGGAGATTTCAACTATCCCCATACTGACTGGGTACAGGTCATCTAAGGATGGGATGCAGAGATAAAGTTTCTTGACACCTTAAATGGCTGCTTCTTGGAGCAGTTAGTCCTGTAACCCAAAAGAGGAGAGGAAAATCTTGATTTTAGTCCTACGTGCAGCACAGGATCTGGTCCAAGAAGTGAACATAGCTGGACTGCTTGGTAATAATGACCATAATTAAATTTAACATCCCTTTGGAGGGGAACACACCACAGCAAGCCAACACTGTAGCATTTAATTTCAGAAAGGGGAATTATACAAATGAGGAAGTTAATTACATAGAAATTAAAAGGTATAGCACCAAAGGTATATGAGGAATGAGGACGTTAATTATACAGAAATTAAAAGGTACAGCACTAAAAGTGAAAAGATATAGCGTCAAAAGTGAAATACCTACAAGTTGCATGGAATCCCTACAAGTTGCACGGAAACTTTTTAAAGACACCATAATATGACACAGAAATTAAAAGGTATAGCACCAAAAGTGAAATCCCTACAAGCTGCCTGGAAACTTTTAAAGACACCATAATAGATGCTCAACTTAAATGAAGAACTAGGTAAGTTCATGGCGGATAGGTCCACCAGTGGTTATTTGGCAGAATGGGAAGGGATGGTGTCCTTAGCCTCTGTTTGCCAGAAACTTGGAATGGGCGACAGGGGTTAGATCAGTTGATGATTACCTGTTTTGTTCATTCCCTTTGGGTACCTGGCATTGGCCATTGTTGGAAGACAGAAAACTGGGCTTGATGGACCTTTGATCTGATGCAGTATGGCCATTCTTTTGTTCTTATGTATGTTCTAAATGTATGATCTTGCATTTGGCTGTGTTAAAATGCATATTGTTCAAATGAACCCACCTTAACAAGTAATTTGGGTTAGACAGTACAATTGAGCAACTCCATTATTATTTATCAAGCTACCAATTTTTGTTTCATCTGGAGATTTTTCCAGTAACTATTTTATATCCAGATCACTGGCAAAATAAATAAATAAATAAATAGTGATCCCTGTGAGACCCTTGTAGAAATACTCCCATTGGATGATGATTTCCCATTTACAATTAAGATTTGAGATCCATCAGTTAACCAATTTTAATCCAAGTGAAATGGGCTATATTGATTTTGTATAGTACTAATTATTTTTACCTCAGTGTTATATAGTATTAAGTCAAATGCCTTACAAAGACCTAAGTATATTATGTTATAACAATTATTTTTATCAAACCATGTTGATTGGCATTAATAATGCTACAAACCTTTAATTCTTTACCAATTTTATCCTATATCTGACTTTCCATCATTTAGCCCAGGACTGATACCAGGCTAATCACCCTGTAATTACTCATGTCATACATTTAACTTTTTTATATACTTGTAGAACTTACCCAGATTGGGGAAAACTGACTAATGGAATCTACAGCTATTTTTCTGTATGTCCGAATAATGATTCTTTTGTAAAGCAAAATCATTTTTACAGGTTCATTCCTACTATTCAAACCCACAAATGTTGAGCATGTACACTCATTTTCCACTGGTCTCACACTGTGCTCTGTGCTCATTAACTTCTACCTCTCGTGTAAACAGGATTTCACCCTGATTGATCTGTACTGTAGCTAAAACTATTCAACAGGTGACAATTGTACCATCCAGAAGTAAATGTTTATTAATGTTGTTCTATCTGTTTCTTTCTGTCATAAGAATGTATCAGAGGGAGCAAATTTTTCTAAAAGACTTGAGGATTTTGAAGTGTAGCAACTAGATTGCATTCTCCAAAAGCATTCCAGGCCCAGCAGGTTTGAGGACTGGGCAGAGAAGATGGCCACAGTTAGGAAGAGGCCTCTGTTCCATTAATTTAAAGCTAAATTAAGGAGACAGAAGACCCCAAAAGATGAGCCAAACCACTCCCCTATGTCATCACTTTCACTAGGGTTAGGTGGGAAGAGACTACAATGCATCCCTCTTCCTTTACTCTAACATCTAGGCTTTCTGTAAATAAAATTCTATGACATATCATGCAAATTGGTCAAATGAGAGCCTGTTGTGCATCATGGGAGATATAGTCCAGCCAAGGAGCCCAGATTTGAGATATAGTCCAGCCAAAGAGCCCAGCTCTTAGGGGAGAACTGGGGCACAAAGTACCCAAATTAGAACTACTGTGAGGCAACCGCACTGTTGGAAGATGCAGATTAATATTGAAATGAATTGATACTAAACATTTGGCCCCAATTCACCAGACCAAAGTCAAACAGGTCAAAACAACCCAGTCAAAGGTCTACATGAAAACAGATTTTTCCCATGTTTGAAACACCGGAGGTTTTTGTTGTTGATTTTAGTAAAGTTCTTTTTATTCCCTCATTCTTTCCTTCCCACTGACTATTCATCATTCATTCTTTAGGAATCTCCCGTGTGGCTTCACCATCTAGCACTCTTTTCCTTAGCCTATTTCATTTCAGAAAGGGAGTGGGAAGATAGAGAAACAAAGTGAGAATGTAAAATCTAAAAGCTGAGCAAAACATGAAGACAAAATGTTTTAGATCACCTCATTTCATAATTCTGTTTCATGGCTGGCCATACTGTTTGTATGATAAATGAGACCTTGACATGAGAAATTCTAGGAAAACACTATGGGTAGAACATGTCTTACCATGCCCTGCCATTTTACCTTCCGTTCTATTTTTCTTTCTTCATCACAAACTTTTTCTTTAATCCTTTTCCTGTAAAAACAAAAACAAAAGCTGACTTAGTAGTTGTTGCTTCACACATCTTATAGTTTATGTGTCATATGTGCTGTACTTCTAAGAGAAGGAACATAAATTATACCTGGCCTGGCACTTGGGAGGCCTAGATTTAATTCCTTCCTTCATCCCAGATTTCCAGTGTCACCTTGGACAAGTGACTTATTTGCTCTGTGCCTCAGTTCCCCATCGGTAAAAAGTGGATAAAAGCACTGCCCAGCCTCACAAGGGTGTGGTGAAGGATTCAGATACTCTAATTTGGGGGGGAGGCATATACATACCATAGATAGATAGATAGATGCTTGTGGTTAAGATGCAGAAGATGCAGTTCTTCATTGTGTATCAGGAACTGTAGCCTGCAAGAGTTGGGGAAGGAATCTTTCACCGACTTCTCAGGAAAAAAAAACAGTCATCCTATTTATTTCCAGATATACCTGGAGAGGAGAGGAGAAACAGATACAGGATAGATATTTGGTGGGCTTTGTATGTACCTATCACACTCCCTTCTGACGAACATTTCTGCTTATTTTGTAGCTAATAACAGTTCTGTATTTTGACTAAAATCTTAGCAAATTTCAGTCAATCAGTGAAGTAACACTAAAACTGATGAGAGCATAGGAGGAAGGAGATGCAATAGATGATAGGTGGTCTTTGGACAAATGCTAAAATGCTCTAAATAATAATAATAGATAATAAATAATTTGGCTTTTATCATTTCTGTCTCCAAATGTTTCAATGCTCTTTTCTAATGTTAATGAATCCAGTACCACTATAACACTTGATCTTAATTTTTATAATTCAGATCAAGAGACGTTTCTGTTAGTTTTAGGCCTTGTTTTCAAGTGTTGTGCATAAATCAGCCTAGAAGAGAACCCTTTAACAGAGACATTTGTACTAAACAAGTATCAGCATAAATAAGGCAATTCTAGTCCAAATCAGCCCGTCCAATTTTAGGGACGGAAGAAAAGAAGGGTGCACAAATACTAGCCGAAAGTTGCTGTCTGGCACTTAAATGATGGGAAGAAGAGAAGCCTAAGCAATAGCATTCTCCTATACTCTGACCTGACACCAATCCCTCCACATGAACATTGTACTATCAGGACTTCGTGGGCTTGGACAGGAACTGGCTATGAGAGGAGGTCCGAGCCGGTAGACTGCCATCATTTGTTGCATCAGCCCTAGCGTTTGACATTGTCCAATTTGACTTTACAACACTCATAACACTGCCTCAGTGAAGGGGAAGCAGAGCTGTCAGGCAGGAAGGCTAGGGAAGCACAGTTTGTTTCAAGTCAAGCTACTAGAAATAAAGGAGAGGCCAATTTGTGACAAACAGAGTTTAGGATGTTCCAGATCTCCATCAATACAAAGGTCAGGTGGAGCTGGTATAGAACAGTGCATGTCCCATGACAGCATATCTGTGGTAGCCCTTTCAGTTTTTGCAGAATTTAAGCTTACACATTATTTTTAAAAATGATAGTGAAAACAACCTTCCAAATGTCAATGGATTAAGGACTGTATTTCCGAGTCTGAACCTAGACAGGAAGAATAGCTCCAAGAAATCCTTCCATTCAGGTCAATGGGTGTTTCCTCAGAAACCTGATATTTACTTATAAAGTTGTGAACTAATTTACTGGTGCTTGTTGATCTGCTCTAAAACTGTGGGTGGAACACAAGTAGAGGACCACCAAATTTCCCCCCCTAATCTAGCCCTTGTATAAATGCTCAGAAATCTGTGGGATTTCCCTGAGGATCTCAAGCCATCTGTAGTGGGGTGGCTACCTGCTCCCAGCCAGAAAGGGTTAAAGTCAGCACTGGAAGAAGGCTGGGGCTGTAAGTGCAAAGCCCAGGCTGCTTAGAAAGCAGGCTCAGCTGGGTGGCCACGCCCCAAACAGACCAGCAGGCCCTTATAAAAGAGCTGAGAAGCAGGGGCCTGAGAGACACAGTCTCCTCTGGTAACAGAGGCAGACAGGCCTGGCTGCTGGGAAGCTTGGGATACCCACAGTAGAGCAGGGCTGGGGGGAGTTAGGAGGAGCTGGAGCAGCTCTGGCCAGGACACTCCCGGGCTGCAGGGGTACCGGGGTTGCGGGGAGCAGCCCTGGGTTAGTTGTAGAGGCAGCAGGCCAACCCCCCTTGCCAGTGATGAATGGCAATGATACTGCAGTCTGCCCCAGGGAAAGGGGGCAAGTGGTGACTGGCAGTTGCCTAGACTGAGGCGAGGTGGGGACAGGGGGTGGGGGTTCCCCAAGGAAGGGAGGAAGGGGGACCCAGAGATCTGTGGGGTGCAGCACCCCAGGTGAAAGGGCACCGGGGTCCCGGGAGGGACACGGGGCCGAGTGCAAGCAGGACTACAAGCTGGCAGAGGGCGTTCCGGACGCTGGATCAAGCTAATTCCCGAACAGACCAGTGGGAGGTGCCACAGGAATGAGTCGCTGCATGCTTACACCATCTAATGTTTGGAGGACTTCTTGCGGATGGTCTGATTTACCAAGAGGAAATCTGAGAGCTAAATACTCATCTGTATAAACTGGCCCAGCTCCACTGAAGCCTCTTGGTCTTTGGGCTTCCAAGATCTTGTTATGGAATGTCAGGTTGTGTATGACTTCCCATGGGAATCTCTTGCTTCCCTGTGATCATCTCTTCCTCTGTGGATCTTCCCCTTCAGCCTTCTATACAAGTGCTCTTTCTAAATGCACCTATGGTGCCAATGAACCATGTTCCCTTCACCAATAAGCGCTTGAGCTCGTAGTCTCCAATTAGTTTTATTTTTCCCCATTCAGGATTAACGTCCAAAGGCTCAGAGGCTGGTAACAAGCAAATTCTTCCACTTTGACAGGAGTGCCGCAAAAAATTATTTGGAGGTTTATCTGGAGGTTTATTCTGTGAAGGCCCCTAAATGATTAGCAGCAGTGTACACAAAAGACTAAACACTAGCAGATAATAAAATTACTAAAATAAAGCAAATCTGCCACGTGCTTTGATTTCTATTTGAGGATTGTACACAACTAATATAGTGCAGTAATACTAAACCACTATTCAGTAAAACCCTGAGCAGTTACCATTTACAGTATATCATAGTCAGATGACAGCAGGAATGGTGGGAGTTCATTATAGGGACCATGAATTGTTGGAGGTAATTTAGATTACAATTTAAAGTTTAATTTAAAAATCTATCAACAAATGTGAAAGTGCTCGGGGAACATTTTAAAATGCACTTTAATCTCACCAGCACAAATAGCTTTTCAGAGCCCTAAACATCATCACCTGGAAAAACAGTAAAACTTTACTGCATCTTTAATTAAATTACAAACACAAAGGATAATTAATTTTTTTATTTTTCTTTTATTCATGCCATTGTTTCCCTTCCGAGTCAATATCTTCAAGTTGCAGGAACAGGATGTTATGAGGAAGTTTACAGCTGGCATATTCTCCTGGATATTATTGCAGCTAGCAGATTAAATGCATTACACCAATGCACACTGACACACACACACATTCCACAGAGGTACTGGACACTGACTAAGTTGTTCACCAAAGCATGTAAGAAGCCTAGCTTAAAAAGAAAAGGCGGGGGGGAGAAAGAGGAATCAATCAATCAGCCAGCCAGCTATACATGGAAGGCAGTTGCCACAGTTCTTCAACATGTACTGATGTGGCCATATTGCTTGTACCTTCAGGCAATCAAGAAATCAGAATCCAGCTTGCTCAATACCAGCCAGGAACAAAGATGCAGCAATCAGTTTAGACCCTGTATTTAACTTGGTTTCAAGGGGCCCCATCATTTCTTGCCATATACTTACTATTGCTCTTGAAGAGGAAGGACTCATACGGCAGGCATTCCCCTACTTTGGATTACACTGCTCTACAGCCAAAATGCTTCTGAAATAAATGTAGTCAAACTTTACTAATTCTGGGTCACTGAGAACGAAAATGATGCTTAAAATTGTTGATTGGCTCTAGTTTTCAAGATATGCTATTGGGTCAGTATATACGACCCTTGACATGGGAATGGCGGAGGATAAGTGAGTTATAAAGGGAAGAGATCTCAATTTAAACCAGAAATGACTAATACACATCTTTGACTGGATCTATGAATAAATCTATGACTGGGTTTGGACAGTACTTGCTTTTTAGGCAAAACAATGAATGATGCAATCTGAAGCTGGTATTGCATCATACATGATATGAATTGCATCATGTTATTCCTAGAAGTCATGGATGATGCAATCATAACGAAGCTTACATCACTCTGCCCTATATCAGCTCTAGAAATCATACAGTGCCATGCTCTTATTTGTCAGTGTTTGATTTTGCGAAGGGACACGTTTCTGTTTAGCCAAAGTGAGCAGAGATGCCTTGTACTTGTGTGAACAGTGCAGATAACTTCTGCTATGTTTGTGGTGAAGTGACTTTTGCATCACAAAAGCACAGTATAACCACTATGGTTAAGAAAGCCTATCACCTTTATTTTGGCTGCAAAATTGGAGATCAGGACAAGAGGTGGGCCCCACACATATGCTGCAACACTTGTGCAACAAATCTTCGCCAGTGGTTGAACAGGAAAAGGAAATCTATGCCTTTTGCAGTGCCAATGATTTGGAGAGAGCCAACAGATCATACCAGCAGTTGTTACTTCCGCATGGTGCCTCCAGTTGGGAAAGGTGTGTCAAAGAAGAAAAACTGGACTGTGCATTATCCAAACATTCCATCAGCTATACGCCCAATACCCCAAGGAGAAGGACTGCCGGTTCCTGATGCACCAGAATCATTCTCACTTCAGTCAGACGAGGAAGAGGATGAAACTTCTGGTCCTGAACCATCAATGTCACAGGACCCACATTTTCTCCCATCCTCCTCCTCTGAACCACATCTCATAACACAAGCTGAACTGAAGGACCTCGTCAGGGATTTGGAACTACCCAAGAGTAAGGCAGAGCTGTTGGGCTCCAGACTACAACAGTGGAATCTCCTGGCAGGTGACTTTAGGGTTTCCATGTTCCATGACTGTCAAAAGGATCTTGGCCCATTCTTCTTCATGGAAGGTGATCTTGTAGCCTGCAACAACATCGATGGTGTGATGGCAGCCCTCAACATCGTTCACGATCCAGGTGAGTGGAGACTCTTCATTGATTCGTCGAAGACGAGTCTTAAAGCTGTTTTGCTGCATAATGGCAATGTTTTGCCATCAATTCCAGTTGGTCATGCAGTCCATATGAAGGAAACCTATGACAACATGAAACAACTTTTGAGGTGCATAAACTATGACCAACATCAGTGGCAGCTGTATGGCGATTTGAAGGTTGTTGCTCTCTTGCTTGGTCTGCAGACTGGATACACAAAGTACTGCTGTTTTCTCTGCGAATGGGATAGTCGTGCAAGAGATTTCCACTACATCAAGAAAGATTGGCCACTCCAACAGTCATTGGAGCCTGGGAGGAAAAGTGTTCAGCATCCACCACTTGTTGAATCGAGGAAGATTTTATTACCACCCTTACACATCAAGCTGGGTCTGATGAAGAACTTTGTCAAGGCCATTGACAAAACACAAGCAGCTTTCAAGTACCTCTGTGGAAAATTTCCAAGGTTAAGTGAAGCTAAGATAAAGGAAGGTGTCTTTGTGGGTCCTCAGATTCGTGAACTTCTTCGAGATGATGCATTTGACCATGCACTGCGTGGCAAGGAAAAGATGGCATGGAAAGCCTTCCAGTTAGTGGCAATACATTTTCTCGGAAACAACAAGGCAGACAACTACAGGCTGTTGGTGGAAAACTTCCTCAAGGCATACAAAAGCCTTGGTTGCAACATGTCACTAAAGATACATTTTTTGCACTCTCATCTACATTTTTTTCCACCGAACTGCGGAGCAGTGAGCGATGAGCACAGTGAGCGATTTCACCAGGACATTGCAACAATGGAGAAACGCTATCAGGGCAAATGGAGCCCATCAATGCTTGCAGACTACTGCTGGACAGTGACAAGAGATGCTCCATTTAATGAATACAAGAGACAAGCCAAGAAGCGCTGAGTAGACACTGAATAGGACTAAACTATGTACATAATAGCTTTTTGCCTTTTGTTTCAGAATACATTTTATTTCTATAACCTTTTTGCTGATTTTTAAAGTGTTACATAAACAGGACAGGTGAAATATTATCATGTAAAGCAACCATAAACACATGAAGAGACCTAGGTTTACAATTTATGATTAAAACTCTACTATCTACACAATATACATAGATATAAAATGTAAAAACTTAAATATCTTAGAAACAGTAGCCAATCAGTTGTTTTAATTGTCATATTTGAATTCAGCACATCAAAATACATAATAAATATCACATTTTATCTCTGAAGCAGACAACTTCTAAAAAATTGTAGACCAGTGTTATTCATTTCCCGAACTGGTCAAAACATAGCAGTTTTGCTTCACAAGGGATGGTGCAAATATTGAGCCAAATTCAGCGCAACTCCATTGAATTTGGCCGCTTTTATTTTCATCTGACTGCTTTAGAAACTCAGTTTGGTCTGATTCGGCAAACCTTCCCTGTTCAGCAAAGCACTTAAACACATGTTTAAATGTGAGCAAATGATTTGACACCATTGACTTTCATGAGACTTACACACTTGCTAAATGTAAGCACATGTTTAAGTGCTTAGCTGAATTAGGACCTCAAATTGTAATCAGATATTTGGGGGGAGGGTGGTGTTGGGGGACTAGAGTTGTGACCAAAAGCACAGTAAAGTGCCAGTTTCTGCTTAATTTGAACCCCCGCTCATATATGTTCCTGGGTTTTCTGTAGCTGGTGAGAAATGGATGTAGACCAGGAATAGAGCTGTGCTAAACATTCACAACAAAACCCCAGTGCAAGGAATGCTTGCTGTTTGGTGGTTTCTGTACAGACTGGAGACAGGGTCTCAAAAGGATTCAATGATCATAAGGAGTCTGAGTTCCAAGTTCATAAAACCTGAAATCAGGCACATTTCACTCAACATGACTAATGATCACTTGACTGATTGGTTTCTCTCACCAAGGATAACTAATCCTCCTTGATATCAATGAAGCACCTCATCCAGGTAAAGGAAATATGATTTGGCTCACTTTCCCAATTATTCATTAACGTTGTAATTCAAGAGCAATATTATGTGTACATTGCTTGGGATTTTAGCTGCCTAACTCCCATTGACATCATTGGGGAAAGGTCAAAGAAATTTCTATCCAACACACTGGATGTTTAGGAATTATTGACATACCCTATAAAATGAGATGGGAACATGTGGAGGCATTTTAAAAAATATATATTGATTTAATCTAAAAGTTAAAGAGAGAGCACTTAGTAAAATATCACTGTTATATAGAATTAGGATCTCTTATAGCAGTGGTTCTCAACGAGGGGTACGTGTACCCCTGGGGGTACTCAGAGGCTCTTCCAGGGGGTACATCAACTCATCTAGATATTTGCCTGGTCTTATAACTGGCTACATAAAAAGCACTAGCAAAATCAGTACAACCTAAACATTTCATACAGACAAAACGAGAAAGGAAGCAATTTGTCAGTAACAGTGTGCTGTGACACTTGTGTATTTTTATGTCTGGTTTTGGAAGCAAGTAGTTTAAGTGAGGGGAAATTTTGGGGTATGCAAAGCAAATCAGACTCCTGAAAGGGGTACAATAGTCTGGAAAGGTTGAGAACCACTGTCTTATAGGATGAAATTCATCCCTCTTCGGAGGGATAGCTCAAGGCCTATCCACTATTTATCTCCTACTTAAATCTTCAAAACGGGGCTCAAGTGGGTCTTAAAGTGCTGCATATTTGCTTAGATATGCCAGTGATGGGTGGCAATATGAAAGCCTAAAATAGAGCTTGTGCTGGCCCTCTGCACAGGGTGAATTACACCCTCCAGGCTTATAAAACAGCAAATGACTCTTGCACTTAAACACATGTTTAACTGTATATAAATTGTTGTCCCCCATCAAGTTAGAACTCGCACTTTAGCACGTGGGTACATAGTGCAGGACCAAGGCCTACTCCTGTTTTTGAGAGAGGTCACAGTGAGATACAAGCTATGAAAACAGATGAATGAATAAATAGGCACAATAAATAAATATTGGACTCTGATGAGGGCGTCTATCTGTAAAAAAAGAAAAGCGTAAATTTGCATTAGATGAAAAAAATAAAAATACAGGACAACAAAAGAGTATGATCCAAACTATGTATCAATCTAATTAAAATCACCTCTCAGTTTTTAGATATATATATGGCTATTGTATTTCTAGGGACACGTGGGTTTCACAAGGGCTCACTAATAAAGGATTAAAACAATCGAGCTTCTGGATAGCTAGTATGAAACTCATCCCTTTTGGCAAAGCATTCCATTTTACATATGTGAACATAAAGGAGTGCGGGGAAATGGAAATGTTGACCACAGAAGACAAGCCTCTTAATTCCTTCCACATAAAATGAGCAGGCTTGACACTGTGCCATCACAGAAGAGAAAGAGCTGCCTGTGAGTATTAAACTTTAGTGCTTTGGCTGCTTAATTATTGGTTAATCTAGCAAATTAGCATGCTTCATTTAATTCTAATTAGGAAAATTAATAGGCAGGGAATAAAGATTTAAATAGACTGGCACAAAACAAAATGGAGTCTTAAACTACTCTTGGAAGTCAGAGGGTTTTTTTTTTAAATACAATCTCTCCACCCTGCACACATCCCTTCTCCCCAGCACAGATATCTTTACTAGAAAGGTGTAGGTCAAATGGGCAATTTTACAGTCCTCTGGGCCTGATCCTCATCTGGTGTCAATCAACATAGCTCAATGGAGCTACACAGATTTGCACCAGCTGGGGATCTGGTTGTTTGTTTTTTTCTTTCTGAGTGTAGTTAGGGGACAGAAGGAAAAAGTCATATTTGCAGGTGTGTGGGGGGTAGGTGTTGGTTCTCCTCTTCTGAAGGGGATACATGACATGGTGGGAGATTATTCTATTATTTTTATCTCTCTCTCTATTTTTTTTTAAAAGAGCACATGGGGGCAGGGGATAATTTAGTGGTGACATCGTCCTTTGGAGGTACACACCATTCATGTTAAGTGATGCCTTAAGTCATGGAATTGTAAATGATTTTATTCCTTCCTCAGTCTGATGCCTTCTTTATTTTCTTTCTCCTGGTGAAGCTTTGGGGGATGAAGACATGCTACTTTTCCACTTCACCAGCTGGCTGGCTTCCATTCTCGCCGCCCCCAAATGTTACAGCCTGATTTGCATGGTGTGTTTGTCTTTGCTAATCAAGCCGCGTACTCTGACAAGTCCTACGACATTGGACATGGCTGTTCTTCTAATTAAGGTGCTAATTGAATTAAATGGCTGCAGTAATGAGCAGATGAGCAGCATAAAAAGTAAAGAGTCAGATAGGCCAATTAACAAAAGAGCCGAGCATAATTATAACATTTAAAATACATGCAGCTCTGCACCAATATTGTTAATTGTTACAGGGGAATTTATGGTAATTGGCTCAACAACAGGCATGCAGGCTTAACCTGAGATGAAGTCTGTAATTAAAAAAATGATATTCAACACAAAATGCAGAGCCGGGATAATTAACACTTGATTTACATAAAAGATGTTTGTAGAGTGAGGCAATGTGCAGAGCGAACACCATGCCAAATACAAATATGACTCGCCCTGTGGCATTTAGCGGCATCCGCACACAGAAGGCATTCAGAACAGGAGTCAAGTCTGTTCCAGAGCCAAGTTTCGGGGGTGGAGAGGGACACCACTAATAGGTATTTAGCATCTTATGTAGGGATGAAGAACTTTGTAAGGATTCAAAGAGAAGCATGGTGTAGGAAGATGTGAGGTGAAATGATGCTGCTTGCATAGTACTTGGTTTGGTTTTAGGAAAACAACATAGTATCATTTTGACATGGATCATGCCAAATGAAAGCTCGGCATAAGGGTCTGACCCACAGGAGCACTGACAAAAAAATAATTTTATTTTCCATGACCAGTGTTCCAAACTCAGAAACCTTTTATGGGATCCCATGAAAAACAGGCAGCTTTTCAACAAAGTTTTTCAACAAAAAAGGGACTCATTTTCTGCAAAAAACATTCACAACGAGCTCTACCTGCGACAGGCCTCAGGTACTCCCTCGCAGGAGCAAGTGGGCAGGGTCACTTCTACTTGAGACAGGCCCCAGGTACTCTCTCGCAGGAACAACTGAGCAGGATCAGCTCTAGCTGGTTGAGTATTTGAAAGTGAAAGGCAGCTTGCATGAAAGTCATCATGAAATGGTAGTGTTCATGATCCTAAGGAATGGTAGGAGGGAAAACAGCACAATAAAGATAATGGATTCCAAGAAGGCAGACTTTAGCAAACTCAAGGAATTGGTAGGTAAGATCCCATGGGAAGCAAGTCTAAGGGGAAAAACAATTCAAGAGAGTTGGCAGTCTTGCAAAGAGACATTTTTGAGGGCACAAGAGCAAATTATCCCACTGTGTAGGAAAGATAAAAAGTATGGCAAGAGATCCCCCATGACTTGACCAGGAGATCTTCAATGATCTGAAACTCAAAAAAAAGAGTCATACAAAAAAATGGAATCTATTGCAAATTACAGAGCATGAATATAAACAATAACACAAGCATGTAGGGACAAAATTAGAAAGTCCAAGCCATGAAACGAGATTAAGCTACCTAGAGACATAAAGAGTAACAAGAAAACATTCTACAAATTCATTAGAAGCAAGAGGAAGACCAAGGACAGGATAGACCCGTTACTCAATTCTGGGGAGGAGGGAGCAGACAATAATAGAAAATATGGAAATGGCAAAGTGCTAAATGACGTTTTTGTTTCAGTTTTCACCAAAAAGGTTAGTAGCAACTGGATGTCTAAAATAGTGAATGCCAATGAAAATGAGGTAGGATCAGAGGCTAAAAGAGGGAAAGAACAAGTTAAAAATTACTTAGACAAGTTAGAGGTCTTCAAGTAACCAGGGCCTGATGAAATACATCCCAAGACAGTAAAGAAGCTGACTGGGGAGATATCTGAGCCATTAGCAATTATCTTCAAAAAGTCATGAAAGAAAGGAGCAATTCCAGAGGAAAAGGGCAAATATAGTGCCAATCTATTAAATGAGGGAAAAGGAACAATCAGGGGTGCTGGAACAATTTGTACAGTGGGGGCTTTAAGAGCCATTGAACCAAACTATAAACCCTGTATATGACGGAAACCACTTCAAGCCGGGGGTGCGGTAACACCCCCAGTACCCTTAGTTCAAATATCTATGAGGAGAAGCCAGAGAATTACATACCAGTCAGCTTAATTTCAGTACCCAGGAAGAGAGTGGAGCAAATAATTAAGCAATCAATTTGCAAACACCTGGAAGATAATAAGGTGATAAGTAACAGTCAGCATGGATTTCTTAAAAACAAACTGTGTCAAACCAACCAATAGCTTTCTTTGACAGGCTAACAAAGGGGGAAGTGGTAGATGTGATATATCTTGACTTTAGTAAGGCTTTTGATACTGTCTCACATGACCTTCTCATAAACAAACCAGGGAAATACAACCTAGATGGGTGGGTGCATAACTGGTTGGAAAAACATTCCCAGAGAGTAGTTATCAGTGGTTCACAGTCGAACTGGAAGGGCATATTGAGTGGGGTCGAACAGAGATCAGTTCTAGGTTCTGTTCAATATATCCATCTATGATTTGGATCAGTGGTCTGCAAACTGGGGTGCATGCACCCCAGGGAGTGCACGAGACCACCCATGGGGGTGCGCAGAACCCTGGCCCCAGGAGCAGAGCGCCACGGTGGAGACCAGCTCCAGCCCTGGGAGCCAGGCACCACGCCGCATGCTGCAGCCAAGCCCCAACCACACACTGTGGCCGCGGGAGCCGCGCCGCGGTGGAGATGCGGCCTGCCCCAGCCCGGCTCTGGGAGCCGCACTGCGGGGAAGACCTGGCCGGGCGCCACGCTGCGGCAGAGACTCGGCCCAGCCCTGGGAGCCGCAGCGAGGCGGAGACCCAACCCGGCCTGGCCCCGGGAGCCGTGCTGCAGCAAAAACCCCGTCAGGCGCAGTGCTGCAGCAAAGACCTGGCCCACCCCGGGCACCGGGGCTGCAGCCCCGCTGGAAGAGCTGGGCGCAGTTGGACCGGCCCCAGGGGGGTAGTTAGGGGACAAGGAGGGGAGGTTTTGAGGGAGGCAGTTGGGGGGAAGTGGGAGGGAGTGGATGGGAGTGGGGCTAGGGCAGAGATGGGGTGGGGCTTCCCCCATGTTGGTGCCTGCTCAAATTTTTTTTTCTATTGGGGTGCGTGTCAAAAAGGTTTGGAGACCCCTGATTTAGACAATGGCATAGAGAATACATTTATAAAGTTTGTGACAATACCCAGCTGGGAAGGGTTGCAAGGATTGGATTAAAATTCAAAATAATCTGGGCAAACTGAAGAAATGGTCTGAAATAAATAGGATGAAATTCAATAAGAGAATTGCAAAGTATTCCACTTAGGAAGGAAGAATCAGTTGCACAAAAATAAAATGGGAAATGTCTGACTAGGAAGAACTAATACAGGGATGTCATAGTGGATCACAAGCTAAATATGAGTCAACGGTATAACACTGATGCAAAAAAAAAGTGATCATTCTGGGATGTATTATCAGGAGTATTGTAAGCAATACACAAGAAGTAATTCTTCTGCTTTACTCCGCGTTGATTAGGCCTTAACTGGAATATTGTGTCCAGTTCTGGGCACCACATGTCAAGAAAGATGTGGACAAATTGGAGAAAATCTAGAGAAGAGCAGCAAAAATGATTACGGTCTAGAAAACATGACCTATGAGGGAAGATTGAGAAAATTGGCTTTGTTTAGTCTGGAGAAGAGAAGACTAAGAGGGAACACAATAACCATTTTCAAGTACATAAAAGGTTGTTACAAGAAAGAGGGAGAAAAATTGTCTCCTTAACGTCTGAGGATAGAACAAGAAGCAATGGGTTCAAATTGCAGCAAGGGCTATTTAGGTTGGGCATTAGGAAAATTTTCCCAGTTCTCAGGGTGATTAAGTACTGGAATAAATTGCCTAGGGAGATTGTGGAATCTCCATCACTGAACATTTTTAAGAGCAGGTTAGACAACCACCTTCAAAGATGGTCCAGATAATCTTTGGCCCTGCCATGAATGCAGGGGATTGGACTAGATGACCTCTCAAGGTCCCTTCCAGTTCTACGATTCTATGCCCCAGGTACTCTCCTGCAGGAACAAGTAGACAGAACCTGCTCTGCCTGTGACAAGTGGGCAGGGAGTGGGCAGCACCTTAGCTCCAGATCCTAACTCATTGGCCAACCTATCTGAGCCAGCGCAGTTAATATCATCATTTGTCTGCTAGTGTTGTCCAGCTACTTCTCCCCTCTTCTTGGGTTGCAGCAGCCTACACGTCAGTTCTTGCTCAGGGCTGTGCCTGAAGCTATAATCCAGCCCACACAGAAAATCAGTATCTTAATTTCTTAAAGATTATTTTTACAACGGTTAACCATTACTTAGCATGAAAAAATACGTATGTTACTTCAGAGATACAGAGTCGGAAAAAATTGTGCTAGTACATAATGTGTGTCACAATATACAGAATGATGATGTTAAACAGGAGGCATTTATTAAAGAAAACTGCAAAACATTCTAATGTGAGTTATTGCTGGACATCTAATAGCTACTACACCTATCGAAACAGCCATTGCACCATCAGTGATCATAATGGGCCAAATTCATTCTTAATATATCTATAGAGGTGTTGGTGGAGAAAAACAATCAACCAAACTAATTCCTGGTGTGTATAACACTTTGGGATGCTTTAGGTGTAAATGAGACAATAGAAAAAAATCTATTTTTAAGGCCTCCCTCCCAGCCCTATCAAAATCCAGAAACAAAGTTATTGATAACACTAGAGAATTTATGACATGTACATTTAAATTATTCAAATTATGGATTATTATTTATTAATTTATTGTTTATTAACCACACAAAACTGTGCTCAATACTTTATAGACACTACAGAGTAAGACATGTCCATCCCTCAAACAGCCTCTAATGCCCTGATCCTGCACAAACACTTACATACATACCTAACTTTAAGCACAGTGTACTCCCATTGAACTTAAATGGGGCTAATTGTGTATGCAAAAACAGGCATGTACCTAAGTGTTTTCAGAATCATGTTCTAATTTTGCATTGCTTTTAGAATGTTATCACATGAATATACTGATGAGTAGGGCAAATAGTCTTCTTTAAATTACATTGGCAATATTGGCTGGCTGAAGCAGCATACTTACATATGTCCATCTTTAATAGATTCTCCTTGAAGATGCCTTTCTGAAGGTAGCAAAACACCTATAATAGTTTTATGTTTTTCATTAGCTTTAAACTTTTTAAAGTGTCTTATAAACCTTGATAAATCAAAATATCTAAATATAATTTCATATTGTGTATGCAATGCAGATGGACAAATAATTTGTAACTTATAACTGATCCAAGGAATGTAGGGTTTTTTTCTGCTCAAGGGGATATCTGAGAGCAAACAAAGATCCCCTCAAATGTATTTGTTATTCAGAAGACTGTAATGAATTTAACTCTATAGTTTGTGTACAATTCTCCGCTAGCTTTTCTTATTCACTGTTTATGCAATATTTCTAAGTTGTGATTGGTAAGATATTGGTCACATGTATTATATACTTTCCTTGACTGGATGATGCACATGCACTTCCAGCATGAATATTCATGCATGTATACTTAAAAATCAGTTTTGGCAAAGGTTTTTTGCATCTGTCTTATGTGCTTATGTGGCCTCCATCACCACAAGTACCTGAGCACCACACCGACTTTAATGTATTTCTCCTCACAGCATCCCTGAGGCTGGGAAATGTTATTATCCCCATTTTACAGACCAGGAACTGAGGCACAGAGAGGCTAAGTGACTTGACCAAGGTCACAAAAGAAGTGTGTAAAAGAGCAAAAAACTGAACCTGGATCTCCCAAGTCCTAGGCTATTTCCTCTAACCACTGGGCCATCCTTCCTTTATGTGCATGTAATCTTAAACTCACTTTTCACAAAGATTCAAGCCATTATTATTTATACCCTACCCAAAAGTGTGCTAGATGTTTAGACAGATAAAGCATACATAAACCCTACCCCAAAGGGCTTGCAATTTGATTGTATAAGTGACAGAACATATAAGCAGCAGCAAATGACAAAGGGGAAATAGAGGGACGGGAGGAGGAGCCTTACACTAATGTTGGTGAAAAATGTTAATGTCTGTCCCACAGGAAATTATAATATTTCCTGAATCAGGAAGAAAAGTCAAAATATGGATAGTTGTCCTGGAATGGAAAGTTCTAAAAAAATATTTTTCAGAAAGATCTAAATGTTTTGTTGTGACACTGGCGAGCAAAATGAAACATTTTCGACATTCCTGGATTGAAACATTTTGTCTTGGTTTGTGGAATCAAAAGGAAATATTTTGTTTTGTTTCAAATTGATATATAAGATGTTTCCAACTGAGCTGCTGCAGTGCTTCAAGGGATTTGTAGTTTAGGTGCCTTATGCCCCTCATTCTTCCCTATGAACTGGGCTCTCCAGCTGAACTACATCTCCAATGGTGCACTATACAGTAATCCTGTTATCCCCACGATGCACCATGGGAGTTCAACCGGAGAAGAGGTCATAGTGCATTATGGGAGATGTAGTCCGGTTGGACATCCCAGTACGAGGAATTGGGAGCATGAGGCACCTGAACACAAATCCCATGAGGCACTGGG
The DNA here is from genome assembly GCA_007922305.1 of Dermatemys mawii. NCBI lineage: Eukaryota > Metazoa > Chordata > Testudines > Dermatemydidae > Dermatemys > Dermatemys mawii. The sequence continues at coordinate 11,671,525 of ML677326.1, read as the reverse complement.
GCTGCTCAGGCAGGCTTCCTGTCAAACTGAGCCAAAACAAAATGTTTTGATTCAGTTCAACAGATCGAAATGTTTTGATCTGGGTCAACCAAACCCTAAACTGAATATTTTGTTTTTAATTTTCCCAATAGAAAATTGAAAATTTGCAGCAAAATCAACATTTTCCCACAGAAAATGTCTATTTGTCAGAAACTATGTTTTCTGTTGAAAAAAAAAATTGACAAAAAAATCCTGACCAGTTCTGTCTACAACAGTAAGGTCAACGATACAGTTCAATTGCACAAATGTTCAGGGGAAACAAACAAAAAAAGGGGTAAAAGTTAATTAAATGTAAGTTAATGTTCCCTGAAATCTTTTGCTAAATTCATCCAGCTCTAATAATTGCTAACAAGTTCAAGAGACTAGCTGCAGATGCACACCTAAATCTCTAAGGACTCAATCAAGAAGTTCTTATGCAGGTAAAACCACCATTAATTTCAAGTCAGGAGTCCAGGACTCTATCCAGCCATAATTCCTGAGGATTAATAACTTGCTATTTAATATTTCTTAACTTTCAAAATAACCTGATATTGTATGTTAGTTCAGAATATCAGTTGCAATGACATCGCAGAGCTCATAGCAGCATCATATGAATCCAAACACTCATTGCAATATGCTAAAACATGTATTACTTTGCATGGATACAGTTATGTGGCTGATTTTATAGACACAAGGACAAATTAGGGCCGACTCTGCCTGTGTGAATCTCCTAATATGCTCACGTAGGAGGCAATTATTGCACCCAGGACAGCTAACAAGGTAAAGCAGTCATACCAATGGCCCTCATCATCCCAAAAGGAGCTTGTCTTCCCCAAGAATAGTCAACTCCATAAATTCAAAAAACCATAAATCAGGCAGAAAAATGAGATTTAGAAGAAAAAAACCAATCTGGTTCTTTCTGATTTGCCTTCTAATCTTTGAGTCTCTAGGATTCATATTTTCAAGTCTTTATCTGCAATCACAAGGACTAGAGACTTACTTTTTATTTTAAAGTGAAAGCCATGATTGTCATGTGATCACATGATTCTAAGAGCTGGTGCTTTAGGAAAAGCATGAAATATTTGGGATAAAAGTGTAAGACTAGGCAACTCTATCTCAGGATGGGGAAGGATTACATTACTGTTCACCAGAGAGCTCCAGCAAGGCAACACTAGGGGGCAGTGGTGATAAATTTTTTAAAGGTGTAGTAAAACCCTGCTGTCACCAGAGTCCCAAGAGGGATTGTGCCATATTGAGAGCATCCACATTAGACAGAGTTTTTCAAACATGTTAGATAGCACATGGTAACTAATATGCAGTAACACCTTTGTGTAGACAAAGCAGCTGTAGTTTTAATGTCTCCCTTCACCACACTCCAGTCATATAGGTGTTCCTTCCACCCCAGTGATCTTAGGGATGTGGTTTGGTTCACTGCATACAGCAATGCACTCCTGTGTATTGTCTCCAGTCACATCTGAGTTTTGAAGTCTGTTTAAAAAAAAAATAAAAAAAAATTTAATTCTGAGTAATTAACTCTGAAAGCAACATTGGGAGATAAATAAAAATATATACAATCACGTCAAAGCCTGGAAATAGAGAAAGAAAAACAGTAAGAGGAATGTTTAAAAATGAAAAACACAGCTGTAACCTGGTGATATAATATATATGTTTGGGGGATCTTTCAGCTGACCAGAAATGTATAATTATACAACAGGAATTTGATTATGAATCTGGCATTGCACTTTTGAAAACATGCCCCAGGGTTCCTGAGCTGCCATCATTTTACTCGAGCAGTAATGGAATAAATACAATCCAGATACACATTGCTGTTTCTCAGCATAACTACATCTTCAGGCAGATTTACCATAACGCACTCTGAACAGAAAAACTATGGCTCATTTACAAATGTAATTTCAATTGAGGATAGTTTTCCAATCTTCTTTCATTTGAGTCTCAATTGAACTTCTTCTCCTTTTTGATGGCATGATTAGACATTGTGAGAGCTGTTGAAGATTAGTCAAGCACAGAGAGTGTAAATTGGGAAGGATGTTTTATCAGCGCACGTCACAATATATGAAAGCAGATGTGTATGCTCTGAGCTGTTCCCTCAAATTACTGTTATGGAATAATTTAGCCCTTTTGATTCTCACAGATTACTGCTTCCACTGATCATGCTGTCAAAACCAAAGTGAGCACTTCATTCCGCTTTTATTCATGCCAGATCTATTTTGCTTTCATAATGAGCAGATATTACCACTGCACAAAGAGGATAAAGACATTCACAGTGATAGATAGGCGAGAGATTAAATGGGATCTTTATGACTTCTTCAGCCATCAGTTTTGACTGTGCGATAAGACGAGTCGAGTTGGGCACTGATTTGTTCTTTATTGGAGCCAATATTAGCATGAGCTTACCAGTGCACAGTCTGATAAAATCCATTTAAGGTGGAATCTATATAACAATTCATGAGTTACAAGAACTTCTCCTTGTGAAACACATCTTCAGTGCCTGTGCTTAGATGGAATAAGAAAGTTTATAAATATAACTGCTTACAGTTTTTGGCCCTAATTAGCTTTTAACACAGTAATTTAAGTGTCAGTTCAGAATAGCTACACTCCCTGGAACCACAGGTTCAAATACCTGTCCTCCAAAACAGATAAATTGAGCATCATGCAGATAATTCTTCTGTTGTGTAGAAATATTAAATATTTTATGACATTGCTTGTCCCATTTCTTCGGATACATTTTCTCCTTTTCCTTTGGAGTTGTGCAGAGTGCTGGCTGCCCTCCAGTTTTTGCCTTCCAGTGCAGAGGTGGCTATATATAAGGGGTGTTCCATGTATGCAGTCTGCAATGCCCTTGGAATGGAAGGCTATATATAAATGTTAACAATTGCTATAACCTCAGGGGCACATATAGTGCATTGTACACGAGCCTGCTGGAGGTGGGGTAGTTACAAGGGAACAGCCCAACAAAAGCTCCAGGAGGAAACCTGAGGTTTGGTGAATGAAAATTGGAAATGAAACTGTTTTGATCTTATCTAATGCAAATACTCAAAAATCATATTTAAAATTAAAAACAAATGGCTCCATTCCCAACACTTCACAACAAAACCAGGTTCAAGTTGCTGTAATCTTCCACAAGAAGTACTTCTAGGTTTTTCAACCATCTCTGGTAAAAACATGCTGTTCAACACCAGACCTGCAACACTGCTGGCACCACCACATTTATTTCCATAACCCCCAAGACATTTATTATAAACTAAGCAAGAATATTCCCTTTTCTTATGTGTTCCCTTGTTCCACCCCCATCCCTTCGGCAGCATCCTTGGCCAACAATGTGAGCGCAGGTACTGGTGTTTTCATCTGATTTGTGAATTAATCTTTACCCTGCCACCCCGTGCAATTGCTGGAGGGCCTTCAGCTCTGTGGTGTTAATACTGGCAGTTTGCTAGACCCAGCAGAGAGAGGACCACAACTCTCATCTGCTAAGCAGGTGTGTTCCATGAGTTCCATACACCACAGCAATATTTTTTAGGAGACTACAGGAGAACTATGTGCAGGCACAAAAGCTATTTCCATGTGGAGGGGAAACACAGTATCCATGGGGGATAATGCAGCTGTAGACACAGTAGTAACTATCCTTGGTCTCAGCAGCAGGGAGGTGAATTCCATCTGCCTTTGTGCTGCTTGAGATTTCCAGGACAGAGCCCAGTTACTCAGGTTGATCCCTGAGTGCTGTACAAGATTTCTTCTTTAGAATTCACTGCTGTAATTCAGTTGGAAGAACATACAGAGATTTATAACGGATGAACCTTACAAGATTTAGAGGTTTAGTTTGGTTTGGATCAGCATCCAACATTTTGAATAAGTATGTTAATCCTTCTTCAAACTATCTGAGCGTTTTTGGTCAGCAAGAGTGAGCTGAAAATCTTCTGAGAACAGGCTTTCCTGGGCAAATCCCATTCCTGCCTGCTTCTGGTTTTAATTGCAATTAAGTCCTTTTTTTTTGCATAAATTTGGCTATTTCAGTCCTGGACGTAATGAGGAAATGCAGAGAACACTGCACACAACTGAAAAGTTACAAGGAAAAAGTTATTAAAACTTTTTGGAACCTCCAAAAATTCTATTTGCGTTTGGGTTGAGTTTTGGGTGAATTTTTATTTTTCCTGGATCAGTCTGCCCATCCCTAATATAGACTTTCTACGGCAGAAGTTTCAGTATTTTATCCCATAATATTTACTTTTTTCATTTTGGCACAAGAACCATTGTGTTTCTAGCTTTGTTGATAGGATGTGTGTGTCATCCGTACTACAGGATGTGATGACAACAACTAGCATGGGAAATGATCCCTCTGTATTTCTCAGAACAGGGCCTAATCCTCCAGTTGTTTCACAAGTAGGATTCCCACTGAAATCAAGAGGGGTTCTTCACACAGAGCAGCTCAAGCTTGATATTAGCACATGGTTTATATTTAGAGTAAAAAATTCAGACGATATTCACTTTGTTAGAAAGATGTATTGCTTTGACCATGTTCATGGCTCTTTTGTGTTCACTTCCTGTGAACATTAGATGGTCAAATTTTGCTCACACAAATGCTTCAAAGTTTGAATCCTCCCAGATCAACATATTGTAGATTCAGAGTCTGAGTACCTGTCCATGATATATTTTATATGGAATGTACACACTATTTGACACTCCAAGGGGGTAGGTTTTCCAAAACCCTTTGCCAGAATCCTGGCACAGAGATAATTCAGTAATCCAGACAAAGATATGACTACAACCTTCACAATTACATATCTCACATATATTCAGTTATTTTATCTCAGTGTGATGAGGAAAATTAGAATTACTTTGTGCCTAGTCAATAAGGCTTTGTGGGCCAATTCTTTTATGAATGATGCCTCTGGCAAAGCCTGCATCATCACAACAAAAACGTGCATCATTTACTAAAATTCTCTAATTCTATTTGTCTGCTAATTGTCCCTCAACTGTAGGGTGACCAGACAGCAAGTGTGAAAAATCAGGATGGGGGTGGAAGGTAATAGAAGCTTATATAAGAAAATTACCAAAAAATCAGGAATGCCACTATAAAATCAGGACATCTGGTCACCTTACTCAACTGCCCCTTGCCATTCCCCAAGAGAAATAACTTGGGGCTTCAAACTGTCTTCCTGATTACAAGAGTTACGCACATCTAATCAGCAACCCGCAACAACACCAAGTGACTCACTGGACCAATCACAACAGAACAGCACAGTTAAAATTTTGCATATCGTATAGTGAACTCTTTCCAAAAACCACAACTGTGTGCAATCAATCCATAAGGGCAAAAACAAGGGAAACTCACACAAAAAGTAGTTGAGTAAGTTTGAAAAATCAAGCCCTTGCTGTGCTAGGCACTGTATCAACCCATGATAAGAGATAACACTTGCCCTGAAGATTTTACTCTCTGACAGGTCTTGTCTGCAATTTTCCATTAACTGACTCTTACCTAGCTACTCGCTAGTGATGGCCTCCTATACAAAATCTTCTATCCCATTTCAATAGTTATTCACTCCCATGCAGCACAGCTCCGTCAAGAGTTTCAAATAAAGGTCAAACAAATTTTAAACATTTCTGCTAGTTGAAAGTGTGGTTCTACTTTGAAAAATTACTTTCCTATCCAACAGATCTGCTCACTGTGTGTACTGAGAGTCATATTTACTAATAACAGGAGCATGGTTTTACAGATACACATATCAGAAGCACACTTGTGATTTTACAAGGTTAAACTAATAAAGTCCCTGTACATAGGGTAAGAGGTAGCAATGGGACATTCTAGAGACTGTGAGAATAAGTAGGCCAAGAACATAAGGTGAGTCCCAGACACTGAATATTCCGAGACACTGATTTTAAAAGAGAATCAAGCTGTTCATGTGCATTGGAAGAATGACATTTACGAGGCTGAATGTAAGTGATTCCTGACAATGGGCGTGGGACATGAAGCATTCTGAGGGCAGGTAAATACTATTCTATACAGGAGAGTCCTTAAAAATTTCCTTAAAACACATTTCCTTAAAAATGTTCATTAAAAATTGTTTCTTTTTCTAATGCTAATTCTACTTTATGGCCCTGCTCTTGCTGAAGTCAATAGCAAAACTTCATATTGTTGGCTTGGTCCATAGTACAACAATCTCAAAACATTTCCCTCTGAATTTATTTTAATCTTCAACATAGCACCTGAAAAGAAATATATCCACCTCGGTATATTCTTAGTCATATACCTCCCTCAGGAGGGAGAGAGAATTATAGGAATATATTTAGTGAATACAAATACTGCTGGAACCTTTAATAGGGAGAACACAATGGAAATGCATAAAAGTGAATGTGACTTCCAGTCCAGTATACCATTTGTTCCCTATGGTGGCTAAAGTCTGCTCTTGGCTACATACATACACAGTTCTGCTTCCCATTGATTTCCAGAACAACTGGATATCTGTGCCCACCACAGAATGCATCTTATTGTATGTAAAGTTAAAAGAAAATGATTAGAGACAAGCAAATAATTAACTAACCCCAGCATCCTAGTAAAACAAAGGCTGAGAGGGGACATGAGTACTTTCTATAAATACATCACAGGACTAGACAACAGGGATGGAGAACAGCTATTTGAGGTAAAGGAAAATGTTGGCACAAGAACAAATGCAGAAGAAACTGGCCATGAGTAAATTTTGGCTGAAAATTAGAAGACATGGCTTGTAACAGAGGAGTGAGGTTCTGGCACATCCACCCCTTGGGAGTGTTAGGACCAAACAATCTAACTGGTTTTAACATGAAACTTGACAAGTTTATGAATAGGATCATATGAAGGGGTTGCCTGTGATCGCAGGGGACTGGACTCAGTGACCCAGGACGGCCTTCCCAGTCCCATGTTCTTATGTTCTCAGTTCACAGTGAATCACTGATGTGACAAACTCACCTCTTTTGCACTTCATGGAAGGCCTGCAAAACTGGACGACCTTGAAAACTGAAGTAATAGAAATGGGAGGAAATTTAATAGTGTACAGTGCAAGAATTTTTTCTATAAACTGGGGACTTATCAGTTGGAAGACCAAGGAGGAGAAAGAGCTGGGTATATTGGTTGATCACAGGATGACCATGAGCCACAAACGTGATGTGGTCATGAAAAAGGCTAATGCTGTCTTAGGATGCATCAGGTAAGGTATTTCCAGAAGAGATAGGGAAGTGTTAGTACCACTGTAGAAGGCAGTGTGAGACTTCATCTGGAATACTGTGTGCAATACTGGTCTCCCATGTTTAAGAAAGATGAATTCAAACTGGAACAGGTACAGAGGAGGGTTAAGATGATCTCAGCAATGGAAAACCTACCTTATGAAAGGAGACACAAAGAGCTTGGCTTCTTTAGCTTAACCAAAAGAAGGCCGAGGGGAGATCTGATTGCTCTCTATAAATACATCAGAGGGATAAATACCAGGGAGGGAGAGGAGTTATTTAAGTTAAGCGTCAGTGTGGACACAAGAACAAATGGATATAAACTGGCCATCAACAAGTTTAGGCTTGAAACTAGATGAAGGGTTCTAACCATAAGAGGAGTGAAGTTTTGGAATGGCCTTACAAGGTGGGGGCAAAAAACCTAACTGACTTTAAGACTAAGCTTGATAAGCATGATAAGATTGCATACAACCGCATGTAGCCAATCTGTGACTGCTAGCAGCAATATCCCCAATGGCCAGTAATGACATACTAGATGGGGAGGGCTCTGAGTTACTGCAGAGAATTCTTTCCTTAGTATCTGGCTGGTGTGTCTTGCCCACTTGGTCAGGGTCTAATAGATCACCATATTTGAGTTCAGGAAGGAATTTTCCTCCGGGTCAGATTTGCAGAGACCTTGTGTTTTTTTGCCTTTTTCTGCAGCCTGAGGCACAGGTCACTTACAGGTTTAAACTAGTGTAAATGGTGGATTCTCTGTAAGCTGAAGTCTTTAAATCAAGATTTGAGGACTTCAGTCATTCAGCCAGAAGTTAGGGGTCTATTACAGCAATGGGTGGGTGAGATTCTGTGGCCTGCAATGTGCAGGTGGTCAAACTAGATGATCATGATGGTCCCTTCCGGCCTTAGGGCTCGTCTACACTGCCAAATTTCTGTGCAGTAACACAACTTTTTGTGCTCCAGCTGCAGATGTGTACATGTTGCCAAGCCACTTTGTGCCCAGAAACTCCTCAGTTGCAGCACTGCAAAAAACCCCCCACCTTGATGAGAGTCGTAAGGCTATTTGCAAGGAGGCTCCAGCACTCTATTTCCAGTGTAGACACTTGATTGCTTGCTGCACTGTAATTGGCCTCCGGAGCTGTCCCATAATGCCTCAAGTGACCACTCTGCTCATTGTTTTGAAATCGGCTGCCCTGGAGACATGCGCCCCTCCCATTTCAAAGCACCTTTTCTGACAGTCATTGAGTGCTGTGCTGATCTGCTCCAGGACACAAAGCAAACCATTAATGTGGAATGCTCATGCTGTTGAACACAGAGGTAGGATGTGTGTGTGTGTGTGTGTGAGTGAGAGATTGCTGTGCAGAGAGCCAAGGGAGGGAGGCAAGGGCTGATAGCCAGGTTTCCACCTCCCACTGTCTCAGGACTGGTTGTTTCCTGTCTCTGTCTGAACTTACATGACAGCATACTGACACACTCTGTCCCCTAAAATGCACTGTCTCTCTCTTCCCCTCCATACACACACACTCCATGTCACACATTCTTCCCCCCTGATTCTCCTCTCCTCCCCCATTCAATCGAAAAGCAGTTAGCAACGTAGTAGGATGCCCATGGAACAATGGGATTGGGAAACCTGCATCATGTGATGTGGTGCCCACCCCATGAGACATTGCAAACCTTTCCCAAAACTCTGTGCAGCCAGTGGCAAGTAGGATAGCTACTCACAATGCACTGCTATCTTTGCCATTGCAAGAGCTGCTAATGCGCTGCAGTGTCACAAGAAGCAGCGTGGACACACAACAGCGGTTTAATTCCAGTGTTTTAATCAAAGTGGCATAACTTGTGGCGCAGCAACGTGCCAGTGTAGAGTCTATGAGTCTATCTTTAATTTAAAATTTTATGTTGTGGTTTTTTTAATGTCTTGGTGGTCAAAATTCAAGCTCACATGGTTATTTGTTTCAGTTCCTTGGCTGGATGAGTGTAAGTCTTATAAAGAGGCTTCAAGTGATAATGCTCACAGAGAGAGAATTAAACATTTCCTTCTGCAGGTGTTCACATGTAGAAGCTTAAAATTTACTTTGAGCACCCATTTCTATAAGTGAATCTTTATTGTGTGGCTATCTGAGAAAAGAGAACACAAAATTTGGCTGACATGAATCTGATCAAAATTTGAATGAATACTTGCAGAAAACTGTTAGCATACTACACCCAAATCTAATAATACAAATCCTTATTCAGCAATGAATTAGCAAATCGCTTTTCAAGAGATGAAGAACCAGGGTTGAAGGTAAGCACACAAACCCAATATCACCCACTCTATCCACACCCAGAGCACAGATCTGAGGTGAAAGGACTGTTCATGTCCACTAACATAGTTAATGGGCTAGACCAGTGGTTTTCAATTGTTTTTAATTTGTGGACTCCTAAAAAATTGTGACTGGAGATATGGACCCCTTTGGAAATCTTAGCTGAAGTCTGCAGACCCACGTGTCCGCAGACCACAGGTTGAAAATTACTAGGATGGGGCAAAGGATGATCGTGGAAGGAGAATATAAAATGTCAGCTAGTACAGAAAGCACGAGCAGAAGAAAAATGTAGAGTTGCATGGGTGATATATATACAACCCCAACACTATCTTATTCTGTATACTAACGAGAAAGATCCAGAGGAGACTGCTGTTTATGGATGTGGCAGTAAATACCTTGACTGTGGAGGTGTTCTCTTTGTGTATTTATTGGACTTCCCCCAAAGTAGGCCATTAGACATATCTATAAGGAGGGAAAGGGACATGGACAAGTGCCAGTTTATATATGGCCTCTTGACAAATTAGTTGAAGACTGTTTCTTGTATATATAGTGATAAATAGTCATACATCAGCAGCAGCCAAATTCTCTGCCAGCATGATTCCATTGAAGTTCAGCAACTAGTTCAGAATATAATCCTGTATGTTTATGATGGATCTGATTCAGTACCCACTGATAGTTAATGGAAAGAGTTCCATTTACTTCAGTGACCTTTGGATCAGGCCCTATTTCATGTATTTATTCCCGTACAGAAACATTTTAATTTGAAATAATGAACTGTTGCATTCTTACTGAGGAGACCATGCATACATTTCATGCTTACTTGAATTCTCCTTGATGGCTCTGATCTCATATACTACAAGGGCTGAAATTTGCTAAGCCAGTGGAATCAGTTTTATCTTCCTCTCTTGCATCATTATACCACTTCACATTGTGCCAGTCTCTTGTCACGTGTAAGAAGATGTGATATAACCCAGCAAGGATGCATCTAAGTGACATTGCAGGATATTATTACTTGTCATAAATGTGACATATTTATATCAAAACACATTAGATCTTTCTACAGATAACCACAAATGTAATGTACAACATGCATGTACATCCCCTTATCTCCTGATAGCTCACTTCAGTGGATAATTGTCTAACTGGGACCTCTAATGGTTTGTTTGCTGTTATCGGTTGCCAACTATCTTTGTATTTATTACACATATGAACTTGTGATATATAATAAAGCTTGAGCCTGAATACAACAGCCTAAGAGTTCTATGGCCAGTCAATTGCAGGTGCTCTTTGAGCAGCGAGCAAGAAACATCTGCAGTTGCATTAATGTTTAGTACAGTAGCTATGTAGCAGAATTTCCTTTGCACATCCAGCAACATTCTTTCTCCTCCTAAAGTTATTCATTTAACTAACTTTCAAACAGGATTGTCAGAAAATTAGGATCCGACTGGTGGAACTTTACAAAACAGGTAAATCTCTGAACCTGAATCCAGACTGGTGCTGTGAGGGGATGATGTTTGCATATGGATATCATCACAAGATGTTGGCTCTGCTGAACAGTACTCACAATAATAAATAATAATGATATGGTGCTTTTGATATTCAAACACTTTGCTAACTTTGGACCTGATCCTACACAATGCTGAACGTTTTCTGTGAGATGGTACAAACCTTCATTTCACATTGACATCAATGAGAGGGGAAGGCACTCAGCATCTCTCAGGACTATGCACATTAACTAATTCATTCTCCTATCATCTCTGTAAAGGGCAAAGTACTAATTAGCTCAGCTCCTACCTGATTACCTGAAGTCTGATTACCTTCGAAGCCGAGGTGCCCACCACCTCTTAGGATCTGGCCTTAAGATAGGTAGGTAGAGCTGGACTTCAGTTCAGGAAAGCATTTAAGCATTATGCTTAATTGCACCTCTATTCAGCAAAACACAATCACATGCTTAACTTTAACATTATCCATATACTTAAGTCTTACTCAAATCAGTGGGATTTAAACATATTCCTGGAGTTAAGAAAAGGAAAAGGAAAAGAAAAACTTTGCTGAACTTTACTGGACTGCTGAATTGGATTCTAGTGGACATGATGCAAAAAATCTTTGAATATTTATTCAGATTTATAAGTGAGTTTTTAAATGGCTGTTCTGACAGAGTTCCCCTTTGGACAGTTTTTCTAGGGAATGAGTTTACTGGCAAGAATTTAAAGGAAACAGGAAATTCTAAGCAAATTTTGCAGAACATTAGAAAAACGTCCCAGATATATATCTTTGTGGGTATTTGCTCGGGAAATTTGATTCTAAGAGTTATTCTTATCAAATCAGGAAACAATAGCTTACGATGTCATTGATGTTTATATCCAATCAACACAGTTTTCATTTTGAATCTGGAATACTCGCAATGAGCCAACCACAAATCAAAAATTATTTGCAGAAAAAGTTCTGTGAATAATTTTAAATATATACATTTGAGAAACATCACAATCTATTTATGGACAACTCAAGAACCGAAAAAGAAACAAAATTAATCAGATAGATTATTCATTATGAATTAGTCACCCTGCAGTGCAGACAACCATTATTAACAAAAGTATGAATCATGACCACACTCACACCACAAAATACACTACAAGCCTAATCTACCAGAAGTGCCAAGCTCTTGCAGCACCAATTGAAGTCAATGGGAGCGGCAGGTTCTGAATCCCCTTTGACTAGCCAGCCCTAAAGAGTTTCCTAGTTTCAAGTTTCATTGCAAATTTGAAACTCAGACTACGTTTACTGAAAGTTTCCTACAGCCTTGAAAGCAAACCCACACCTAGTTTTATGGGTTGATTTATGGTTTTGCCTCAAAATCACAGTTTTGACACACAGCTTGCTGGTTTCAAATGAGTTTTGCCTTGTTATGTGTGGGTTTTGTCATTAAAGAGATGCTGATAGATAATGTAAACTCACATATTTTGAAAGGGGTTTTCAGAACATAATGGAGCCAGATAGTGATTGATGAATGACAGCCTTTCCCCACTTTGCACCTAATCACCAGCATCACTTAGATGCCAGTCTCAAATGAATTCCTTGTGTTCACGTGGGCAAGAACAACTGCTTCGACCCCTAAATGGCTGAGGAAGAGGAACTCCCACTGGAACCCAACCAGCAGTGCTGACCTAATGAAGAGGGGAATGCAAGTTGCATGTCCTTAACTGGTGTGGCTTCTTCTGCCTTGACCTGCAGGGATGAGAGCAGCAAAAAAATTAGCGAACGAAATTTTCATTAGTATGAATGAAAGTCAAAGTAAGTCATTTCGCCTCCACTTTAATTTACACCTTCTTCCTGTTCCCTGCATGTAAATTACATCCTTTCTAAAGGAGTCTCAGTGTAGGGGAGTCTGACTGAATGTAAGCAAATTACATCCCTTTTAATTTAGGCTTAATTACATATATCTAAAGAGAGGACTTCACAGAGGGCTGTAAGCTGAGGTAATGTACTCATTGGGGGAAGGATCTTCTTTGGCACACATAGCTCAGTTGTTGGTCCACTGTAATGACAAAACATAATCTCTTGGTTAAGGCACTCAACTGGGTTGTTGGAGATCTGGTTCTGTTCCTGGCTTTGCTGGCAGATCATTTAACCTCTATGTCTCAGTTCCCCATCCATAAATACAAAAAATAATGTATCCTTTTTCCCACCCTTTGTCTGTGTTGTCTAAGTTTTTGAGTGTAAACTCTTCAGGGCAAGGACTGTCTTAAGCTGTGTGTTTGTACAGCTCCTAGCACAAAGGGGTCATGATCTTATTTGGGGTGTTTAGGCTCTAGTGTCATATAAATAATAAAATGTTAATAATCATAACAGATCATAATGATATTGTGTTTAAGGTACAGGAATGGGATCTAAAATATCTGCTTTATACTACGGGCTTTGCCCAGATAGTTGTCGGTACTTTGAACAAATACTGTAGGGCTAAGGTATAGATCCAAGAACAGCCACAAAACTGTGAGCGCAAACTGTACATACAAAAACAGAGGTTATCCTTCCCAACATTCATTCCGACATTTCCCTTTTACTCAGCTACCCATTCTGTACCATGAGGACAAAACTCCTTATTTCACAGGGATGTTGTAGAATAAATTAACATTTGCAAAGGGCTTTGAGATCTTCAGTGGGCCAGTGCTATGGGAAGTGCAGAATATTAGGAGTAAAAAGAAAAACTCAGGACTGGTGCAGAAAAGAGGCTGATTATGATTGGATTATCATACACAGTGCTGGCAACTTTGTTTTGTGTAAAGCATGAGGTAACTGTGTGAGTTTGTTGTGTGCTTGCTGAAGAAGTATGACATGAAAGTATCAAAGTTGTAAAAACATACATTGCTCAAATAAATTAGAGTTTGTTAAAAATGACACACGGTGGTTTGTGCCAATACTACAGCCTCAGTCAGGTCTTACAGGTCTTGTACTGCATGCAATGTTTGTGACCAATGGTTAAGGCCAGTTCAATCAGAAATCACTTCAAGACATTACCCTGTAGCTGGTAGGTCAATGACAGCACCCTTAAGAAATGTAACCATGAGGGTGAAGTCTGGTGAGACAGACTGTGCAACAAGTACCACTTCTTCACCAACCAGAACAGGCCAGAAGTGAAGAAACATCCTGGCTGGCTAAATCTTTCAGCACAATGGACAGCAGCATTGCTGAAGAAGCCTTCAGGCTGAGGGCTTAAATATATATATGAGTATATGACCTGGAGAAAAGCTCTCTGCAAGCTCAAAAGTTTCTCTCTCTCACCAACAGAAGCTGATCCAATGAAAGATATTACCTCACCCACTTTGACTCTTAGTGCATGATAAACAGGGTTAAGGATTGGCCTGGTCCACAATAGCTATACAATGGCTGAAAAAAGAAGCAGAACTACGAGATGGTATGAGAAAACACAACACTTGCTGCCCTCCCCAGCCCCTTTCCCTCCATCCAGTGTATGTTAAGAATGTCACCGCCACCATGTTCCCAGGGTGTGACAGTGGCAGGTTTAGTCTGGAATCCTACTTGCCCATGTGGCTGAGTGTCACGCTGCAGAAACAGCGCCATCTCCACTCCAATGTCTTTTGGCAGCAAGGCATTTCAACAGAAGAACAGATTAAATTTCTGCTAAAGACTCCACTAAAATTGTGCAATCAATCTACATTTGGATGAATTTGTTGCAGTTTTGCGTTTGGTAAACACTAGCTTCGTAATTGCCACAGTGTTATGTGCTCTCACAAAAGGCACAGGTGACTGACAGCTCTTAAATGCTGTGTCTTTGAAAACAAACATGAGTCCCAGTCCTTAGCTGAGGAGGACGTACAGGCTGCCATGAGTGGCATTGTTTAGTGACATCTGAATGACACTCGGGCAATATAATAATGTCTCACGTGCCTTAATTCAGACCAATACCGTCGCTTCAGGCAGTGGAAGCGGGGAGAGGCATTACAAAGTAAAGGAAGAAGTGTTTAAGACAATTAGAAAATGAAAGGAAGAAAATCAAACATTCCTGATGTTCAATTCAATGGCAGTAAACTCCTTTTCTCTAGTTTTTCCAGAAATAATTTACGGTGTAAAATGTATTTCATGGCATACAAATCAATCTATATTGAGCCTGATTGCCACTGCAGAAAGCCTGAGCAAAGGAAAAAAAAGGCTGTAAATGGATTGTGAAAGATTTTTTTTTCAGATGCATGCTGTTTACATGGTTAACATTTGTTAAATAAAAGCGTGATTCTGCATAGTGCTGAAGACCCTCAATTCCCATTAATGTCCATAATTGATCAGGCCATTCATCACCTCACAGAATCAGGCCCTGGAGTTGTAATAGAGAGGCCTGTCTTGTCCTGTGGTTGCGGCAAATTTCAAAACTACAATTACAATTAACAGAAACAAGCAATCCTCAAAACACCACCACCCTGTTCCATCCAAGACTCCAGAACAAAAGAGAATTTCTTTTTAAACACTTTGATGAAGTTTCCACCTTAAGGAGCGGGGGTGGGAGGGAAGAAATAGAAAAGCAAATTGCAGAATGTAGACTGAAGTACTTGCAATCCTTGTGACAAATACTAATGTATAAATCAGCAGCCCAATCCAGGCCCGGGCCGCTGATCATGTTCTTTGCTGAAATGTCACCTGTTCCTATCTAACGATTTGCATAATGCAAAGCTTCTCACTCGTAAAATACAGATTAAGAGGGGAAGCAAAGAGTCATTCTCGAACCATGGAGCCATTTCAAAAGAAAAAAAAAAGTAGTCATTATATTTAACCCTGTCACTGCTATATACTTTTTGCTTTTGAAATGATAATTCCTTTTAGGAATGAAAATAAGCAGTTAGAGCCAGCTTTCCCTTTTCTTTTCTTTTTCAGACAGTGTGATTCAATGTGGATGACTGTGAAATAATGAAACCACATCTATTTGTTCACTGGGACCCTGATTGAAACCCAATGAAGTCAATAGAAAGATTCATATTGACTTCAACAGGCTGTCATCAGTTGGCCTTCATTTGGGTGAGTTTGTTTCATTTTGCTCCTTTTCCTGTTTATT
Source organism: Dermatemys mawii (assembly GCA_007922305.1). Classification (NCBI taxonomy): domain Eukaryota; kingdom Metazoa; phylum Chordata; order Testudines; family Dermatemydidae; genus Dermatemys; species Dermatemys mawii. The sequence continues at coordinate 11,655,433 of ML677326.1, read as the reverse complement.
TATTACATTTGTTCATGTCTCTGGACCCTTCCTGGGACTCAACTGAAAGTAGATCAGGAGCTTCTGTTCTCCTTGTCTCATAACACAAGAACAAGGGGGCATTCAATGAAATGAAATTTAAAAAATAATAAAAAGAAATACATTTCACACAATGTGCCATTAGACTGTGGAACTCATTGCCACAGGATGTCTTTGAGGCCAGGAATTTAGCAAAATTCAAAGAGAGATTGGACAATTATACTGATATCAAGAATATTCAGCATTACAGTTATTGCTATCAAAAATTTCAAAGGAATATTAAACCTCATGCTTCAGAGTTAAAGACAATCATTTACTATTACAAATTGGGATAAAACCTAAACAGGGGGCAGATTATCTGACATTTGCCTTCCACAGAATTCATACACTTTCCTCTGAAGCACCTGGTGCTGGCTACTGTCAGAGACAGGATATTGAACTTGATGGACCTCAGTCCTAATCCAGTCGGGCAATTGCTATGTTCATAACTGTTCCGATGTATCCTATTTTTCTGAGTGAGACTATAAAGTATTCAGGTCTGGGACCTTGTTTTCTGTGCTATGGCACTATATAATACACAACAACATTGGATCATGACACAGAGTACAGTGTGATTATCTGACCGTGTTAAAACAATCTAGTTTAGAAACTGCTCTGAAAAAACATTTTGGCCTACACAAGACCACCTGTCTCCTATGCACCATTGTGGTGACGGAAATCCAATGACATACTGATACTGCCCATCCCTGGATTTGGCTGAATGGTGACTGTGGCGAGGCATTTTCTGTCTCTCACTCTGTCATTCCACTTGCAGCCACTAGGCTGACAGAGCCTGAGCTCAGTAACCTTCAGGAAATGTTTCAAAGATCATCTATCGGTTTAGGGCCCAAATCTGGAAGGTGCTGAGAGTTTCCTGACTCCAATGGGACTAGTGGCAGCTTATTATTTTGCAGCAGGCATTCACTGCCTTGCTAGAGTGCTCAGGGACTTTGGTATATTTCTATATATTTTTAGTTAACATTGGTTAACTAACCTTTTTTCCCCCAAGCTTTGTACATGAGTCTAGGAACAAGAGTGATAGGAAGAGTTTAAATATTGGGGGGAAAAAACACAAATACAGCACCAACATTCAGTCTTGCAACCTCACTCATATACCTAGTCGTATTGGCTTGAATGAGATCATCTTTATGCAAGTAATGGATGGATTGGTTAAGTAAGGATCAGGCTATTGTTTAGGAGCAAGGCAGAAAGATGTGAAATAGTACATCTAAAACTACTTAGCAGAGACTTTTCTGTTTGTACACTCAATTAAAGTCTGAATTTAAAAATAACCTGATTTGCATTTATTGGTTTGTTTTTTGAGATCTTAAGGAAGTTAGAATGGTGACAAACATTAAGCATACAAGGTCACAACAGTATCGAGATCTCTTGTTGTGATATTAGACCATTTGAAGAATGAGGATAGGGTGAAAAACTAAAAAAAAAAAAGGAAAACAAAGGAGATGCAGCTGAAGGGAAGAAAGTAGCAAGGGATCATTTAAGTAAAAGCAAATTAGAGAACTGTACATAATCTAATTTTGATTAGAACTGTGGGGCTAAAAAAATATGATTGATTCTCTTCCATTTGTCTTTTGATCCTCTTTAAAAATCCAGTCTGAAAACTGATGCTGTCTGAAGTCAAGAGCAAGAAACTGGGCTGGAAAAAAGGAGCATTTTATATGTTGATGGGTCATCCAAACAGGTTTGAAGAAACTGAGGCATGGAAGTTCCTGAGACTCTCCAGTAAAGGGGTATTTTATTAGTTACTGCTACTACTACTGTTAATAATACATAATATGAGATGGATTGTAGTGATGAAAATCTTGTCACACAAGTTTCTGTGAACATTTTCATCATCAAGGGATTGATTGTGGGGTCAGTGGGAACTATGGATTCCTCTCTGGAATAGACCGTTAGCTCCTGACCATCTATGCCACCCAGAAATGTCTGTTTGATTAAATTTTGAATTTCGTTATTCAGAAAAAAAGGATGTTTTTCACACAGAAAATAAATATTTTTTTCTACAGGGAATATAGATAGCTCTATTGCTGCCTTCAGGTGAAATGGAGACAATTCAGGCTCTTAGGCCAAAATTTCGCAAAGCATTTAAGTATGAATTTAAGTCCATTTATATTCAGCAAAGCAATTAAGGACTTGGTTAAGTACCATTGATTTAAGCATATGCTTAAGACACACTAACACACTCAATAGCGATGGAGCATATTTAAGTGCTTTTCTGAATGGGCCAAAGCAGGAGGGTGAAGAAGCTTAGTCATTTATTTTATACCGAGAGCCTCAGGAAATGGCATCTCTTGCACCCTCATCCATAGGTTTATGAACAGAAAATGCCAGTAATCCAGGGAACACTACATAGATTCACATAAATAACACCGTGGTAAGTGCTATGTAAAAAATTATGATAGATACATGAAATCAAAAGAGTAAAAGCATCCAGCACCTTGAACGAGACACTAATGCCTATCAGCAATAGACCCAAATGATCTCTGGACTCTCACCAAATTTTCCCCAAACAACAGTCTTGACCCTTGAGATTCCAGCAGCAGTTTACCCTCTAACACATGCTCTCTCTGGAGTCTCTATCCTGAACAGTCAGGGGGATGTGCTAGATGGTGTAACAGGTCTCTTCTGTGATTTTGTCTTTGTACCTTACTTCCTTCTCTGCTTTCCCTTTTATCTCCAGCCACAAACTGAGACTAGCTAAGGGGAGAATTAAAAGAGAGATTCCTGCTGACACACACATCTGTCTTTGAGTTCCTCTAGCTCTAGAGCTTCCACCACTGACCAGATCTTGGAAGATGTTTCCACACAATAGCCATTCTTATTGTACACATGTAGTTCTAACAGATCTTCAGGTGATGCCACTCAGTATTTCACTACTGATGTCCATGGAAATATGCTGAGTTACACTAGCTGAAGATCTGTCCCCTGGTGTCAATATCCCTACCTGTTGTTTCATACTATGCACTGATGATTATCCCTCCCTGTGCTACACCGAAGAATTCCTCCCTTTCATTCACGATGATGCAGAATATTATGCTGTAGGACATCTCTTAAACCCTGTCCATCATACAGTTAAAGCCAATCTGGTTATAGGTGTGTTTAATCAATGTATGCATGCCCTAATCTATAGTGTGTAACCTAAAGTCTCGTGTACAGAATGCAGCACGTTTGTGCCCAACATGTATTTAACATGGTAAAATCTGCAGTGTTTTGGGAAATGAACTGTGTTAAGTATGTTCTTGACTCATTGGGTAAAACTCTGGCCCCAATGAAGTCAATGGCAAAACTCCCATTGACTTCAATGGAGCCAGCATTTCACTCTGGTGTACACTACTACAAGGACTCAATTCAGCAAAGCGCTTAAATCCCATTGAAGTTGATTACTGATTTGAGGCCTTAAACTGAGCATTATCTTGCTAGCTAGATACTTCTCCCAATACAACCACTGGACTATTTTTCCCCGCAGTGTTACATAATAAATTCAGCTCTAATTTGTATTCTGTTAATACTTTGAGACTTTTTCTCCAACATTACCGCATCTCAAACCCCTTCTTCCCACTTTGTAGTGATGTGCAGGATTATAATTCCCCACTTACATTTACCCAAGTTAAATAGAGTTACTCTTTTACTTAGGCTTACACTTACATTTACCCAAGTTACCCTTTTACTTAGGCTGTCTATATAAAACAATAATAATAAACTTATTAGTGGCAGTTGGGCTTGAGCACAGTAAAAAAACCTACTTTTTCCTCCCTACAGGAGTATTCTATTAATCTTCAGGAAAGAGATGGAGAAACAGACAGATGGAGAGAATGAAACAGGTTACAAGTTCAACTGGTATTATCTGAAATATTAAATAACTTTAGTATCACAACTCTTTGGTTGTAATTTTGTTCAAAAGAAAAGATGTGATATGATCATTCCTTTTTTCAACAACAATTGATCAAGAAAAGTGAATGATTACCTTCTCCTGTTCTGTCCCTCTGCGTCTCTTGAGGATGTTTGCTTTGCAGATTCTTTCAGTTGAGATTATGGGTCCACTGCTAATCAGTTAGAGAATGCATTTGTCAGTTTCTGAGAGGACCAATGTGGAAGATAAACAATAAGACCGTTACTTTCCACATTCATCTGAAAGAATGAAACCTGTGTTTCCATAAACACTACTGTAAGATCTTCATAAGCTTCTTAATTAAAAACACCTCAAAGTTAAACTTAATATTATATTATTACTTTATCAGAATTGGAATGGATTTGTTAAATGTGCAGATACACCACAATCTGTATCAGATAATGCTTTCAGAAACATAGACTGTACAATAATAATAATAATAATAATAATAATAATAATAATGATTAGATAAAATCTCCAAGCAAGGTTAAAAATATCTGTGATTAAAAATATCATATTATATTCATGTTCATTTAGCAATGCTTCAAACTAACAAGAGATAAAATAATTTCTAGACATCCACTGTACTGTATTTTTAATCAATGATCAGTAAGAAAGCAACCCTACAGGAAACAGAAGAAAATAAATTTTGTCCTTGGTCTTCACTTGAACAGACTGTTAGGGTTTGCATTATAAATCTTGGGCCCAGTTCTCCTCCTCGTCCCTGCTCAAACCACTGTAGGATGCAAGCCACTACTATTGAAATCAATGGGAGTTACGTGTTCCTTGCCAAGATAGAATTGATTCCCTTGTGTTTTAGAGGTTTATAACTTGGCCATTAACACTCATTTCACAATTGAACTTGGTTTACAACTTTGCAGGTTATGGACAACTTATTTTTCCTAGGAAAAAATATATTTAATATTATTTTTCTTGATAGACGCTTGATTGACAGAAACGGAAGCATGGGAGGTGCACCCAGTAAACATCTGCAAAGACACCTCATTATCATTCAACCCCCCCTTAAAACTCTTTTTTGCTGTGATGCCTACAGAAATCTTGGCAACTGTTGAGCAGCTAGACACTATTGCCTATCATGCTGACCAATATTGGCTCATTGTTGCATTGCACTTCCCCCATCTGTCTGTCTCCACCTGTTGTCTCTCTGGGGCAAGGACTGTCTTTTTTTGTTCTCTGTTTATACAGTACCTAGCAAACAATGGGATCCTAGTCTAGGAGTGCCCCATTACAAATATTTCAAACAATAATAACAATAAAACAATAATAAATTTATAATAAACAGAAAGAATCAAGACAAATATGATCTTACAAATGTCCTAGCCCAGTTTTGGAAACTCCAAAGTTTGTGACATTTCTGGTGTTTTTCCAGATCAAACACAGCCTTTTGAGACTCAGCCATCGCTAACAACAGCATCCCATGAAATATTTGCTCTGAAATATCTCAAATAACCATTCGCAAAGTGGTAAACAACGAATGAATTTCTGAATTAAAGTGTGCTCACAGTTAGAAAAAGGACTATATAAAAATGCCACTTTCTTACAGATCTTTTCCCTGTGTATAGTCAGAGCAATATGTGCTTAAATTGGCTCTGATTCTGTAAAGCATAGGCTTAATTTATAGCTATGCAAAATAGCGTTAAGATTACAGTTATGGTCTAAGGACATGGCTGAATGGGTGCCTTAAACAGCATACATTCCTACTCCCCACCCCCACCCGTTCTGCTAGCTCCGTAGCTGCAAAAATAAGAGAGTCAGCTGGTGACTATTCTGGCTTGTGCATCGACAGAACTGGTCATTTAGACAATACACACACATTTGTATTGTTTTTAAACCATTTCAGTTGAACCATGGCATGAACATTCTTAAATTGGTTTGAAAATGGATTATATTAATTCCTCATCCATTTAAGCGTGTCCACACATAGGTTTGTATCAGTTTAATTACGCTGGTTTTAAAAAAAACCAAACGGGTGCAAGTTTGTGTGTAGACAAAGCCTACTTCTCAGCGGCAGGACTAAATTCTTCCCTCAGTTAGCACTGGAGCCACAGTCCACTGAAGTCACTGAAGTTTCAATGACTTCATAGGATTGTGGATCAACCCAAATCCCTCTCTCAATTACCTCAGCAGACAGCATGGGGCAGCAAGGTTACTCACGCCTGGCCTGCAGTCATGTGCTTCTGTTAGCTGCTGCACGTGGTCTATACTTTCAGGTCTGGTCCAAAGCCTGCTAAGTCAATGGATCTGGATCAGATACCATCCCTTCAGTGAAGAAAGTGAGGAAGCTGAAAGTCAGCGGACACTAAACCACCATTGTTTCATTGGGACTCATGGGGAGAAACCACTAGCTTAAAAAGTAGAGGATTGTTTCTTTAAAAAAATGTTTTCCCTCCATTAGACCTTGGCACAATGTGGCACTTCAGATTTACCAGAAGGCATACCACAAAGCCTACCCCACTAAGGGTACTGAGTTCTCCACTCCTCTGGATTTTTAGGTGGATTGTCCCTGGAAGTACTTGTGGAATACTGCTATCTCTGGTTCTGCCCATGGCCTGGTTGCTGGTCTGGAAATGGAGATTTCTCAAATCCCTGTCCTTCTTCCATACAACTCTCCGTCTGCCTGTTTGAGCTGTTCTTTACACATAAATCAGTCTGCTTTAGGGAAAAGCCTGCGCTGCACAATGTCAGATCCAGGATTCCATTCGGAATTCTGAAGAACCCAAAGATTGCAGGAATTTGGATATGAGGTTCTGTTTCTATCCCACAAAGAAAGAACTATTACTACACACATATCTCATGTCCCCATCACTGTACATCTAGGAGTCAAACCACAAATCTAGGTCTGGATTAGTATTTCAAACTCTGCCTCCCAAAGCTCGTGTGTTCAACTGTGGAGTTCAGTTCTAAGTCTAGCTCTAATCCACAACCCTTTTATATACAAAATCATAGAAATATAAGACTGGAAGGGACATCAAATCCACCCTCCCTGTGCTGAGGCAGGACAAAGTAAACCTAGACCCTCCCTGACAGGTGTTTGTCTAACCTGGTCTTAAAAACCTCCAGTGACAGGGATTCCACAACGTCCCTTGGAAGCCTATTCTAGATCTTAACTACCCTTATAGTTAGAAAGTTTTTGTATTATCCAACCTAAATCTCTCTTGCTGCAGATTAAGCCCATTACTTCTTATCCTGCCTTCAGAGGACATGGAGAACAGTTGATCACTGTTACAGTGCTTAATATATCTGAGACTGTTATAAGGTCCCCACCCACAGTCTTCTTTTCTCAAGACTAAAAATACACAGTCTTTTTAACCTCTCCTCACAGAGCAGCTTTTCTAAACCTTTTATCTTTTTTGTTGCTCTCCTCTGGAGTCTTTCCAATTTGTCCACATCTTTCTTAAAGAGTGGTGCTCAGAATTAGACACAGTACTCAGCTGAGGACTGAGGAATGGAACAGTTACCTCCCGAATCTTACATACAACACTCCTGTTAATGAACCCCTGAATGATATTAGCCTTTGTAGCAACTGCATCACATTGTTGGCTCATATTCAATTTGTGATCCACACTCTGACCCCCAAAACCTTTTCAGCCATACTAGGACCTAACCACTTATTCCCCCATTTTGAAGGTGTGCATTTGATTTTTCCTTCTGAAGTGAAGTACATGTTCCAGCACGACCTGCCAACCCACTTCCATGAAAGAAGAGAAGGAAATTCCATTGGCTAAATTTCTCAGACGCCCAGAATAGCTCCTCTCTAGGCCTTGCCTCAGAAGGCGCATGAAAAATTAATGCATGCTCCTGGAGACTTGTCAGGTAGATACTAGCTTGGGGAGGAAACTCGAGTAGGGAGTACATTAATATTTCCCACATACACCACGATGGCCAGGGCCAGGGCTTCTGAAAAAGAATACACAGAGATGTTCTAATGGAGAGGAGGAAGAAAGAACTTGGAGAGGCACTCTTAGCAGAGGCATAGTAGATCAGCCTCACCAAGCTGGGCAGAAGAAGAGGGCAGGGAGAGAAAGGCTCGAGTTAGGAGAGAAAAGGTCTCTCTCGGCTGGGGAAAGTGACACAGAGAAAGGGATGGGGCGTTAGGGCAAATGAGAGCAAAGTGTCTCATTCAGCATAGGGCGAGCGAGCTAAAAAAGGGGAAAAGGCCTCCATTCGTTGATGCTGAAAGGAGAAGAGGAATGGAGAGAGGAAAATGAGGAAGAGAGAGGAAAGCCTGACTCAGGGAGAGAGGACTGGAGGAGGAAAGGCCTTACTGAGCTCAGGAGACCCCCTCAGCTGATGTGGTGGGAAGGGAAAAGAGAAGAGATGGAGGAAAGATTTCACTCACCTCTAGGGCTGAGAGGAACTGGAAAAGGCTCAGCAGTGAGGTGGTTAATAGGCCGCACTTGGCTGCCTCACCAGGAATGGTAGTGACACTGAGCTGGGAACTTGGGGAAGGAGTTGGCGGCTTATTAAAGCTGCTGGACCCCGACTGAACCCCACGACTACACGCTAGGATTGCTGTGTGCCCTGTGATAACTCACAGCTGCTGATAAAGTCCACTGGTAATGGCTTTTTGCTAATGAGAAAAGTGCCGCTGATTATGACAAATAGCCTTGGACCAACAGGCTAAGCTGCTACATAGGCTCCCAATTGTCAGTCTGGGTGATTTTTGCATTTCATTATTTCTTTCCTGACGTCCTAGCTCCTTCTATCCTTAACATACTCCCAGAGCCGTATGTCACAATTTTAATAACACTTCTTTATCTCAATTTTTCCCCCTCTCTCCATGGGAGCTGGAAACAAAAGGTTGTTACAGAAATAATGGTTAATCTCACTTATGTGCTGCAGCAAAAGAAACCCTACAGCTAGTGTTCAAGAATTAAAAAGGTGTAAATAGCCACCTGGAGCCATTCAGTTCCTTACAACAGACTTTTAAAAATTCCTGTTCCTATTATTATTTTAAACCCTTTCATATATACAATTCCAAGACCTGCCATGTTCCCATTCTCTTCCCTAATGACATAGCCAAAGCATGGATTTTAAGGCAAGAGAACTATAACTTGGTGGATACTGAAACTGCTTCACTGCTTGGAGTATCTTTTACAATAGCAGTATTATTGTATAAAGAGGCAAGGAAGGTCAGGGATTCTGAGAGAACCCAACTGTCTTCTTTGCACATGGCTAAAAATTGTCTGGTATTCATTTTTTTAAAAAAAATTGAAGGCCAAAGTCTGTTGTGTGAGCGCAAATGAGGGCTCTGGGTTTATAACAGGGTGTTTATAAAAATGCTGGGTTTCTGCATTCATTCTTTAACATTACAAAACATTGGGGAAAAGTTCATGAAGTTCTGCCAGGATGACATGTAGTTAGGATTCCTCAAAGGAGTTGCTTTCTCTTGAGGACACAAGACACGCAACAGATGGGAATCCAAAAGGGCAAATTCTACTGCAGGTTACCTACATACAACTCACAGCCCGATTGCAGGGCTGCCTAGTGCACGGTGCCCTACTCTATTATTTTGGCATAGACTGATGGCTACTCTACGTTATGCTGGCCCATAATGGGCAAAAGCAGCTGAAAACGTGGCATGTGGGTATCCTGACCATAGAATTGTCTCTAACCACACTCCCTTTTCCTTGGTGCACAGACAGCAGGGAGGAACTTATGTTGCATGCAAGCCCGTTTTGGCTCTGTGGCACTGCAGGACTATCACTGACGTGATACATTTTTGACCTGCTCTAGTCTACTCACACTTGTAAAGTTAAGGACATGCCTGGGTGTTTACAAGATAAGGACTAAGGAAATACGACAAAGGGTTAGAAAAAATAAATACTCCAATCTTCACTTAAAAGCTGGGAAACTGAGGCATACAAAGATTTAAGTGATTTGTCCAAAGACACATAGGAAGTTCATGGGAGACCCAGGAATTGAAACACACTACTTGAGTTCTAATCCAGTGCCTTAAATCATAAGACCATTTTTCCCCATCTATCATTTCCATTTTTCTATATTTATAAATTACTATATAAGAATAATATTTGCTTTTCAAATGTTTCAGCCACACTAGACCAGCTATGTTAAACCAACTGAGCTAGCAAGTGAGCCTGCTGCATGGTTAAAGGTGACCTACAAAAGTAAAAGAAAATTTAATATAAGGCTTAAGATATGCAAAATAAATTGGGCTGTCAATTAATCGTAGTTAACTGAAGCGATTAACTCAAAACAAATTAACTCAATTCAGAAAATTAATTGCGATTAATCACAGTTCTAATCACACCTTTAAACCAATTTAAATCTAATATTAATATTTTGGATTTTTGTTTACATTTTCAAATATATTGATTTCAATTACAATATAGAATACAAAGTGTACAGTGCTCAGTTTATATTATTTTTTATTACAAATATTTGCACTGTAAAAAGATAAACAAAAGAAACAGTATTTTTAAGTAATTTTAAGTCTGGTCTTCTCTGATTTTGTTTGTGGAATCTTGGAAGCCTGAGCTGAGGCCTATGAGCTTTGCAATTCCTAAATGAAGGCCAGGGATGATGGATCTTTAAATAAGACCCATCCTCCCTCCGCTCCCAAGTTTCCGAGTAGTTTGAGTTAGAGTAATTTTAACAAAACCAAAATTTAAGAACAGATCATTTTAAACAGTCTGAATTAAAATAATTTCTCTTATCAATTAGTCAGGTTTTGTTTGCTTTACATCTCTTATGTCAAATACTTTCTAGTTCTCCAGCTGTCCATAGAGTCTTCTAGGAAAACCCAATAGACAGCAACCAAATTTCTAAGGGAAAAAAAAATCAGAAAAAGACCCCACCACTTGTTTTGGAAAAATAAAATACGTTCCAAGGCTTCTTTCTAGCGATCTTGGGCTCTTTGATACTATACAGCCCGGCTGTCTGAATGTGACAGCTGTAGTTAAGGCTGCAAAATGTATTTTAACAGAAGTTCTACTATGCTGCAACAAATCAGCATGAGGCTCTGGATGCCCTCCTTAAAAGGCACTCACCATTACTCATGTGAGTAGTTCCATTGGCTTTAAAGGGACTATTTGTATAAGCAAAGTTAAGCATGTGTTTAAGTATTTGCTAGATCAGACCCTGAAAATTATCAGAGTATTAATTACCCTGGCAGTACTGTATATATTGCAGATATTTAATTTATACCAAAAAGTGGAACCCCTAGCAAAGTCCTTCTCCCACCACGCCCCAGACTATTTTCTTATGCTCTTAACTGTCGGGAAAGCTCACCTTTTGTGCTGGGGTTTCTATAATTTATCCTAAAGTGTATTTGGGGGGAAAGTTTGAGGAAACTTTCTTTATTTTTGTACATCTCAAAAATGACTATATTTGTGAAGTGTATCATGAATCCCTGTTCCCCTGTTGGTCCACAGGAGATAGTAGCCTACTACTTCTGCCAGCCTATGGAATTAGGGTCTGCACCTGCACCACTGAAATCAACAGGAGTTTTGTACAGAAGTCTGTGCACTGATGCTGAAGGCCTTGGGTTCAAACCTTTCTGACAAGCCAGTTGTTAAACAAGGGGGAAAATCACAATTTCTACACAGTAAACTCAAAAATTGCCAACTTTAAGGGCCTGATCTAAAAGCCACTGAAGTCAATGGAGAGTGTCCCTTTGACTTAATGGGATTTTGATCAGGTCCTTAAACCTTAAGCCTGCCCTGACTTGCTGCCAGCTTGTTGCTTGGACTATGCATCAAAAAGACTGCAATCTGTACCATGAAACACACACACACACACACACACACACACACACACACACACACCACAGTTTTGCACAAACGCTATTTTACCCCAGGAAAGGGAGCAAATAGTGAAGAAATAAAATGGCAGATCCCATGATTTTAGGGTCTTTCCATGAGTTTTGCTGTATTACACAACATTCTGCTAATGTAAAGATTTCATTTATTTAAAAAGCTTTATCAGGCCAGCCTCTAATATCTAAGTACAACCTTATTCCTTGAGATGGTCCATTAGTTTCAAGTACCTCACTCTAAGACTGGTCCCATTATATGTATACACAATGCCTGTCAAACCTATATATCTTGTAGAAGTGGAAAGACCTTGAAAGGTCATGGAGGCTAGTCCCCTACCTATACTAGCAGGACCAAGTACTGTCCCCTAGCAGATTTTTTGCCCCAGGTCCCTAAATAGCCCCTTCAAGTACTGAACTCACAACCCCAGGTTTAGAAGGCCAATGCTCAACCCACTGAGCTCTCCCTCTCCCTCCAAGCTACCTTACCTTACCTTACCTAACCTCTATCTCTCTCAATTTAAACTTTAGTCTTCTTTCAGCCCTTTTGGATGTCCGGAAAATGCCTAGCACAGACTGGATGTTACTGTACAAATAAATACAGGAACAGAGAAAAACAGTATCTATGAGTTAGAGAGATTGTAATGGTCCTACCAATATTTCACATCATGGGCCAGATTCTGTCACTCTTACTCACGTAGCATTTGACTGAAGTCAATGAACCAATCAAATCTCGCTAACTGGTAAAAACTTTATAGTACATCAGGCATCTAACCAGAAGAGCAAGAAGAGAAAAATATTACATATATGCCATTAACCAAGCCAAAGCTGTTGTGGAAATCTTAACTTCTGAATCTCCTGACTCTTGATTTTTTTTTTATTTCTAACTGAACATTTTTAAGATTCCAGTTTGGTTTTTGTTTTTGTTTTGCATTTAGTAAGATATTTATTCTGCCCTTTATCGTGAAAGTTCTTCCCAAAATTTAGGGTTGGTTTAAATCTAGATCTGATATAACTGTGAGGGCACTATGTTAAAGAAATATTTATATATTCAGCTCTATAGGCCATTTATACTATTATTTAAAGGGGTCACAGAAAAGGGCAGTGCTTATTAAAAGAGGCGGGGGTAAGAAACTCATAATGGGGTTTTTCATGTGGAACGATCATCTTATCTAATACGTCTGAAAATGTAATCCATTACTGCTAATTACCAAGCCAGCACTGAAATACAGGATCACCCTCCTTTCAGATCCAGATAGGGGCCAAATCTCTCTCTCTTCATTGTTCTTTCAATCCCATCCAGCCTCCTTCCCTTTTTATTTTTCCAAAGAGAAATTCAGGCCTTCGGACATTAGTGGAGAAGGGCCCGGGGTCTCCCTATCGTCCTAAAGCAGAAGCTAAACAATATTAGCCAATCATTTTTGATAGATGAAGCATGGAAATTAGTTCCAGAGTTTAACTGATAACTGAAACCACACAGTTACATTCCATTATGGCAGCCTTAATTGATGAGCTCATTAAGCCCATTATTAGAGAAATTGATTTCAAATAGGCACTTAAAACTGGCTGGCAAAAGAAAAAGGTGAAGAGATACCGTACAATGTGAAGAAAGTAACTAAAATACATAATGAAGCAAGTAATTTTATAGGTTTGTTTAATGAAAGCCTCAAGAGCATATTAGTTGCTGTGTGGATTTTAAACACTCATTTTATGTACTAATAAAGCTCCTGCAGATCGTGTCCATTACAGGAGTTCTGAATGCCTCCAATCTTTAATGCAGCTCTGCTACTAATTAATTAATTAACCCCAGCTGAAGCAATCAATTTGTCATGCAGAATCAACACTTTAAAGGTCTACCAGGTATTGTTGGCTAGCCGTAAAGAACTGTGGAAGCAAAGTCCCTTTTTAATTATTAATACTAGTTTTTGTTTTAGTGAAATAGAAAACAAACGAGACTAATATTTAAAAGGCACATTAGAGCGCAGTAAAAAGGATGATTAACACTCGGACCTGAGATTATTTTGAAGGATAAAGCAACAGAACTGTGGTGGGGAGGGGAGGTTTTTTAAAAGATGGTTTAAAATGGTAGACACACAACTTGCAGTTAGTTTTTGATATATCCTGTCTCGGGTCAGCCACTCAGCTAGCAATAGGGTGCCACAAGTTGGTTAGTGGTACAAAAGCCTCACCAACCAGATGGGAGTGGAAAAAGTAAGTGCTTAATGTTTACACAGCAATAATAAGTTTATAAGAGGCAAGTCTGCCTCACTTTGTATTACTTTAGAGCTAAACTGTGTATTAACCACTTCTATGCCACATGACCTGCTTTGGGTTCCCCCTTCTCTAATGCATCAAACATAAGTTACTTGTATTCACTCACAAGCCCTTTCCCAGCTATCCCCACCCTACCTACCATCTCTCTTTCACTATCAAGATGTCAGCTCCCACCTCCAACTGGCCTGTGGTGTCAGCCTCCATTGCCTTTTGGTTAAACCTTCATGCTTTATCCCATGCTGCCCTTGTGCTAGGCAGGAGCTCCCCATAAATATCCACAAACCTAACTACTTATCCTCCTTTTCCAGGTTGCTTACAAAAAACTTGACAATGGCGAGGCTCCTGGTGTGCTGAGATCACAGCCTCTGATGCTGATCAATATTGTCTTGTGTTTTTCATTGTACTCCTCTCTTGGTCTGTCTGTATCCATCTGTTGTCCCATCTGATACTTAGATAAGTTCTGTGGAGAAGGAGCTATCTTTTTGCTCTGTGTTTGCACAGTGCCTAGCTCAGTGGAGTCCTGCTCCAGCTCTAGGGCTTGAAGGCACTATGGGAATACAAGTAAATAAATAAAAGTTAAATTATGTAGTGTAGACCCAAAGGCACCATACAGATGCCTCTTCATTAAACTCAGTACATCAGCCATGATTAGCCTCACTTGTAACATGAGATGTCTGCTCTCACATTCTGGGGTGCAGTCCAGACCAGGGAGATGTTGTGTCACCACCTACCCTATAACCCTGTGTGCCTCACAATGTTGTGCTGCAGCCTACAACCTCGGCCATCCACAAACAGCTGAACAGTACGCAGGTCACACCCTGAGTGTCTGTGGATAGTTGCAGCTTCGGTCCAGCAACTCTGACCCCAGCAAGCTGCCAGCAATGCACAAGCCACACTGGCTGCCACCAGCCTTAGTTACTGCCTGCAGGGTGACCCCAACACACCCCCAGTTCTGAATTTTCCCCAAAATATGTGTTCTGTGCTGTCCAGCCCTCACCTGGGCAGTTCAGATATTATAAATCTGTTGCCCTGTAAAGGGTCAATACGCACAGTTTGCTTTTTAGTTGGAGTTACCCAAACAATTTAGTTTAAAAGCAACAGTGGCTTAGTTTTCATTAAAGAATAATGCAAGTTTAACTACAAAGGGAGAGATTTTATGTGAGTACAAGTACATGGCATTAAAGTGAAAATGGTTACATGAGAAATAAAGATAAAATGTTTTCTAGTTGTTCAAGGTAAAACCCTTACCACATGTTCCCAGCAACAGGGCTGACCAAATTCTCGTCAGGATCCCTCCAAAAAGTCCAAAGGCTGATTCCTTTGTCTTCTTAGATGAAAGAGAGAAAGAGAGAAAAGTGGGGTGTTTTTGCCTGTCACTGTTATAGTCCAGTTACTCTTTGAAATGCATTTTTCTGTGTCAAGAATCAGAGGGGTAGCCGTGTTAGTCTGGAATTGCAGAAGTGACAAAGAGTCCTGTGGCACCTTAAAGACTAACTGAAATTTTTTTCAGAGCATGAGCTTTCGTGGGCTAATACCCACTTCGTCGGATGCATGCAGTGGAAGTATCCAGGGGCAGGTATAAATAGGTAGGCAAGAACCAGGTGGGAGATAACAAGGTTAGTCCAATCAGGCTGAACCAGCTTGTTATCTCTAATCAGGGAGGGTGAGGTGTTCCTCTAGCAGCTGAACTGGAGGTGTGAATAGCGAGAGAAGAGAAGCTGCTTTTGTAGTTAGCTAGCCATTCAAAATCTCTATTCAGTCCCAAATTGATTGTGTCAAATTTGCAAATGAATTGCAGCTCTGCAGTCTCTCTTTGCAGTCTGGACTTGAAGTTTTTTTGCTGCAAAATGCTGACCTTTAAATCTTCTATGGTGTGTCCGGTGAGGTTGAAGTGCTCTCCTACAGGTTTTTGAATATTGCCATTCCTGATATCTGATTTGTGTCCATTTATCCTTTTTCGTAGGGACTGTCCAGTTTGGCCGATGTACATAGCAGAGGGACATTGCTGGCACATAATGGCGTATATTACATTGGTAGATGTGCAGGTGAATGAACCAGTGATGGTGTGGCTGATCTGGTTTGGTCCTGTGATGGTGTTGCTGGTGTAGATGTGTGGGCAGAGTTGGCATCGAGGTTTGTTGCATGGATTGGTTCCTGAGTTAGAGTTGTTATGGCGCGGTGTGCTGTTGCTGGTGAGAATATGCTTGAGGTTAGCAGGTTGTCTGTAGGCCAGGACTGGCCTGCCTCCCAGGGCCTGTGAAAGTGAGGGATTGTTGTCCAGGATGGGTTGTAGGTCACTGATGATGCGTTGGAGAGGCTTTAACTGAGGACTGTAGGTGATGGCCAGTGGTGTTCTGTTGTTTTCTTTCTTGGGCTTGTCTTGCAGCAGCAGGCTTCTGGGTACACATCTGGCTCTGTTGATCTGTGTCCTTATTTCCTTGTGCGGGTATTGTAGTTTTGAGAAAGCTTGGTGGAGATCTTGTAGGTGTTGGTCTCTGTCTGAGGGGTTGGAGCAAATACGATTGTACCTCAGTGCTTGGCTGTAGACAATGGATCGTGTGGTGTGCCCGGGGTGGAAGCTGGTGGCATGAAGGTAGGCATAGCTGTCAGTAGGTTTTCGGTATAGGGTGGTGCTGATGTGGCCGTCATTAATTTGCACCGTGGTGTCCAGGAAGTGGACCTCCTGTGTAGACTGGTCCAGGCTGAGGCGGATGGTGGGGTGGAAGCTGTTGAAATCGTGGTGGAATTCTTCCAGAGTTTCTTTCCCATGGGTCCAGATGATGAAGATGTCATCAATGTAGCGTAGATAGAGGAGGGGCGTGAGTGAACGAGATTTGAGGAAGCGTTGTTCCAGGTCAGCCATAAAGATGTTGGCATACTGTGGGGCCATGCGGGTGCCCATAGCGGTGCCACTGGTCTGGAGGTATATATTGTCACCAAATTTGAAATAATTGTGTGTGAGGATAAAGTCACAGAGCTCAGCAACCACTTGTGCTGTGGCATCATCAGGGATACTATTCCTGACAGCTTGTATTCCATCTCTGTGTGGGATGTTTGTATAGAGAGCCTCTACATCCATGGTGGCTAGGATGGTGTTTTCTGGAAGGTCACCAATGCATTGTAGTTTTCTCAGGAAGTCGGTGGTGTCACGGAGATAGCTGGGAGTGCTGGTGGCGTAGGGTCTGAGTACAGTGTCCACATATCCAGACAGTCCTTCAGTGAGAGTGCCAATGCCCGAGATGATGGGGCGTCCAGGATTTCCAGGATTTTCTGTGTGTTATCTCTAGATAAATTTATTTCCCACTGTGAGGACAGAGACATGAAGTCTCATGGTGAAAGAGGTTCTGTTCCTCCCCTTCATTATTGCTAATCAGTTCCTGCCCCCCTTTATTGCCAAAGAATAGCCACTTAACTGGCCATTGCCTATCCACTTTGATGACACCTGGCTAAAGCATCAGATTTTCCTTTGTCTTTGAGGAACCGATTTACCCCCACCCCAGACTTGTCTGGTAAACACATTTCAGTCCTAATTTCATCTTATGTTCATAACTTTCTATATAATGTTGTCACTTACATTTTACAATGGTATTATTGACCAGTGAGTTATCAAGTGCTGTTTGGTAGCTTTGCTTTTTGATCTAATCCTTCAAGGTGCTGAGTTCCTCCCTCTCACAGTGACCACTATGGGAGTTGAGAATGCCCAGCACCTTTTAGGAAAAGACTGCAGGCAGGAATGGGTCTTTTCTGGATATCTCTTTTTCTCCTTTTCCTATATGGTACACAGTGGAGATTAGGGTCTTCTTCCCTTTCTTTGAATTGTTTCAATATTCCTTAAATCCTTCTGAGAAATATTAATGGAACTTTCATGGGGGCACTCAGCAGTCCTCTCCTCAAGGTTTATACGGAGAGCTGCCTTATTTCTTCCACTGTGGTAAGACACTTTCCCACACCACTCAGTGATAACTTCGGCAGGCACCACTGCAGCACGCAGGCCAGCAGCATATGGGCCAGAGCAGTTTTGGGACATCATCAGCAGCTGTGTTCTCTCTGCCCTTGTTACCCTCAGGCGTGTGCTATCAGCTAACATCACCCGCGCCGATGAAAAATGGTGCCAGTATTCAGTGCCATCGCCCCTACTCCTAGTTCTTCATAAATGAGCAATTCCTTCACTTCTCTCACCTCTGGTGGGCCATAGTCACCAGGGATGGTGCTGTGAATGGAGCCGGGCACACATACTCACAAGCAGAAATGTCAATAAGCATGTCTTGTCTAAAACTTGAGGGGAGCAAAGTCAGGGAACTGTAGATCTTATGTTTCACTTTCCATTGTGGCTAAATTGACAAAGGCACCTCTGTATGTTTTATCTGCAGCTGCTGCCAGTGACCCCTCCACACCCAAAGAACACCCAAGGCAGATAAGGAGGCAAAAGCATAGGTGCCAAATCCATGGGTGCTCTACTGCTGGAACACCCATGGGCGAAAAATGGTGGGTGCTGAGCACCCACCAGCAGCTCTGCTGGACAGTGCCTCCCCATCCCCCCCAAGCACCGCTTGCCCGCCAGCAGGCCCCACTGTTCAGCATTTCCCACTTCCTCCCAGCACCTCTCGCCTGCTACAGTCAGCTGTTCTGCAGCATGCAGGATGCGCTGAGGGGAAGGGGAGGAGCGAGGGTGGGGTGCTCGGGGGAGAGGGTAGAACAGGGCGGGAAGAGGTGAGATGAAGGAGGAGCAGGGGAAAGGAAGGGGTTGGAGAGGGAGGGGCTGGAAGAGGCATAGCAGGGTGGGGCCTTGGGGAAGGAGTGGAGTGGGGGTAGGGCTGGGAGCAGAGCTGCAGATTGAGCACATCTGTGAGAAAGAAAAATACTTGGGATGACATGTTCAGTGAGATTCTGCAAGCCAGTGCTGCATCACACCATGAGCACAGGGCATAGAGACTGAACATGGCAGACAGCCTGCAGGAGGAAAGAGTGGAAAGGGAAAGGGCCCAGGAGTCTCACCAGGAAAAGTAGAGGGAGATGAACTAGGACATAATGGGGATTCTCTGGTAGGAAACAGAGATGCTGCAGACTCTTGTGGACCTAAATATTCAACAATCCCAGGCTCCCCTCCTTCTGCAGTCCATAGAGAATTCCATTGCGACATATCACTTCGCCTCTGCTTCACATTCCACCTGGGGACATTAAAGACAACCTCAGCTTCACATACACTGATCTGCAAAAGCCACAGTTGGTGTATGTGTAGCTAAAATGAACATGATTGTTATTGCCCCTTCATAAGTTCTGTTCCATTAATTTATTTTTTTTTGTTTTATTTTTTTCTTTAAAATTGCATGGACTTTTCACTAATTTTTTTACAGAACAAAATTATATTAATTCAATCATAATTCACCTTTATTAAGTCACATCATATGCTACAGAGTGCATAGTATATGAAAGCAACCCAATTGCCGGTTACTGTATCAATGACAAACACTGTAATAAACAAAAATGCACAGCAAGCACCACAAAATGAATCAGTGCATTGACAGTGTTATAGCCATATATGTGCACCAAGCACTCCTCAGTTCCTAACAGGCCCCCAGACAGCAGGGCCAGGTATAGCACAGTACCCCATAACACATTACTGTGGCTCACTGTTCAAGTGCTCTTTCAAAGCCTCCTTGAGCTGTATAACTCCATATTGAGCTCTTCTAATAGCCTTTATGTCCGGCTGTTCAAACACAGCAGACAGCTGCTCCACCTCTGTTCTCCACCCCAGCAGCAACTCTTTGCTTCCCAGATATGATGCAGGACACAGCAGGCAGCTATAACCATTGGGATATTTTTCTCACACAGATCCAATCTTGTTAATAAACAACGCTAGCATCCCTTTAATCTACCAAAAGGATATTCAACTGTCATTTTTCATCTGCTGAACTGATAGATGAATCTTTCCTTGTTGCTGTCAAGACAGCCAGCGTATGACTTATGAGCAAGGGATAGGCTGGCTCCCCCAGGATCACTATTGACATTTCACCATTCCCAATGGTAATCTGCTGGTGGAGAAAGAAAGTCCTTGCTAGTAGTTTTCTGAAAACTCCTGTGTTCCTAAAGATGCGAGTGTCATGCACCTTCCCTGACCAGCCCATACTGATGTCAGTGAAGCCTTCTCAGCGATCCACCAATGTTTGCATAACCATAGAAAAGTAGCCCTTTCTGTTGATGTACTCTGTACTGCATGTGCCAAAATAGGGATATGCATATTGTCTATTGCTCCACCGCAGTTTGGGAACCCTGTTGCTACAAATCCATTTACTATGTCCTGCACATTGCCAAGAGTCATAGTTCTGTACAGCAGGGAGTGATCAATGGCCCTGCACACTTGGATGATAAGTGGATTTTCCAAATCCAAAATGATTTTCCACTGACTAGTAATAATCTGGCATTGCAAGTTTCCACCCGTGCAATCACCACTTACTTCTCCATTCTCCATGCAGCTCTCATTTCGGGCTCCCTGTGCTGGAAGGCTGGAATGAACTCAAAACACATAGATCCAAGGAATGTGGCCTTATACATCCAAAAGTTCTGCAGCCACTTCTCATATCCCAAGTCTGCATTACGATGTGATCTCACCAGTCAGAAGTGGCACAGGCCCAGAAGTGGCACTCCACCACCTGCAGCTTCATCATGAATGCCAACAACCACCTCGCATTGGTTCTCGCTATGTCCCACAACAATCTATCCTCCAAGGAATCGTCATGTTCCCCACTGATTTGATTCTCTTTGCGACTCTGTGAATACTGAAGGATCATACATCCTGGGCTTGCAACACTTATGACAATAGTGTAGAATTGTGCAGGCTCCATGCTTCTGTCAGAGATGGTGGACAGTGAGGAGAGATGCGCGGGTTTGTGGGATTTTGAAAAAAGGTGTGAAAATGATGGATTATAGATGACATTATGGGATGGAGATAGTGCACACTAGGACATTGACCCCTTGTTCTCAGTTATCCTTGCACAACTTGTTTCGGCCCCATCATGCATTTCCAAAACTTCCCAAAAGACAACATACTAAATGGCAGTGAGTTGCACACTAGGATACCTCAGCTTGGTGCACAATGCCTGTGCATTGATGCAAGTACTCTTGGTGAGCATGTGAGCACTGACATAAGGAGCCAAGAATGCATGTGCACAATCAATGTACTGACTGCAGTGACTTCATGCCAACGTAACTTGCATCAACCAAAGTTTGTAGTTCAGACGAGGCCTAAGGATATGTTTACACTTAAAGTACTACAGCACTTCAGCCTAGATGTTATCTGTAGCGACAGAAGGGTTCTCCTTTTGGTGTAGGTAACCCATCTCCCCGAGAGACAGTAGCTAGGTCAGTGGAAGTAGTCTTTTGTCAACCTAGCACACTCTACACTGTGGGTTAGATTGGAATAGCCAGCTATCTCAGTGGTGTGCATTTTTCACACCTTTGAGAGATGTAACTGTGCTGATGTAAATTTCCAGTGTAGGCCTGCTCTAAATAAAATAAGAGAGTACAGAGCATAAAGGCACAGATGATGGGCACAAAGAGAAGAGGATGCATAAATGCTAAGAACCAAAATTAGGATCTATTTTACCATAACACAGGGGATTGATTTTGGATTCTTTTAGTGAAACTCAGGGACATGAAACCAGCAGATCAAAACTGATGGAAAAAGTCATCCGAATCCACCAGCACGAAACTTCTGAGGAGCATCACATCTATGGACTTTACGTACTGTAGTTGGTCACTGACTGCTAGATGGAAGAGGTGATGAAATGGTGTAACAAAGGAGACTCAAGGCAAGAGGCCGTGAGCTTGATTCTGATCCCATACCTGTCTAACACCACTGAATTCAAATGAGTTATTTCTAAGTAATGCCGAAGTAAGTGAGATCAGAATCTGGCCTCGTGTCAGGTTTGGGCCCAATCTTGTCCTCAGCATACAAGTGGATTATTACCATTTGAAACATTGCATCTCCTCTGTTAAAAAGTTATCTTTGTTGGTGCTTTTTATTTTTCATTTACTTTTCTCTATAATTCAAAATCAAATTGAAAACTGATACAATTCTTATCCCTTCTTTGACACACTGCAGAGAGGCACCCAGTCCCATGACCAGTGACCTATAAACCTCTAAATCAAAAACATTTTATTTGTCCTTGTGTTCATAGTTCTAATCTATTGTGAATTTGATCAGTTTAGTGGGACAACTCACAGTGTGTAAAGTTGAGCATGTTTAAGTCTTTGCAGGATCAAGGCCTTATTACTTAACGTAGCTAACAGTCAGACTGTGATTAATTATGAGCTAGGACAAAAACAATTAAAGTAACCTCTAGGATATATTTTTGGGGAGCAAACATGGGATCTGAATTGTGGTAAATTTGCGGCCTGATAATCATTTTTAAAAGCTTAAACCCATCATAGATACACATATAATATTTGTAGATACACCTCCATTAAATAAACAAGGCACAGTGTTCTAATGGATAGTGCACAGCTGTGTCAATCAGAGCGGGGGCTGTGTTTTATCCCCCTCCCCGGGCACTGACTGACTATATGACCTTGAGCAAGTCACTTTACTGCTCTGTGCGCCTCTCTTTTCCCTCCCATCCTTTGTCTATCTTCTCTATTTGAATTGTAAGCACTTCAGAGCAGGGCCTCTCTCATATAGGTGTTTGTACAGCACCTAGTAAAGCAGGGCCTAGATCCTGGTTAGGGCCTCCTGCATGAAAACTAAATAATAAATAAGCAAATGAATTTGGCTTTCCTTACTTGCCAACTAATGAACATATATCTTTACTTCTTGAGCATCAGTAGTGTTGTTGGTGATTTATAAATAAACAAGATGTGTTCCCTGCCCCACGTCGCTCACAATAACAACTCAGACATTGAAAAAATTGATCAGAGACAAAAATACTCTGTCTCCAATCAGTTTTGTCTGTTTCTGACCTGTGTTGACCTATGTTGTTTTATCAATGAGCCATTTACCATGGAGGCTCATCAGAAGAGCATGGGAACCATAATACATAGAGTATAATAATAAACCCGTCCAATCTGTGTTTATTAAAAGTACAAAAAGAAACTCACACAGTTTGAATTTCATTACATATTTTTCCAGTCCTCGTGGCCACATCCAATATAAATGGAAGGCAGCTCGGGGCATTTATAGGACTTTCACAGATACTTTCTGCTACAAGATGCTGAAGAGCCCAGAAATATTCTGGCATTTATTTTGCAACCCAGATTAAATAACTGTTGTCATTTTCCGCCTTCATTGTTTTAATAGTCAATTCAATTGAAAACAGGCCCATTAAAAGTATTCATTTGTAAAATATTGCACTGTAACTAGTTTTCCTTTGTTTAGCAGTTCTGAAAACACCAACCAAGCTAATGCCACTTAAAACCCACTTAAAGGCCAATTTACACAACATTTGTGCTTGTGTAAATAGGGTTTGCTGCCATGTTAATGTGTGATTGCACCACTTGCGCTCTTTTAAGGGATCATTCACAATTCTAAATTGTGCTGTTTGACAGAAGGATTTGAGTGTGTTTTAATCACAGCTTTCATTAGCATTAATCAGATGTAAAAGTGCATTGCGGGGTGAATACTGTTTGCCTGCTGTTCAAAAACAAGTAACGTAGAGAGAAATGACTGAAATGAGCACCATTTTCACTTAAACCTGGTGCATTCAGTAAACTGGAAACCTCATGATAGAGTAAATAGGGAAAGACATACAATTGTTCTTTAAAAATAAAAACAAAAAAAATGTTTTTCACAAATTTGCTAACAATACTGCTTTTGCTTCAAATAACATTTTTCCTCTGAACAGTGCTGCAGCTTATACAATTTACTTTATGATTCCTTAATGAAGGACTAATTTACCTATTGTCCGAGTGCATTACAAGCTGTAAGTGTGATTATTTAAATCAGCACAAAATCCACCTGTCAAAATTAATTCACATTTACCAAATGTTTCTAAATTAGGCTTCTAAATCTGGATGGCATTCTCAACTCATCCTAAGATTTATGTATTTGTTTGTCTTCAAAGATATATTGAATATATTTGTATAACAATAAAGTATTTTAATAGTTTAGACACTTACACATAATCTTATGTCTCTGTGTAAGCTCTCTGGGGAAGGGACTATCTTTTCATTTTGTTGTTTGTACAGCACCTAACACAATGGAGTCCAAGTCCATGACTGAGACCTGCTTAGGTGCTAGCACAATACACAGTAAATAAGAATGTGTATATAGTACAGCACATGACGAAATAAAGGTTGGAATAAATACTGTAGTAAAATTCTTTTTACTCCTATTCACTTAGGCCCCAAGACAGCAAACCACTCCTATTCACCAAAACACTTAAGCATGTGGTTAAATGCTTTGCTGGATTGGGATCTGTGTTTTTGTGGAATTGGGGCCTTAGACCCTGATTCAAAGCCCAATGAAGTCAATGGAAAGATCCCTATTAATTTCTATGCCCTTTGGCTCAGACTGTTACTGTACCACGCTTTCCATCACTGACCTTTGTCCACAGACCCTAATGTATTAAATTATTGTATATTTCTGTACAAAATTTCATAGAGGACCTGACAAACTGTGCATAGGACATTAAAATCTTCTCACAAGCTTTCACCTTGGTAAACCTTATCCTCCAATGCTCCTTTCCCTTTTTCTTACTTTGGCTTGCTAAAGTATGAACAATCTAGGCACTGATCCTAAAGTCAATTCCATGCGCGTTGACCCTGTCCATCCATGCAGAGACCTTCTCCTCATGGGCGCTGGGGTCCGCACTTGCAGATTTGACTGAAAGATGAGGGCTTTTCATCATGAATTCTTCACCACAGGGACTTTACTGAAGGATGAATTTCACCCTCAACTCCCAGAGAAAACAAAATTCCTTTATTAACAGGAATAACTAACTACACATCACAGTGCCCCTCCTTCCCATTCTGCCACCATAGTCATCCCATTTTGACTCTTTAGCAGCTATGTGAGTAGAATAGCTGAAGTCAAAGTATTTAGATTTACTTACCTCAGTGTCTTCACTGCAATAGGTCAACTGCTGACGCTCCCCCGTCGAACCCACTTACGCTTCTCGCACCGGTGGAGTACCGGAGTCGATAGGAGAGCACTCGGCAGTTGATTTATTGCATGGATCGATTGCTCCAGATGTAAGTGTAGACATGATCTCAGAAGAAGTCATAGCTCAGAGTCTGGGTAGGAAGGAAAAGGGACTGAGTCTTTAGTCCTTCGGTTAAAACATTTTAGAACTAGTCCTTGACAATATATTAAATTATTCCTGGCTCATCTGATAGACACTAATGGCTCCAAACAACACAGCTATTTAGCATGATTATTGTTTTCATTTTTTAAAAAAGCATCCTGTGTTCAGTTAGTGCTAGACACACCTTCATTATTCCTATCTATTTGGAGAATCAGAGCCTCTAGACTGACATATGAGACATCTCAAGACAGTTGAAAAGCAGTTCATCATGTGAATATATCACACATACCAGTAACATAAATTGCAGTACCAATTTTCAGTGTAACTAATATATGTTAAAAGTCTCTGCTGGATTTTGGTTATCTGACTTGCTTAGGACTCTGAGCTGGGTTTTAATAACCTCTCAGTTGGAACATTTAGCAGATTTAGTTGTCATTAAAACTATATATATTATTTTGATCTGCATTTTTTTCGAGAGGTCCTTCTGCATTTATAAAACAAAGTGAAAAATTTTCTTGCTTAGTGCAAAATGATCTGGAAACTGCAGTGAATATAGATCGCAGTGCGCTTTCTTGCTCTTTGACAGCAATGGAGTTTATGCTGTAATCCTCCAAAAGAAAAAAATCTCTAGAGCAGATTCTTCCTGATGTCAAAATCAGTTCAAAGCTGTCATCATTTGTAGCATAGATACAGGCAACATAATAAATCTATGACTATCAAATAACCATTCCAACATCCTAAAGTACTCTTATCCAGTAGTACCCACCCAACTCTTAAAGTATGTGCCTGCATGCTAGCTAGCATTTTCTACAGCTCCTATCACTTGTCCAATCTATCACACTGAACCTGAGCCAAAGATGTCAAAACAATGAGGAGTCCTTGTGGCACCTTAGAGACTAAATCCTGGTCTACACTGGAGGTGTGGGAATCCATCTAAGACACACAACTTCAGCTATGAGAATAGCATAGCTGAAGTCGACGTACTTAAATCGACTTACCTCGGTGTCTCGTGGACTCTCCCTGCGCCTCTCGCAGCGGTGGAGTACCGGAGTCAACGAGACAATGCTTGGGGATTGATGTAGACTAGACTAGGTGTGATAAATCGACCCCCACCTTGCCCTTTCTGGACAGTTGCATATCAGTCCCATCTGGGGAAGAGCCACCAGAGTGCAGACACCATAAGATACTGTGAGAGAAAATGAAGAAGAGCCTCCAGCAATGCTCCAACCACCTGCCCATATTAGTCTGCATTTATGAAAGTGATGCCATCACTGCCTCCAAGAATGATGTAGTGAACAGTGAAGCAATCCAGACATCCTGGCTAGTACCAAAGACAGCACAGCAAGTTCCCAAAGGGTCTAACCAGGAGGAGATTTTTCGAGGCAGCCAAGAACTGTACAGCACAACAGATCCAGAGATTTCACAAGAACCAGGGCCGGGTCCAAGCACCAGAGCTCCAAGTGCGTGCGGGGCAGCAGCCAGGCTGATTTTGGCGGGAGGTCCGCGGCTGCCACAGATTCAGCAGCATTTCGGCGGCGGGTTCTGAGGCCACGGGACCGTGGACCTCCGCAGAAACACCACTGAATCCGTGGCAGCTGTGGAAATTCCGCGCTTGGGGTGGCAAAAACCTTAAAGCTGCCGCTGACAAGAACCCCATGTGTACAGCCAGCCTGAAAATACTGCAAAGGAAATGAACTGGTAAGCATTATGTGCTTAATCTGATTTAACATCCCCATGTAGACATGCCCTTTGTGTCTTTTTCTTTTCTACATCTGCATTTCTTTCCTTATAGTTCCTATCCACCCACTTACCAGTGTCACCCACTAAACTGAATAGCAATGAAAATACTTAATGTTGACATATAAAGTGTTGATATTGGGTTTGAGAGTTAATACCTCCCAGTTAGGCTGATGAAGGTGGGGAGTTCACACCCATGAATCATTATTCCAGGCTCCCTGCAGAGACCATACACTGCATCAGATACACCCAGATCATAATCCCATGGGCTACAAATATATATATATATTTTTAATGAAAGCTTAGATTCAGCAGACTCTCTATGTGGCACATAGGCCACAAAATTACATCAATTGGGCCAGGCCTGGTCTGCAGGATGAGTTGTTTGACACTTCTGATCTAAGCAGAAAGAGTGAAACACACACCTGTGCAGAGAAACAGCCCCAGGCCCATGGACTATTTAAGTCCCATTTGCTAATACAAGCTTTAGGCCTTGTCTACACTACCACTTATGTTGGCAAAACTTGTGTTATTTGGGGGTGTGAAAAAACACACCCTGGAGCAGTTTCACCAGCATAAATGGGACATAGCCACTGCTACATTTTGCAGGTGGTTTAATTATGTTGATGGGAGAGCTCTCTGATGTCCAAGTACAGCGGCTACACGAGAGCACTTCCAGCAGTGAAGCTGCATCGGTACAGCTGCTCCACTGCAAAGTGTCTCATGTAGACATAGCCTCAAATAATTCTGATTTGAGATAGAAATCTGAAACTAAAGAACATTCATCTGGTTTTGGGCCATCACCTAAGAGTTTTTCACACCTACTAAGGATTTCTATTAACCAGCAGACCACGACTGCCTCTCTGTGTATTCCTCTGGGCATCTGATTCAGAGGCAAAAAGTCTCAGCTAATACAAATCTAGATTCCTCCACAAAGGAACACTGCTATAATGTAAAACTCTGGTGAGATTTTCATTCCTGCAACTCTGACACTATTGAACATGAGGGCAAAGAGGAAAAAAAAAAAGTTGTACACATAAATAGCAATGCCAGGTTGTGTAGGAATATGGAGTTCCCTCCCATATACACACTTCCCACTACACAGTCTTCTCCCACCTACCACATTACTATCAGGGGTTAAATAAAAAAATCAACAGGTATTAATCCTTCTGCTCTATCACGGGGAGCTACGTCTACCATGTGCAGCCTCAGCAGAGAGACCAAGGTCTGATGACCTCCCCGCATTAGGAGTAGCCTGTGCAAACCATGCCCTGCTGCGTGGATAAATAGAGGACTGACGGTTTCAGGGCTGTCAATCCAGCACATTACACAAATACGAAATTCCCTTTAAAAATAACACACACAGTGGCTGAGTTATAAACCCCTCAGTGATAACAGCAATGGAAACATTTATACACACCTGTAATTACAACGGTGTTGCCACAGTAATCCCACACTGCTTATGGTACTGATATTTTTAAATAATTCAATAATTCATCCTGTATCTTGTATTTCTGCTCCTTTTTTCACACTGCTGTACACACTTTACATCCTTTCAGCAACAGAGAGAAAAGCACACCAATAAATTATTTCTTCATTGAATCCTTTTAGCAAAGAAAACACACACACCAGCTTGATATTGGCTAGTTAACCAGTTGTATTATTATTACCTCCCACCTCATCCTGTTAAAAAGCCAGATTTTTCAGCCATTTGTGCTGCTTTTAATCCATAGGAAGTCAATTTTCCACTCATATATTAGTTTATTTTATATTTTCAAATTGATTCTACTATACATTGATTTCCTGTTGTGTGCATTGTATCCTGAGCTAGGATTATACGTTTAGTAGAAGTGGATATTCCCGCTGCATAAAGGTTGCTTCAGCTCTATAGGGTCCTTATCTTGAAAAGGGAGAGTCCAATTTTATTGAAACAGCTAAAATCCCACTTAATTGAATTTTTTTCTAAGATGTACAAGCTTAGAGACTTTTGGTTTCCAATTCAACTTCAGCTTCGCGGTGTTTAAATTTCTAAACCTATAAAGACCTTTATGAAAAAGAAGTTACAAATATTGTATTTCTGATATGGTGAATTACTGTAGAAGCTTCAGGTAAGAAGCAGTGAAATATCAATACTTTGTAAAACATCTTTTGATCATGCTGGCTTTTCATGGGCTGTTTAACACATTCCTATGGAAAAAGATCATGTTTGAACCTACTTTTTACAATGTTAGAGCCCTGAAATGCTGCAGAATAGAATTAAGGCAGTGCACTGGAACAGAAAGAAATACATGACTTGAAAACATTCAGTTCAAGAAGATGAGCTGACTCTCAAAAATCCCACCAAAATCAAGGTGAAATCGTAGCCCCATTGAAATCAATGGGAGTTTTGCAATCAAAGTCAATGGGGCCAGAATTTTACTCTCAATTTTTAACAGAGTTATCCTGGAGTGGGTTGGGGTTTAGATTGTTCCTATTGTTCCTTTTTTAAGGCAAATTCTAGCTGTCTTTAGAAATGATGTTCCTACATCCCCTTAACTTTTAAGGTAAAGATAGAATACAACTTTATCTGGTACTCTCTACTGAGAATAAGAAGTCTTAACCAAAGCCCATTGAAGTCAATCTATCAGGCCTTAGCTGACTGCAAAAGCTTGGAACTCTCTTGAGCACCATCTTTTGAATCTTTCCAACCATATCAATGGACTTCTGTCTCACAGAGCAGCTTCTCATGGTTATGTAGCAGAGGTGGGTAGAATTTTTCAACCAAAACATATATTTTTTGGACAAAAATGCAGATTCGGGTTAACTAAAATACTTCACAAATTCAGGTTGATTTCCCAAATTGTTTCAGTGGATAAAAATTAAAAAAAAATCAAGAAGTTTTGTTTTGAAATTCTCAAAATGAAATGTTTTGATTTTACAATTTGAAATGACTTTTTATTTTTACATTTCCTTCAAGTTCATTTTTTAAAAATGTGCTTAAAAAGCTCAAAATTGAAAGAAAATGTTCCATTTTGGGTCAAATTAACATTTGAACACAAAACAATTTTTTGGCTTTACTGTTCCCCCCAAAATTGAAAAAATCTTCATCTGTGTCACTGTATATATCTATATGTATATATCACACACACAGAAGCTTTGATTTTTCAGAACTACCCTTGAACCAAAACCCAGTTACTTGTACAACTCTATAATGTAGAACCTGCTCCTGCAAATTTAACTGCAAGCACTTTAGCATCTTACAACCTAACTCCCACATGAAGTTCTTTTGATTTCAGTGGGATCAGGTTGCAGGATTCGTGGATTCCAATAGACTCCACTGAAATCAATGGGACCGTATGGTTCTATATATTCAGATCTGTTTGCAGGATCTGGCCTTTGAACTGGAATTTCCTCAGGGCAGGGACTAACTTTAGTTTGCACAGCATGATACAAATCTACAATGCTATCCGCTAATGATAACTAACAAATGAATAGAAATATATTCAAACTCTTCTCCTGCATGAAGAAAGCAAGAATTGCAGCCTGAGAAGCAGTACATTGCCAGGAGCACCAATACCCAAAAGAATGCACTAAGGCATGTCAGTTCTTCTTTTTTAAAAATCCACATTAGTAAATAGCACAAGTCTTAAAGCCCGTTATACATTTGATGTAGAGAGATCCGCAGTTAGGCATCTACACATCCAGGGGACACAGCCTTAGAGAGAGCAGCCGGAGCTCCAGAGAGCAGATGTGGACTTTTCCAAAGTTCAGTGGTGCTTGGATCTGGAATTTGGGGTGAGACTCATTATAAGCCATTCGCTGCTTTCAGTTACTTGCTGCAGAATGTCCTTGATGAATTTCAGTCGGCTTCCACAATAAGATGAAACTCACCTCAGAGCAGAGGAGCTGCATATAAAGTCTACATGCCACTTAAGTTCACAAATAGGTATAAAGCAGTGTCTAGGCTTGTCCCTCTGGACAGGGGCGAATGTCATCCATCACAACTAACAAACAGCTGGCAGGATTAGGCCCTTACATTGTTGAAATTCCACCATATATTCTCTGTTGCCCATCACTGTTTGTAGTCATTTACACCAATGCACAGTGGAGGTAATTCACTACTATTCTGATTTAAAGAGGGTTTTACACCCACTTCACAATAATGGTAACGGCTCCTCAAGGTGTATGGCAACAAAGAATCTGGCCCAAGCAGTTCAGATAAGGCATGTAATATGATTTCTTGTCTGTGTTTATAAATATTTATAAGAGGTCACCTATATGCTGACAGGACTGTAGTAACTACATCGGAAAGGATGGATGTGTGCCGTTGAGAATAAATCTTGAGCACAGAGAGCCTCTTCCATCTACCCAATCCACAAGCAACACAGCAGGCTCTGTCCAGAGTATCAAGAGACCACTAGGAGAGATGACTGGTCTACAGTTTAAGGGATTATCCATCTTTACACCCTGCCTAAGTAGCATGCTAGCTGCAGTAAACAGCGAGTGCCAACTGCAGGAGCAAGTGTGTGCACACAACAGTCCATCCCAGTGCTCTCTGATCATCTGTTCTTCCAAGAGGATTCAGTGAACAGTCTTTGTTCCCTTTTTCAGCAGCATTCAGGGTAGGATTTAGCCCCCTGATCATTTTTCAAGTCTATGGAAGTTTTGTCAACAGGGTACAGGAAGAAGCAGGGCTCTGCATGATTAAATCTGGTACTGCACACGGGGAGTTCTCTCTGGTGCCCTCGATATCCATGCTGGCCTGTCCCTTCCAGCCTCCCTCAGACTATTTACATTTTAGTGCTTTGCCATTGGTTGTTGGGCCTTCCATAGACGCTGGATCCATGGGTGCTGCAGGGCTGGAGCACCAATGGAAAAAAAAATTGGGGGTGCTCAACACCCATCAGCCACAGCTGTTTGGCGCAGCCCTTGATCAGATAATTGGGGGTGCTACCAAACAGCTGTTCAGCAGTGCCACCAAACAGCTGTTGGATGGCTCATGGAAGGGACTGGGGGAGAGCAGAGAGCAGTGAGCAGGCGGGGGTCTTGGGGAGGGAGCAGAATGGGGGTGGGAAGAGGTGGAGAGGGCAAGGCTTCAGGGGAGGAGGCGGAGCAGGGGCAGGAAGAGATGAAGCAAGGGCAGGCCCTAGCGGGGAAAAGGGTAAAGTAGGGATGGGCCCTTGGGGTGGAGCAAGGGTGGAGAAAAGTCAGCTCCTAGGGTCCTTCACTCAGTATGTCGCTCTGCTACCAGCATATATCTTGTCACTCACCAACCTTTCCCTCCCTGTCAGCCATATTTCACTCCTTCTTCTCATCCCTTTTCCTGCCGCTTCCTCATCCCCCGCCCCCTCCCCATCATTCTCTGCCCCCACCTTTCAACCCCAAATACCTGCATCATAAGTAACCCCAAAACAAAGCGATTAGAGACATAGCTAGTCAGCTGACGACCCATATACTCACCCTGTTCCATCTTCCCATACCCTGTGTGTTCTTTTGGGTTTTGTTTCCTTTACATAGGTTTTTATTATTGTTTAGACTGTAGGCTCTTTGGGACAGGCACTATAGTTTCCTGTGTGCGCAATGACTCCCACACATCTTAGATTCCCTTAATAATCAGTGACAATCAGATGTACAGTTTAATGTTCAGGATGCTTTATATACGTCTCTAGAAGATATTTGATTTTTTAATATAAATTACTTTCCCTTGCCAGATGTATGTCTCTGCATAGGCAGATATTTTTAGACAGATTTGAACATTCCAATATAAGGAGCACTGAACATATATTCCTAGCTTCCCCTTCATCCTCCTCCCACTAAGAGACATGTTTAAAAAAATCCATAACTCTGCCCCACTGCAGAATGTCTCTTTTAAAATGTCAAAGTGCTCATTTTCAGTCTCCTCTCTGGCATGGCTATCTTATTGCTCTTTACATTTGCTACCTTGTTAAGCCCCATTGTGGTAAATAAAACATGAAGAGAAATAGAGAAAAATGTAAGGCTTTTATTTACTCTCATTTTTTGGATATATTTCTCTAGATGAATGCTTCTTCCTTTAATGAAACCCTTGACTGCTCCAGTGGTGAATGTGATTTAAGTACAGTGGAGACAGCTATGATTCACAAACCCTGTTCTGCTCCAGCACTGACCGTTATCTGATGCCTCTTCATGCACAGTTGCCCAAATGACAGTTTAATGGCTCACTGTAAAGGCTAGTTATTTTGTATCTCTATCCAGTGAAAATGGCTAATGGTGATAAGGAAAGGAAAAAACAAAGCAATTGTTCAGATCTTCAGACTCATCCAAGCTACTTAGCACGTGCTGAGAGCCTTCAATTAATTATTTCTTCAGTCCAGTGAAGCACTCCAAAATGATTTTAAAACTCACCAGCTGCACTGAGAGTCTATGTTAACAGGGTGCATGAAACTGAAGTTGCACATAAGTTGAACTAAGATTTTTATTGGGGGGATATACTGATCACACCTAGGTTTACAAAAATAAATCTGAAAATATCTCAGCTGATTAAAAAAAACAAAAACCTTTCAAGTGATGGGGAATGACAGGGAGAAAAGCGTTGGAGGAAAACACCATAAAAATTGCTTGGGATGTCTATCCCAAGAGACAAAACTATTAGTGTCATCATTATGATGTTCACTTGGAAAAGGGGGGAAGGGAGGGGGAAGAGAGAGAGAGAAGCTACATTATTGCACTGATAAAAATGAACAGAGGACAGCATAGGTTAAGAGAGAATTAATAGTAGAAGAAAAATCCCTAAGGCCTCAATTCAGCACACATCTAATTTTAAGCATGAGTAGTCCCGCTCAGAACTGTCTCTTTTCTGTTTGTACAGCACCTGGCACAGTGGGCTCCAATCCCAATTGGGGATTCTGTGTGCTATTTATAAGTATTTGTTGTAACCACTGAATTAAATAGGACTACTCACATGCTTACAATTAGGTGTGTGATTAAGTACCTTGCTGAATCAGGATCTGGGTTAATTTAGAAGAGATTAATAGATGTAGGAACTACTTGTATGACATAATTTTAGTAAGATTATGCCAAATATCTTTATCATTCTAAATACTGTGCATAGTTTAGTCTGATGGGAAAAGCTGAATCAAACTGGTGAAAACGGTTCCCAAAATTCTCAGTGAATATTATTCACAGTAAATTATTTGGCCCCGTCTGAATGGCATAACCTGCTAACATTTAAAATACATAAAGTATGCTCAGCCCTTTGAGTTTAAATACAATAAGAATCACTCTTAAATAAT
The DNA here is from genome assembly GCA_007922305.1 of Dermatemys mawii. Lineage (NCBI taxonomy): Eukaryota > Metazoa > Chordata > Testudines > Dermatemydidae > Dermatemys > Dermatemys mawii. The sequence continues at coordinate 11,621,173 of ML677326.1, read as the reverse complement.
CAATTCAGGTTAATAATGAGACTAATCAACACTCTGTTCATGATGATGCCCAGTTCTGATGGCCTAACTGACAGTGACTGAAGAGATGCAGGTTTCTGAGCAGCAAGCTGACAGTTTTGTGATTCCCCTAGATAGGGCCTGGGTGGTTTTCACCAGAGAACAGTTACTTGCTTGCCTTATGGTTTTTGTGCCATTTAATGTTTGTTTGTTTGGAGTCTATAACTAAGAAAAGACAGGTTTTATTCAGAGAGAATAAACATTGGTATTCATATGGGGTCAGCTTCTCTAAAGAACTGCACCACAAATGATTAAGTATTTTTCAAAATCTAACTGCCTGTGCAGGCAGACAATGAGACTCTGTAAAATTATATGTAATAGTGCCACCAAATGACTCCAGTAATGTACATTTTGGCTGTTTGCTAGCCCAGCCAAGAGGTTTCCAATGAGACTGCTTCTATCATCACCATTCCCAGTAAAGAGAAGGACAAGAAAGAAATGGGCAGGGAGAATAGGTGGGAAATTCCTGCGTAGGTATTTTTAAAGACATTCTCCTCTCCGGCTGACTACCAGAGATAACAGTGGCTGCTTCTTTGGAGAAGAGTTTGAACAGTAATATTCTTCTTTCATTCCTTAAATATTTTGTTACATTTCAAAGAACCACATTTTTAAAGACAAGGCTAAAATGACTATGGAAGAAATACATATCCATATGTTCTGGCAGTCATACACCCATTTGTTCATGTTAATCAGGTAACAACAGATGCAAATTGAACTTGTATGGACAAATATATATTTGCATATGCAACTACCTGATTTTCACACACAAACTTAGGTGCGTTATGCTATGGTATTTCTGTGTTCTCATTCTTTACATGTAACCCTTCACCTACCTTCCCTTTCATATAATGTTCTATATCAGTAGATACATAACACACACATCTATATTTTATCCCCATTTTACAGAGGAGGGACTTGAGACCCAGAAATATTTGTGTAAGCATGTTCTAAATATGTCATTTCTCTGTCACAGCCACCGGCTAGTTTTCCATATAATGGCAGCCTTTTTCGGAGTGGTAAAAAACTTTAGGGATACCTAATTGTGTTCCCACATTTAGAAGCATCCAGGAAACAGGTAAGGTACCTCAGCATAGAAAGGTAATTAGCCTGTAACAGCAAAAGGCACATTGTTAAATAGCCCATGTTAATTTCTGAAAGGGCTAAAGGCAATTCCTGTGGCAGCTGAGATCTCAATTTTTAAACTTGTTTGCCTAGAATTAGGCACCCAAATCTACATTTAGTCACCTAAATATCAATGTTACATAATTAAGTGCATAAACAAAATTCAGCATAAAGCTAGTATTAACGTGCCTAGATACAGATTTAGTTGCATGACTTTTGGTACCCAAATTTGAGAACTGAGTCCAGAATGAGTTCTGCTTTCCAGCACCCAGAAGGCATAAGACAGGGATGTAAGATAGCTTTTCTGTCTTCGCTGATAGAAGCAAATAAACACTGCTCATCTGTCATTTCCAGTTCATGCAACACTCCACAGTATTTCTCAGTCTCATGAAGGAGCTAAGGCATATGGTGATACAGACATGATAACTTTCTCCTCTTACCTGTGAAGCAGGCAGCTATCAATGTCAATCTAACTGCGTATTCTATTGTTATCTTAAAAACCGAAAACATGTAAAATGGTACTGAATATGCAAATGTGTGTATAAGCATGTAGATACTGGTCTGGATAAATCTGTCTATATGGAAGCGTAGTGCATTTGGCTGGTTTATGCCGCATATGTTCATCACTTGCTATCTTTTATGTGTATCACACACACAACATATTCTCACTTATTTTTTCTTGACCTGCAGCATAATTTTGTTTTTAAATCCAGTTTCATGAAATAATTTCACATTTCCCAGTGCTACTGTTTTCTCTTGCACAAAGATGGCTATTAGAGTCAACGTGGAATGTTAATTACCAGAAACGGTGGCTCTTGGATTAATGGGATAGTTGATAATACCTGCATGCAAAAATGTCTCATCAAGGTGTTTTTTTAAGATTTAATTAATTAACCATGTGGCTCGGATAGCAGGCATTGACCATTCACTTGAATAGTCCTTTATCAGGCTTTTTCAGAAATCTCTGTTGTTTAGCTTTTAGAGATGATTAGTACAGGAAAAGCAAGGAGAGGAATGGAGGTGTGTGAGATGTCGCAAGGGAATAAGTAGCCCTTTGTCCTGTCATGAACTATAAAAAAACAAACCACATTCAAACAGGGTTTAATCACGGCAGTGGTCTGTACACATTGCTCTTAGGGCTAGATACATCCATAAATAATGTATAGACTTGGGGAGTAGGATGACAAAGTTGTTCACAGCTTATTCTTCACTGCATATAGTGGACTATGAGATGATTTATTATAGTTTCTGAAAGCCTTTTGGTGCAATCACACTAGATCCTCTTTTCAGTCTTGAAAATTTAGCAAACTACCAAAAATAGGTCAAAAGAGCTTGCCTTGTGAACACTTTGGTTTTGGGAAAATCTGCCAGCACCTAAAATAGGCATCATTTTGTGATTGATCTGAAAGCTTTTAACTGATTCTTTGCTGCTAAAGTAAAAAGCCTCACATTATCTACTTAATTCATTTTCTTTCATGTGTTTTTGTAACAGATGGGGGCACATTCTTCCTAGAGATGAGTCTGAGCCACAAAATTCTGAGCAGGATTTTGAACTCTCCAAATCATGACAAATTTGCTCATATTGGAGGAACAGATACAGTGGCTGGTCATGAAATTCCCACTATCCCACCAATATGCTTCAACCATAGTAGTATATAGTTTCAATGGCACACTCAGTCCTTGATTTGTATTCTATGGCTGCCAATAAAAGGGTTGTTTGTGATGGAATTTACGATGTCAACACCAGCCACTGGGAACTGGACTGAGATCACTGAATTGATTTCAGATAACCACTGAACATCTGTCATACAACAATCTTTTAATCAGTGGATCTCAAAGCAGTTTACAAAGAGAAGTAAGTGTCATTATCCCCATTTTACAGATAGGGAAACTAAGGCACAAGGAGGAAAATGACTTCCCAAAGTCACTCAGTAGCAAAGCCAGGAATAAAACCTAGATCGCCTGAGTCTCAGTCCAGTGCTTGAGCCAATAAGTCATGTTGGTCAGTTATTACAACTATCCACCTAAGCTGGTGTTCTAGATACAAAATATCTCCATGGCTAGACTCCTGAGATACCTGAACTTCCAACAACAGAATTGCAGGCCTAACATTCACAAGGGGTCAATGATATGGACAATAGATGACTATGAGATTCATTCCACTAAGATTATGAAACTCATGTTAAACCTCTAGTTCCCATTCAGATTATGTTTCTGCATAAATTTCCTAGGACGTTCTTTCATTTCTGCTCTGTACATTTCCTATCTTATCAAAAGCATAATACAAAAATTGATAATGTAACAAAAAAATCAATGGTAAAAACATGTGATAAAAAAACCTCAGTTACAAAAGGCCAAATTTAAAATAGCCAAAAAAGTAAAACAGAATGTAGGTCAACTTGTCTTCTCTCTAGTTTTGATAAGGTCACATTTAGGAATCAGTAAAAACAATATTGTACAATACTGCAGTCTCCTTATGTAAATCTTTTGCTGAAGACAAGGGGCAATTTTGCATGTGCAAGGATTAACCATTGTAAATTCCTTGTTTGAATTGTACTCTCAAATGAGGATCCCTTTTGTATTTTGGCCGTTCAAATGTCATGAAAATTATTTTCTTATCTGGCTTTTTGAGGAACACACATCAAGGGTCACATTTTCAAACAGTGGCCTATAACTCTGAATGCCCAGGTACACACATCGACATTGATATGCAGAATTGTTGCACTTTGAAATATGGGTTCCAAATTAGACTATATGAGTTGCATGGGCAAATGGCTTGGCACTCAAAATATTAATATCCAGAATTAGATGCTCGGTCACAGCTACATGAAAATTTAGCCACAATTATTTTTGATCAAGCTGATTAGTCATTTTAGGTGGGGGGCCTAAATGGCCCAAATCTTCCTCTGGTGTAAACTGGTTTATCTTCATGAAAGTCAGTAGAGGTAGGTCGATTGAGGATCTGGCCCACATACTGTAGATGGAAGCATCATCCTAGTTGGATTTGAAACCTCTCCTGAACCAGAATCAGATATTTTCCCATTAGGCTGCAGTGGTCTTCATTCTCCTTTCACTTACACAAGTTTAGCTCCATTGATTGCAGATGAGTTACTCTTGATTTATGCTATTTTAACATGGAGGAATATTAGGTCCAGATTGGAGTATATGCTAAAATACTACTGTTATCGCTATGTGTTATGTTAGCAGTAAGGACATGTGACACAATAACCTCCCATGGCAGGAACGATTCAACATTGGGTCTGATTTTATTCTCACATTATTTTTACATCGGTATAGCTCCATTAACTTCAATTGAGTTGTTCCTCACAACAGTCTAAGTGAAAAGTGAATTGGCCCCAACATATTATAGTGACATTCCACAGAGTAATTTTAAATAATTCTATTCTTTGTTCATTATATTTGAATTTTTAATTTGCACAGAAATCTGTTAGAATGCTAAAGGCCAGATCCTTAGCTGGGGAATATTGGTGTCCCTTCACTGACTTGGTCCTCAATCAATAAACACTGAAACTGAGTTCTAATAATGTGTAAATTGCTCTCATAAAAAAACCCTCATCACTATAATTTTAAAAAATCAACAAATACCATATTTTTTAAAATCTACATTATTTTTCATTTTGCAATATGAAAATTGATCTCTGTTTTCCTTCCAAAAACAAGAGACTGGTATTCTTTACGGTACACTCCTGCTCACATTATGAATTACATGTCACATTTTGCAAAGCTATAACTGCAACTGAAAGAGTGAAGGTTGATAAAATCTACTCCAGGTTCCTCAGTGTCAGGGTACTTATCAGCCTGCAAATTGCAAGACCAAGATTTAGGGCGGGTAAAGAAAAGAAAGAAAGAAAAAGAAATGGATGCTGAATGACTAGTTCAGCGTTCCTTGAAGAGAGCTCTGATAATATAACAATGGGACTGTGCATATATATGGCACTTGAGATGCAAGGATCTCGGCACATATTATGAACATTAGTAAGACTGCAAGGAGCTCTGCACACGGTGCGCTCACGCAGGCTCCGGGCCTTAGTCTCACAGTCCTCCTACGAGATCCATCTTACAAATGAGGAGACCATGGCCCAAAGAGGTAAGGACCGACTGCGACACTCTTTTGATTTTATTGCAGCCAAACTGACTCATGCCCATCACTTGAAGAGTGGAGCATCAAATGGAAAAGCCAGTCTCTTTTTACTTTATTTTTCTAGAGCACAGATTTCTAGGTGGGAGAATTAAGTCACTGTATTTAATTTGGAAATATTCATACTGTGTGGGATATTTGTCACCTGAACCTGACCATTACTAGTATCTGAAAACCCTGGAGAAAGAGTCACAGCCTATTCTTAATGATCCCTACCATATTAGGGTGCACACTTGGGGTTACGTTCTACTGTTGGCTATGCATTTGCAACCCCTTTATAGACAGTGGGAGTCTGTAAGGATGCGCAAGACATTGTGACGGTGGAATGCTAAGGGCGCTCTCATCCTCGACTCCAGGAAAGGAGGGGGTGCTCACCCCCCCCCCCCACACTCCGGGGTATGTCTGTGCTCATTTCCCCACACACACACACACACTCCTGGGAAGGAAAGGGTGCTTATTTGCCCCCCCACTCCTGGGAAGGAAAGGGTACTTTCGGTCACTGTTATCAGTCTTTGCCCTGTTATCGCATATTTCCCATGCCAGACTTGGCTCTCATGGTTTGCTTGCCTTGAAATGAAACACCTGCTTACTAACAAGATAGAAACAAGGTATTAGTTATTCATGAGGTATGCATGAGATGCAAATGTTCCTGTTATTTCTTTGCCTGTGTGCCCACACGCAGTGGGCTTCTTCCCCGGGCATTGCTCCGATGTGCCGGGTCCCCGTTTAGTGACAGCAGTGAGCGGAGCTCCCGCTGCAGGTGTGTCACTTTGCCTTCAATAAACTTACTACTTCTATTCAACAGCTGTTTGTGTGCATCGTTCCTATGGGACACAAAAGTACCCTGCAACAGAGTCAATGTACGTATTCTGGTATAATGTCAAACAATATTTGGCCAGTGATTTTTAGGAATCCATATTGTCTGAGTTCTTTTAGCATATAGAATAGACAAAAATGAAAGCAATTTATATTACAATTGCAAGTCATGAGCAAATATTGCCCATTATTCAGACCAAAAACTCACAATATAAACACTACCTTTTAATCACAACCCCCTACTGACCAAAACAAATAGGAAAATAATGTAATCTAAAAATAAAAACCCTTCCTCCCACCCCGAACAGATTTTTGACCCTGAAAATGAAGAAGAGCCAGAAACTACATGAAGTCCACCAGGGACTTTACTATTGTTATTGATGTTACATGGAACATACTACAGCTCAGTTACTAGTAACAGTATAAAACCGAGAGAGAGAGATTGATCCTCAACTGGTAAAAATCAGAATAGCTTCACTGAACTGCACCCAAAAATACCAGCAGAGTAGCTGGCCTTGAAATTCTTGAATCTAAGATGTAAAAAAAAAGGAGCTTGCAACCAATACATGGTACTTTATCCAGTGTGCAGCAGTGGCTTAAGCTTTTCAGATTCATGTTCCACTACAAGGCTGTCTTCCTTTTAATTAGCACTCCAAGAAAATGCACATGGCTACCACACAAGGCAGATGAGTAATACTTGTTAGTCTAAGCCTTGTAAAGGATCCTGCTGACTTTTACACACACACACACACACACACACACACACACACCCCTCTGTTGCAGTCTACATTCTTTAGAATTACTGCCAGTAAGAACTTCCTTCACTCTGTGTTCTATTTATTTGTTTGAGCAGGTAGAATATGTACAGTCTATCAGGCAATTCACATAGAGGTTTTAATAGCAGAATGTAATTCCTCAGCACAGGAAAAATGAAAGTGAAAGGTCTATGAATTATTGCAAACCCACTCAATCTCTTCTGGCCATGCAGCAGAGCCCTGAACTGTAAAGGCTTTTTTTCTTGTGGTTAAGTTACCATGGAAGATGAAATAGTCACACAGATGTACTGGTCAGTAGAAACTGTTATTACTAGCTGTACACTGACTATAAATACTTTTTTGTTCTGATTTATAACCTCTGTCTACTGTATAAAGAAAAAAAGACTCCAGAAATATTTGTTTGTTTTAAAATAACTTTTTCAGACAAAAAGTTTTCTTTTTCCAAAATAATATTTTTGGATGTTAAACCTCTGTTGTGAAGATGCATCAGATAATTTGCCAGGCGGTTTGGAAATAAAACTCATTTCTGTTACAGTGAAGTTATTTTCTGCTCCATGAATATCTCCCAACACATCTTGGCTCCAGACCATATTGTTTTGTGGTTTGTTATCTTGCTGTCTTCCTCAAGGATTACTGCATGGCTTGGAGTATAAACTAAATGCTGACTGAATTTCTTCGCAAAGCAAAGTCCATTCTCCGGATCTCTGAAGGACCTCCTGAACAAGCGTGCAAGTTTATCTTTAAGTGGTTAGTTTTTATGCTGGACAACAGAACGTTCCATGTATAAACGTAAGGAGGAAAGCGGTGAGTGGGAGAAGGAAGGATAATGTAGTAGATAGGGCCCTGGATTGAAACTCAGGAGAACTAGGTTCAATGCCCAGCTCAGATACAGACTTCCTATGTGACATTAAGCTACTCATCTAATATACGTCTGCCTCCGTTTCCCATATGTAAAACAGAGATCATGCCCACTAGGGTGCTGTGAGGATAAAATCCATTTGTAGTTGTGAGATACTCAGATACTATGGTGACAGGGGCTATATAAGTACCAAGGTAGATGGATAAATAGAGAGTGAGAATACTGCCTCATAGTCATCGAGTCACTCACAGCTAGCATCTTGAGCAAGGCCTAAACTAAGAACCTCACCAGCGTGACAAAGATCACCTGTAACTCAAACTCTTCTCAGATACACCTATTCTTTACCCACCTGGTGTCTCTTTTTATCCTGTGAACTTGTAATACACTGGGCAGAGAGACAGCTTGAGGCTTATTGGTCTAGATGCTCTGCTGTGCCCAGTATACACTTGGTGCACTGGGAAGGGGTGCAAATGACCCATTTGCCACTCCCAGGTCCTGAGGCCGGTTCTAAGCTCGTGTACAGCAGCCTCCATGAGCTGCTGTAAAATACACTATCTGACTATGATCCTCTCGGGGCCATTAACTCGTGGAAAATTCCTGGGCAATAGAGTTCCACACCCCCTCTTGCTTCCAATGCCAGGGGTCGTATACATGTGGCGTGTGCCACAGGAACTAGCTTGCCCGTTCTACATTCACTGGGAGACTGGGGAAATCTGGCACTTTAGTGTCTCCTTCGTGCAACCAGAACAGGGCAAAAGGGTCAGATCCTGACAAAGAACCTGGCTCCCCACCTCTCCATGGTTAGTAAAATGCCTGGCACTTACCACCTCTAGCTCCAACCTCCAATGAACGACGCTACACTTGTACTGACTCTCAACATGCTTATGCACCCTGCAACACAAGAGCTCACAGAATCAGGGCACTTTATGCCTGTCCTTTCGTTTCTCTCCATGTAAAATGGATGTTCATCATTCTAAGAAGCCCATCCAATTTAAAATTTCAGTAGACTCAACCTCCTTTCCCTGAAACACAGGGGAGAGAACATGTTTCAAATCACATACCTTACATGGATAAAAACTCAAGCTTCCTGACAGTTCAGGTAAAGCGACGATACAAACAGAAGCCCGTCCATGTCAGGCCTGCGCCCATTTTACAATGTGCTCAGGTCACCATCAAACTTTGTGATGAGGAATGTGTGTAACAATTTCACCTTGTTTGATTGAAATATTTGCATTATAACTTGTTGGGGATGAAACAAAAGTATTAGGAACTTAATACTTCACATTGGTTTTGGTCTGTGAATTTTTGAATCATCTAGAGAATATGAGCTCCTTGATGAAAAGTACTATTTTGTGTTATGAACCAGAAAATAATGGGCTATCACACTATAGAAAGTGGTCCAAAGCATCTATCTTTAATCTTTTTGTGTAAGTGTTCTAGACACTGTAATTTCCAATAACAATAATGGAATAAATACCTCATTAACCCCTTTAAAGCTTCCAGCACCATGACAATATCGAAATGAACTGTCAGTGGAACAGGCATTGTTCAGTAAGACAGTAGACCAGAAAGTTAATATTGAGCTATATCCTCAATGAGGTAACTGAAATGTATCCTCATTCTCAACTATCTGATGGCTTATATGTTGTCACTAACGTACAAGGAGAAATCTAAAGGGATCATAAATAATTTCACCTTTGCAACAAGAGATAAAAACAGCATTTACGGATCTTTGGAAGGAAGCTTTGTTTAGACAGAGTTTAACTCTCAGAAGACCCACTGCTTGAACTTCACAATTATGCATTTCTGATCCATAAACCTATTGATATGGTACTATACTAGTCATAAATTAGTATCTGGACAGACTAATACCCACTGGTGTGCTGAATGTCATGGATATTTATTGAATGGGAAGTAAAAGTGTAATGTCGAGTTTGAGTAGAATATTCACATAACAATAAAAAGTATAGATTTGGCTTTAGGGAACAATTCACTGTGCTTGAATGCATCAAAAAGGAAAGTAGGAAACTTGTTCAAAAATATGAAGAATTTAATTATTAAGTATGGTTAGATGGTGAAAGTCTCTAGATCCAAATCAAAGCCTGCGGGTGAAAGCAAAGAAGGACTATATTATACAGGACAGTGGACGTTCTATTGACTTGAATAACATGGTAATAGTCATTGCGATAAAAGTACCACGAAAATGAGTTGTGGGGGAAAGGGGAAAAAAGGAATTGTGCCTTGGCTTTGAATCTAGTCAAACATCTTCTTTGTAGGAACGTAACAGGAAGCATTATACCTTGCCCTTCATTCATGCAGAGTAGTGTCTTGTAGTCCTCCAGAACATGGACAATGGGCCAAATATTTCTCTCACTTACACTGCAGCAATTACATTGGGGTAAGGTGACCAGATGTTACGATTTTATAGGCACAGTCCTGATATTTGGGGCTTTTTCCTATACAGGCACCTATTATCCCCCACTTGCTGTCTGGTCACCCTACATTGAGGTGTCATTGCTACAACAGAGGAAGTAGTCCCAAAGTATGCTGGATATCAGTATTTAGTTTAAAATCATAATGCAATTCTCAAACAGTTGTACGGAGATAGACAGAGGAAAATATCAGAGATGAGTTCCACCATGTAGATCTGAAGGAAGAATTTTGCCCTTTATCAAAACGTCAAATATGCATTTTTTGAATAAAATACCCAGTCATTTTGGAAAAAATACTAAGCTGAGGTGTTTAGCCAAGAGAAGTAGGACACTCATTTCTAGGTGGGAAAGAAGCATGCAAGTTCTCTAGGCAGCTTTGCAAATCTCAACCTTAAAAGTAATCCAACTGCTTTTTCAGACACTAGTTGCTTGTATATTAGAATCATACTCAATCCAAAGCAACAGTGGGTGGGATTTTCAAAAGCACCCAAGTGACTTAGGAGCACAAGTCGCATTAAAAATAAATGAGCCTCAGGGTTTGGGTGTCCAGCCTGGGATACTCTAAAGGGGCTTGATTTTCAAAGAGCAGGTGTTCAAACCAACACTTTCTGGTAATGAGGGCCCACTTAAGGTGGGAGAAATTTGGGCACCCAAAACACAAGACACCCAAATCACTAACACTTTTGAAAATGTAGGCCATAGAAAACAACCAAAAAAATACATGAAGGGCTACACCGAGACATTAAATTACAGCACTGGGATGTCAATGCCATTTGGGCTGATTGCAAAATTTGAACCCTGAACCTTCAATAAGAACCTCTAACCACTTTAGCTAATGGTCTAAGTCCCCTGGCTGGAAGCCAAAGCAGACTCATAAACCTCTGTGGCTCAGCTATTCACAGGACACGTAGCATACCCTGAATAGTGGGTTACAAGCAATTGAGGTGTGAAATGGCATCTCCCCATGAGGAGTTCTGGGGTGCATGCTTCCCAAAGCTCTCACAGAGTGCACTTGTTACCCCGCTCTCAAAGAGGGTGCAGTGTGCTCTCCCTTCCATAGCCAGGCAATTTGGTTGGGGCACAGGGCCATGACTCTGTCTCCCTCTTACACTCCCAGAGGGCTCAAGTGGGACTTCAGTTGTGCATAGGCTTTAGGCTAGTCCTCTACATGGAGATAAATTTGACCTCAGTGCCTAACCCCCGTTATTCCATTCTTTTGTTCTCGAGTAGAGATGTCTGATTTGGCTAATTTCTCCCGCACTTACACGGTGACTTACTAGTGTGAACAAATTTTAAATAGGGACCAATTAAGATATTCTAAAGTTACTGATTTATTCAATTAATTTAGCCTCTTTGTCATGGGGTGACACTGGCCCTTTAAGAAGGAAGAGCCCAGTGCATCTGTGACTGGTCACCTGGCCCCAGCTGAACTTCAGAGAGCGCACCTGGGCTCTCCTCCTCCTAGAAGGAGGACTGGGCAGTCAGAGCCTGAGAGAAATCAGACTTCCTACACATGGTGGAGAACATTGGCACTTTGACAAGTCCCTGTCCAGAGATCCCTTCAAGGAATGAAGGCTGGCCTCACATCATGGAAGATCAAGGATTAGAGAATTGTTCCCTGAAGGACTGTGTGGGGAACTTGGGGAACCTTTTGTGAAGCATACAAACTTATATAGAATGTCTTATGTGGGTGTAGGAAATGGTTTTGTTTTGTTTCAGTCTAAGAAAAGTCTGGAGTTGGTATGTTTATTTGGAGTCCACTTTTGAGTGAGGTCTCTAGAGGAAGGGTATTTTTAGAAGGCTTGCCTTACAGGTACATCACTTGGAGTTGATGTCCATGAGGGAAATGGAAATCCAATGTATCTTTATATGTTTGCTTTGGGAATTGAAGAACACTTTCACTACAAGGCTTTTAGAGAATGACTACACTGATGTATCTGAATGAATTATGCCAAGTGGCAGGCTTTGCATCAGACACTAAGAAGCTGTGTTCCTTTCATGGGAGGACAAAAAAAAAGGGAAACTGAGGATGGATCCACCCATTGTGCCATGGCCTGATGCTGCAGGGTGCTTGTCTGGGAGGCCACCTCTTTATACTCTTTCTGTTTGTGCAAAATTCACTCCTGTGCCAAGGGACTGCACAATGCCCATGGTCTGCTTAAGTCCCAGATATCACGGAGGGCAATGGCATACATCATTCACCCAGTTCTGTTGCCAGCAGGGACATACAGAATAAAGTGGTCATAGCTAGACTGTCCATGCAGTTAGCCTGAGCAAAAACACACTCATACTGTCATTACTGTTACTTCATCCTGCCTCTCTTCTCTATACACCTATCTGTGTCTTTCATCCACTTGTTGAGCCTCGTCATTTACCAAGACTGTAAGCATCTTGGGATGCACTGGAGATGGCTGGGTTTTGTTAGGCACCCAATTCCCATTGAAGTTCAAGGCCTCTAAACCAATTCAATGGCTCCTAACTCCCACAGGTTCCTTTGAAAATCCCTGCTACATATTTGTACTGCACCGCGCACAATGGGGAGCCTATCACAGATAGAAATAATATTTAACAATAAAAGTTGAAATGAAATGGGACAAAAAGGGAATTTTCCCTGCACCCACTCCTAGGTCTATTCTCTTCTCCATTGGTCCACACTAACGTTAACAGGAATTATGCCTGTTCTTTGGACTCTGTTCCTGCAAACAGGTGCCCAAGTGTGAAATTATGCAGGCCTAGACCCTTATATGTGTGCAAACTCCACTAAAATCAGTGGGACTCTGTTTAATGGTCTATACCAGAGTGCCTGTGTGCAGGGCTGGGACTGTGGTTTGTAACTTAATAAGGTGGGAACAATTTTTTTAGACTTCATTGTTTGTTAGATACACTTTTTACTCAAATTCTGTGACTTGGTCAATAAGCAATTAGTATTTTATGACAAAATGCAAGTGGTAGTGTTAATAGAGGTTTGTAAGTACATGCACACATGAAAGCTGAGGATAATTTTTATGACTCCAGAAGAACTGTGGGTAGCAAACAGAAGTCAATATTTATGACCACAAGGACTGTACCCTATCAATGCCTTCAGAAAATTGATACTAATTAACTGAACTGAGTAACGCTACATACACTTGCTCACAGACCTACTGGTATATCAACTAGTTCAGAATTTTTCAAAGGGGGGAAATGATTAACATATTTTATCAAAAAAGAAATTGGTGGCCAGTCAAAATATACAATATAAAGTCCCAGTTTAAAGTACTTTAAAATCCTTTATTATCATACAATTTCATAAGTCATTAGTTTACAGATTTATAATATAAAACAAAAATATTTTAAAGAGAGTCTTTTATATATGAGCATGATAAAAATGGATTTAGTTTTTGCAATGACGCAAAGTACTTTCACTGAAAATTTCAAACTCTTATGATTTTAGTATTAACCTTTATATAACCTCCATCATGCCTCTCAGCCTTGCCCTCAAAACAAATGAGCTAACACTCCTCACAGCAGTGTTATCATATTCCACTCTTTATTATTTCACTTGCTAAATGTTTTCTTTCCTAAGACACTCAAACTGATTTAATAGCCTTCCTGCTTAGGCTCTGCCTTATGCACAGATGTACAAGACTTTTGCATCAATTTAAAGTCCAAATGATGAATGGAATTTAATGTTCTTTTTTGTACAGTTCTGTATAACACTAAACAATGGCCAATGCAGTCATTCATGATCAGTTTTTTGTCTTGTTTTTAATTAGCTTCCTATCTGGAGGGGCGGTGTGAAAAATTGCACCCTGGGCCTTAGTACATCTTTCTTTTATAAAATGTATGTACAACAAATAAAAAGCACATTTTAACCTACCTGCTACCTATTACGTTAAATGTCATTGCTACTAAAGACTGGCAGCGCCGCTATCAAACGCCCTCATTATTTTATTCCTGCTCTAGTTTGGGTATAGTCAATCAAATCACACTAGATTTATGTCAGATGCTAACAAAATACAGCATAAATAGAGCCATTGAGTACAATTCAGTGATTCTGTGTTTATTCAGCTCTAAGCTATGAAGCTAAAGTGGATACCATTTATAACCAAGACATGCATTCTTCATGGCCATAAGAGTTAGCAGGCCATAGCTAGAGCACTTTTAAGCCTGAGAAAATATAAAGTGTTCCTATGAGTGGACTCAATTTTTTTGAAGTATACAAATTAATAACTTATATAAAGATAGAAAACACTACCATGACTATAGCTCAAATATTTTGTTTGGAAAAGTTGTTTGATGGACCTAAAATAACCTTATTTGCAATGGAGGCCTCATTATTAATGGTTAGTGATTTTAATACTTTCAAAAGGTGACTTTCTACGGGAAAGATTTTAGGAGTATGGCTACAGTTACAAGGCTTCCATTCACATGGACCTTTGCAGATCTTTTACCCTGGCTCAGAAGAAAGCTTTGTATATCTGGGCCTTCAGTCTCATGAAGCCAATTTTGTCCATGCAGAATTACTGAAGTCCTGTTTCACTTGCTGGATTTACAAAAGGGCTATGAAAACAGCAGCCTTAGAATGTCAGGGAAGAGCCATTCACATAGAATTCTATGCACATGTTCCTCACTTCCATATTCAACCATGATTTCTACCTGATCCAACCAAGAGCAGTGAGTATTGTTCAGTGAAGGATTTAGTCTCTCTGGAAAGTCAGATTTTGGCAAGACTAAAGGTTCAGTGAAACCTCAGGATTTCCTAGGTAGGGGAACCAACCAGACTATTTATTTTTAATCTGGAATCTCAACTTTCTGAAGGTCTTATGACATCAGTCTGCAGTGAAGTGCATGTTAGGGTTAAAAGTGCATTGAAAAGTGAACACGAAGCCCTTGTTATAACTTTGCTCCACTGCCTT
Organism: Dermatemys mawii; assembly: GCA_007922305.1. Taxonomy (NCBI): domain Eukaryota; kingdom Metazoa; phylum Chordata; order Testudines; family Dermatemydidae; genus Dermatemys; species Dermatemys mawii. The sequence goes on along the minus strand of ML677326.1, from coordinate 11,606,054 downwards.
CAAGTATACAAAAAACAATGTGCAGGAAAAAGCAATTGATGTGGTTTGAAAAATCAACACAAGTCACCGAACAAGTAGCCATCCTGAAAGAAAGGTGCCTATTCACACTGTTAACACGCACACAATGGGTAGAAGAACGCCTCTTATATTAGCACTTGATGATACTTTTTCAAGTACCCATTTGGAAAGCCCGGTTGACCCACTGGTGCCTAGCAGTCACCAGAAAGGTGTTCAGGCCTGGCAGTTGGATCTCACCTTTGACTCAGGCCCTGAGAGCAGCCATTACACTGCCACAAGTAGAGATGACCATATTAACTCAGATGTCACCCTATGGCTTTGCCAACCAGATTGTTTATGTGGCTAAGGGCATGGGCCAAACAGATGACAAGTTATTGTTGCTAGAGGCAACTCTGAGTCATGGTACACATCTGTGAATGCACTTTTTGTAGGGCAGCATAGGCAGTGACTCGCCCCTGGGTTCCTTCCACTTTAGCTCAGACCTTGCCCACTTGTTCTGGGATTAGATTCCTCAACCAGCACATGTGACGTTTCGATTACTGCATGGCACCATGTATGGCAGCCCACACATTGCTGTAAAAATGGTTTGCTGGGCCAACATGGCTAACATTTGACAAATTTCCCAGGCTTAAACATAGCAATATGGCAACTTCCATCGGAGCACTTAGCAACCAATACATTAAGCCTCACAACAACCTCAGGGGAGCGTTAGCATGTTGCATATGGGGGGAAATGAGGCACAGAATGATTGAGGAAAGCAACTCAGCAAGCCAATGATAGAGACAGGGTTAAAGCTTGGGACTCCAATTCCTTGCTCTAAACATGAGGACATGCCTCCTTTTTACCACAGCACAGCCTCTATGCACCCGTGCACAGCTTCAGCCTGGAGTTTATGGAAAACATCAAGCCTGACAATACATTTGATGATGATTAATAATAATAATTAAAAAAATCCCTGGAATATAAATGATTCCCTGTAATACCAATCTAAATGAGTTTCCCACCCAAGGGAAGTTCATTACCCTTGATTAGCAGTCTTTTATTTTTAAATATTGACAACAGAGTATAAAGCTCTGTTAGAATATTTAGACTCGTGACAATGTGCTCTCCTGCTTAATGACAGTTGAGTCTGAGCTAGTGCCATTGGGCATATGGATGGGAATGAAGAGTATATTATGAGTAAGAGAAGGAGAATGGAAAGGCGGGTGCTTTTATTTTTCTTTATTTACTTTTCCGTGGATCGGCCTGTTAAAATAATGGCAACCCAGCGATTGAAATGATCCTAGGTCTCTGTCAGACAAATCACGGCTCAACTTATTTTCTTTCAGTTACATCAGAAAGTATGAACTCACAACCTTGGCCCGAGCTCTTTTAATCGTACCCTGACAGGGCAAGAATAATTCACCGGTTGAGCTAATCAAAGGTGAAAAGGGAGAATCAGTAAATGTCGTATCCTTTTGCCACTTTCATCAATCCGACTAACTGAATTTGAGCTAAAGCTTGGCAAATTTTCTGCAAAGGGAAATTAATATGTAACACATCTGAGGCCTGATGCGGGCCTGTAAAATTGGAAAGCCTGCGTTATATCAGAGGGCGATTATTGAGAGAGAGAGAATGTCCAAACCCTAGGTAATCAGAAAGAAGCCTCTGTGTATCTCTCTGCTTTGATAGCACTCTGACCTACTAGCCGGGCACTTGAGTAGAAATTCTTCTTCTTTTCAATTTTTCCCCATCAGGAATACATTCTATTGCCCATTTCTGTTGCCCACACATGATTGAATCAATTCAATTACGTTGGAAAAGTTGATACATATTCAGGCCATGAAGACACTCAGGATAGAAGGAGAGGAAAAGAGACAAAGAAATCCGTATTTACTCAATAATAAGTTTCATTTGGAGGAGGTTTGAAAACAATTCTCTCTCGCATTTGTCCCTGTCAGATCACATTATTCACAAATGAAGTTTACAAAATATCAATTCAATTTCAATAAGAGAGCCTGAATCTCAACACGCGAGGGCTGAATTTACCAAATCATAACACTTGAGGGGACCCTGGTGGCTTCCAAATATTTTCCAGTCAGAGGTAATCAAAAGCAGACTGCTGAATACTAATACATTCAATTTCACCCCTTTTGTTCGCATCTGTTCCCTTATAATACTATTTTCTACACTTCCAAATCACTGATGATGGCAGTCTGGAAAAAAAAGGAGGGTGGGGGCTATCTTACAGCCTAGACAGTTTTGTGAAAAACACTCTCAAATATTTACAAGATCCTCTCTTTTTAAAATCAATTTGTTGATGAGTAAACTAGGGAGCAGTGGCACAGATCACCAGAACTTCCCCCAACATCATCCCCAACTGTCTTCTAATCACAACATATGTTTCCAAAACTAGCTGCTTGCATTAAAATTTGGTAACTAGACAAAAAATGTCACTTCCTCCTCAATTTATCCCTACTTATTGCAGCAGTAAGGAGGGATACATTGCATGCTAACAAAGGGCCAAGTCCTATGAAATGCTGAGTTCTTTCATCTTGATGGACATGACCCCATTCTCAATGGGAAAAATCCCAGTTACTGCAATGGGTGCTGGTTCAGGCCCCAGTTGAGTACAAGTCACATGTAATTCAGAACAATTTGCATTTCTCTAGTGTCTGCTATCTCAGAACTTCCAAAGCCTTTACAAATATTAATGAATTAAGCCTCATGGTATTCAATGAAATCAAGGAGGATTATTGTGCCCATTTTACAGGTGGAACACAGAGGCACACTGCAGGTAAGTGACTATGTACACACTTAAGCAGCATGTTCAGTATTTTGCTGTCTTCCAAGGGTAGGAACAAGCTACTGGTTCCATTTCCAGTTCTGCAGGTGTGTCTGTTTCAAAGCTGCGGCATGTTTAGTTACAGAAAAGCAATCACTAACCCACAGCCAAAATAGTGTCCATCTTGGGCTTTGGGTATGGTATGTTTGCAGGGAAATTCCCAATCTACGGGCAAAAGGAGGAAATGTTTCTGGGCAGGTTGGTTTTAAAAAAATCACCTGTTCGAAGGTATTCAGTGGGGCTGGAAAGTTAGAATAAGTCCCAGCGGGGAGAATTAATGGGCAGAGAGCAGGGGGAGGTGGTCAAACATACAAAATATGGGGAATACATAATGGTGCATAAAGGTTCATTGGCACGAGTTAGGGAATACCACATTACCATGAGTTATACAGTTTATCCCAGATGTGCACTAATAAACTTTTATACCATGCAACAGCATCATGTATCCAGGATATGCCAGAAAAACTGTATTAGAAACATTAAAAAAAATGTTATTCGTACTACTGTTTTTTATTTCTCTGCCTGTAAAGCTTGGTGCCTTCGTTGTCATGAGTCTAACTCTTCAGAGTAGAAAAGTAACTATGAAAAACCTCTAAAAATAAACTTAAAATTACATAAAAATATCATGAGTTTGAAGTTTATCATCTGTGGAGCTACCAGAGCTAGAAGCAAGTGTAGGGTCCGAAAGGGAAGTTGGCAGTCTCCATCTCCTCTCTTATTTGTAGCCCCACAGCTTCCTGAGACATTGGACTTTAAATCTGTGTCATATTTCTACACAGGAAAACCTGTTGCTAGGCCAGGACTGAATCTTGCCAGCCTTGGGTAGATATAATTTATAAAAGGAGGAAATAGGTCTGTGGCAGTTTGAGTTGTTGGGTTTTTTGTGGATGGCTGCTTGATGGCATGGAAGGGTTTGGAATATTAGAAAGGCCCAAAGGAGATGGATTAGTGGTCAGGTGATGCAGTCATGGGATTTTTGACACAAGTGTAGCTGTAATTTTCCTGGGTACCAACTCTACATATATCTATAAATATAAAGGACACACTCACACCACACCAGGGTCCTAAGCTTCAGTTTACTTAATGGATCAGGTCCAAGCTACCTTAGACATCAAATCTCCATCAACAAGCTGCCAATAGAGTTGTGCTCCTCTGGGACAATGGAATTCTGCAAAACCCGAAACACAAAAAGCAAGAGCAGAGCACAAAAGCATCCTCAGCTGAGGCAGACTGGCTGTGCCACAGACTTCTAGAGGACAAATTCAAGGTCTAGCCTTTAGAAAGCACAGAAAACCTTCCTGGTTTGTTAACTTTTCTCCTCCATATTCAGAGCAACATTCATTACATCAATTGCCCCCTCTCTTTTTCACCAAAGGAGAGACGTTACCCCAAGCAAAGCTTTCACTATCACCAAAGAAAAGCCAGAGATCCCATGAAGTCAATTAGGAATGTCGCTATTTTATGAAGAAGGCAGTCAAACTCTATGGGGGTGAGCGGCAGTATAAAACTCCTAAGATCAATAGATATATGCTCATAGGTATACATATGCAATGGTTAAAGCAGATTCAAATGAGAGGGGGCACTCACACTGTGGCAACCAAAGAGGAGGAGGTGCTGTAGAAGAAACTGGCCAGGGAAAGGAAAGAGACCTTTTGCCTGTTCGTCCTTACTTTAGCCTCCTATTTAGGCATCCGTGTGCGCACATTGTTATCTACATCTGCATACATACACATGCAAGAACATCCTGTATGTACACAGTAGTAAGTATAATAAATTACTCACAAGACTTGCAAACAAATGTCATTTATGACTATGGGATGCTGCTAAAAAATATGGCGCAAATTGTTTAGCACGAAATTTTACTTTTAATCTCATTCCATTATATTTCCACTGCAGAGTTCTTCCCCTCCCTGACTTTTTTCTGGCATAACATGGAACGATATATGGCATATTAACCCCATGCTGTTATAAAAATGGTTTTATGCTTTGGAAATTATGCCAAGACAAAACCAAATAGCTCAACTTAATTTTTCAACATTCATGGGTTATTGTGAACTATCAAACCAATACTTGCAAAAAAAATTATATTAAAATGGCGGTTAATATAACAATTTACAAACCATACCCTTTTAAAATATAGCAATTGTTGTTCTTAGCTCTATGGAGACCACAGACTGTGCAGACAACGATTAAGGAATACAAGGTTTTCTTTATAGATTAGGAGGGTGAAAATGTGTAATTGGAAAAGAAAGTGAAGACTCCCTACATTAAGGCATATGTCCATTTGGCACGGACATATGCCTTAGTGGATTACTGTTATCAGTCTCACCACATAAACTAACAAGAGTGCTTGGCATCTACCCTTTTTTAAAAGTATCTTTAGAAATGAGAGAAAATAAGCATTTAATGGTATTTTGAGAATATTTAAACCTCCTTTTTATATTTTAAAATTGATCCCAGGGTTTCTGGCTCACGCTATGAACGGTGACCCTGAATTTGTGAAATGCTAGGCCTAGATCCTATGGGAACTCAAGAGACACAGAATGAGTTTTGGTCATTCCACTGTCTCAGCTCATTGCAGGTCCCCTGAACAGTTTACTGATAAAAAAACAATCAGATGATTCCTGAGGAGAAGAAAAATATTTTACACGAACGGTATGAAACCCTCCCTTGGAGCAACAGATCTGAAGCCACAATGCCACACATTCTCAAAGTTAAGGGGAAGGTCAGATCACAGGGACATGGTGCTTCCCTAGTCTTTTGCAGTGGCTGTTCTTCCACTGGGATGCCTGAGACACTATCACGCTCACAGATGTGAGAACACACAGGTAAAATACATGCATTGCCTTTCAAACACTTTGTGCTGTTTGAGGTAGAAATATCACAAGGCGATTTTTACTTTAGAAACAGCACTTTGCTTTGTAAATTTGCTTTTAGAAAGAGAAAAGGCATTTGAAATTGATCTTTAGGTTTGTAAAAATATATTTTACTAAGTCTAAATTTGGAAAAACAAATGAACAAAATGTCAAGGAAACACAGAAAAGGAGAAGAGAACATAGGATCAGGAATAAGTCAAGAGAAAACAGAAACCCTCTTTGTGTTCTGTTAGCTTTGAATTTGCCTTGTTGGAAGTCAAGGAGAACCCCCAACCTGCACAAGGACGATGGTTAAATAAGAAAAAGATTATCAAGCATTTATTCACCTAAATCCCTTGAACTAACTGAGGTTTGGGATCAGTGCTGAAAGACAGGGGAAAAGCTGTAGAGCATTAGAGAAGTCACCGTTTGGTTTGAGTTCATCCACATAATTTTTTTAAAAAGGATGTTAATTCTGTACATCGAAAAATATCCCACAACTCTAAAGCTGTACATTGTGATTCTACACCTGAATCGGATTCTTAAAATGTTTATTTAAAAAAAATCCACAATGGTTTTCTGCAGCAAGAAACCAAGCTGCAGGAAATTCAGAGTGAATAAATCCTTATCTATTCAAGAGCCCAGAATGGTCAGAGTGTAATTCACGTTGGGGCAATATTAGTTACATATCCAGAGAGCTACTGAAAGTATGTAAAGATTTCCCTTTTTAAGGATTCAGGAATATAAATTTCAGGTAACACATTTCCATAGCTACTGATCATCTACATACTTTACCTATATCAAGTTAGCAACTGAAAGGATGAACCTGGTCTCCAGTCCATTAAATATGCAAAAATGTAACAAGATTGTATGTCCATTGTTTAAGCGTGAAAGTGTATTGTTTTGATCAGTGTATAAAATTGACTTGATACTATCAGTGTAATCTTTTTCCTACCTTCTAATTATATCCCCATTGTTTGTTATGCTTGTTGCCTGTTGCTTTTTGTTTTATACTAAATCTTTAATCCTGCAAACAGTTATGCATGCATTTAGTTGTATGCATTTGAATAGTTTCAATGACATCAATGGAACTATTTCTGTGTGTAAAGTTAAGCATGTGTGTGCTTTAACCAAAATTCTTCATAACAATAAGGGGAGGGGCTCAATTTTTAGAACATGGTTTGGGATGGATTTCTCTTTATATTTTCTTTACATCTCTCTTTTTTCCCACCTTTTTTCCTAGAAAGATCACCAATAAAAGATTGTAGAGACATTTAACGCAAATGCAGTTGAATTACTCGTTGCATGTTGCATCAAAAGCCAGGAAGGCCATTGAATTTCCTTGTGTTTAAACTGTCATTTTTTGTTGCCTTTTTTGCCTTAGGTCTTGTCTACCCTACAGAGTTTTGTCAATGCAAATTAAGCAATCAAAAAACACTATAATGACATCACTTGTGCATGTTCAAACTATGTTCCCTCTGTCTGCAGAGTGCATCCAAATATGGTACTCTAGCATCGACAGTGAAAGTAGTGCACTGTGGGTAGCTATCCCACTGTGTTACTCACCACCTTCTGCAGCTAGGAGTTGTGGGAAGGCAGAGTGGATTGCAGTGCATCATTGGTGTGGGCTCCACATCCCACAATGCAATTCTTTCCATCTCAACATTCCATGGATTTCTGACTGAGTTTCGTGGCATTTTTCAACAGCCCCTGTTTACTGTGCACTCACCATCTCTGTCTGAAAGGATGGACCCCGCACTTCTGTCTACCATTGTGGTCACTGTTATAAACACATCACAGATGGGCATGCAGCATATCATGAGCTCCCAATCTGAACAGGAATCAGAGTTGCCTGACCTACTGTGTGCCCAGGAAAGGAATGCTAGATTACTTCTGGCATTTGCAGAGCAGCTGAATGCTGGTGGGCCATCACTTTTGGGCTCAGGAAACAAGCACTGAGTAGTGAGATCGCATCATTATGCAGCTCTGGGATGATGAGCAGTGGCTGCATAACTTTCGGATGTGGAAAACCACCTTCCAGGAACTGCATGCAGTGCTCACTACGGCACAAGGACACCAGAATGAGAGATTCCCTCTTGGTGGAGAAGAACAATTGCTGTGTGGAATCTGGTGACTCCAGACTGCTACCAGTCAGCAGCAAATCAGTTTGGAGTTGGGAAGTTGACTGTTGGTGCTGTATTAATGCAAGTATGCAGGGCCATTAATCACATCCAGCTGCAAAGGACTGTGACTTTTGGCAACGTGCGTGAAATAGTGGATGGCTTTGCAGCAATATGATTCTCTAATTGTGCAGGGGCGATAGATGGCATGTATACTCTAGTTTTGGCCCTGGACCATCTTGCGATGGACTACATCAGTAAAAAGGGGTACTTCTCTATGGTATTGCAGGTGCTTGTGGATCACTGTGGGCATTTCACTGATACCATGCAGGTTGGTCCGGGAAGGTGCATGATGCATCTTCAGGAACACTGGCCTATATAAAAAGCTCCAAGCAGGAATTTATTTCCAGACCAGAAGATTCTAGTGGGGGGATGTTGAAATGCCCACAGTGATCCTGGGAAATCCAACATACTCCTTATTCCCATGGCTCATGAAGCCTTACACAGGAAATCTGGACAGCAGCAAGGCTGTCACAGAACAACACTAGGCTGACCAGATGAGAATGACCATGAGATTTGCCTTTGGTAGTTTAAAAGCATGATGGCACTGTCTTTATGGCAGATTAGACCCAAATGAGGAAAACAGTCCCATGGTCATAGCAGCCTGCTGCGTGCTCTATAATATTTGTAAGGCTAAGGGTGAAGCGTTTCTCCCAGGATGGAGTGCAGAGATGGATCATCTGGATGCTGAATTTGAGCAGCCAGATACCAGGACTGAGGGGCATAATGTGGGCGTGGGAGCATATTCAAATCAGGGAGGCTTTGAGGCAACATTTTGATAACGAACACCAGTAATGTGTCTTTCTATACAGCACTCTGCCATATTTTGTTAACTTGCCACCTTGCATGAAAATTGTGATGATTCCTGATGGGGATTTGCAGTCAGCAAATGATCAAACTGCCTTTAGGTATCACTACCAGGAGCAATCACCAGGTGTAGGTGAAAAAAGATTGGTTATCTTTCAGAGTTGTTTTTCTTTTATTATTGTTTTTATTAAATATCAATTAACAACACTCATCAAAGGCTTGGTGGAAAGGGAGTAACAGTGCAGGGCAGTGTAGGCTCTCATAGCTGTGTGTAAGTCCAGCTATCATAGGTGGATTCAACAGGGTACCAAGACATTCTGGGAAGCTGAAAGGAATGTGTGGCAGGAGTTTGGGAAGGGCATGGAAAGCAGTTCTGTATCGGCTGCAGTTGGGGAAGCACTCATGTGTGTTGCTTGGAGCATGATTAGGGACTTCAACATCTCTGTCTGCTCCTCCATCACTTTTATCATCCACTTCTGGCCCTTTAAAATGCGTTTCTCACTCTCCTTTCCATCCTGCCTTTCTAATTTAAATTTTTTCTTCAGGGTCTCTCTCCACTCCCTGTATTCTTTTTCTTTTCTTTTCTTTTTTTATTTTTTTGGCTTCTGAGGGTTGGAGTGCCTCTCAAAACATGTCCTCCTTCCTCTGTCTTGGTCTCTTCCTTATCTGGCAGAGGCAGTCCACAGATGTGTAGTGGCTTCCACTGAAGGCCACATCTGAAGCAGCACAATATACAAAAGCATCACTTTCTCACTGTCCCTTAGCAAGGATATCTCAGTCAACACAGTAAACATGGTGCATTCGGCCCTGGTGGGGTAGTGTGTGTTCAAGATGGAGCAAAGGGTCTAGGGGATCAGTGCAGGTAACCAGGGACAATATTATAAATTCTGCCACTCTTTTCCACAGGTGGGGAAAGCCACTATCTCCCTTCTGAGGTAGGCAAGGATGCGAGGGTGCATGTTCTGCACACATGCAACTTCATATCTGGTCCCTATGTTGCCCACCTGTGTGCCGCTTTGGTCTCTGCACAAGTGATTGCTGAATAGCATGAGAAAGTTTCCTACAATGGGGGAAGGAACAAAGCAGATCTGCCAAAGAACCATTGGCAGAGGATTGGCAAGTACCTCCAGGACAATTTCCTAGAGATCTCTCTGGAGGATTCCTGTGAAATCTTGGTGCATTAACACACTGTTCTGTGTAACTCCACAGGGAATGTGAAGCACACTCAAACAAAGCTCATCTTGAACATTTCTATCCCTTCATCCACTTCTAGAATATACACAGCTCTGTCTCATAACCAAGCAGCATCAACTCAAAAAGATCACTTACCAGAGCTCTCCTGCATCATGTGTGCAACAGAGATAGATTGCTGAGACTGGCTAGACCGAGTGGAAAAGAGGTCCTGACTTGCCCCACCAATGGACGACCCTCCAGCAAGCTCCACGTCATACTCCAACTTGACCTCCTCGTCCATGACTTCGGTCTTGGGGCTAGGTCCACTTAATTGCCACTTCTAGCCCCGCCGAAGTATTCACAGGGCTCTTGGCGGTGGATGTGGAGTCACCACAAAGGATGGCATCCAGCTCTTTAAAGAAGTGGAAAGTATTGGTGCAGCACCAGAGTGACAGTTTGCCTCCCTGCCTCACCTCATTTATCTTCACACAGCTGCATGTCCTGTTCATAGCCCTTATCGAACAAGCCACGAGAAATCTGCTCAGAGGTATCAAAGTTCCTGTGGCTGGGATTGCACAGCCTGGAGCCTGGGACTACACAGCCACACAGTGCCGGCAGATCCACTAGACAACTCCCCACAATATGATCAACATCCACTTTAGTCTGTACTTTCAGTCTTTTTTTATTCACAGCCAGTGTTTATTTCAAGCCAATTTGAATTCTGAGTATGATTTTGTTAAACTCTGTATCAGATGATTCACTAAACTACAAATATCTGTTTACTGTTTTCCCTTCATCCAGCAAGACCTTGATCTCACAAAGATTTACTCACGTGCTTAATTTTACGCATATGACTAGTTTCATTTACTTCACTGTGACAACTAATGCAAGCAAAGTTAAATACATGCATAAGCTACTGCAAGATTGGGGCTTAGTTTTGTAATGGCAGTCAAGTTCACCTGGCAAAATTTCTTTTTATAAATCCATGCTGTTCTCCACTCATGGTCCCATTATCCTCTAAATATTTAGTAACTATTTTTCCCTTTACTATATGACCTGTTATTTTACTACTGGTATAAATTACACGCTTTCCAAATGGCTATTGCCAGGATCATTCTTCTTTCCTTTTCTGAAAACCAGTATTACATTTGGTTTTCTGCAGTCATCTGGCATCTGCAAAGTTCTCCAAGACTTTTAAAAAATAATGGTACATTTTACATGTGAACTTTTTAACTCCCTTACTACTATAAAATGCATATCATCCTAATTTGGGGCTAGAGTCTGCCATCTGATTTACTATAAATAGTGTCTTACTACACAAATACAGTAGTACCGCTGGGGATCTGATGAGTTAGTAAACTCCAGAAGTTTATTAAAGTGAAGATCTCAAAATTATAGTAGCCATAGTGCATAAGTTACAGTATGGTACACTGCATTGATTTCATCCTCTCCTTCAAACCACTACAAAGTGATTTCCAATGCACTGAAGGCATTGGAATGTGAAGGGATGTTGACTTATTCTTCATCAACATCTCTTGTTATGTGATTTATTTTTTCTGTAGCGAAAAATGGTTTGTAAAGCTAGTTGTTGATAAAACTAGTTGTTCATAAAATCAAGGTTCTACTGGAGTCAGATTGACCTCTGTCTGGCCCTAGATGAGCAGGACATGTTCAGATATATTCAACTATTCTTTACTGGCTCTTTATCAATCTCTCTTTCTACTGGTCTTTCTTATTTTCTAGTTTTCCCAACTTCTGTATTTATTTTACTTGTTGAAGGCTGATTTTTAAAAGGAGTTCAGTATCTCTGCTATTTTAATCTGGGATAACTCAGCACAACTCTCATTTGCATGTAAAGTATGGTCAATGTGAATTGATCAAAACAAAATTAACAGCAATTGGTTCCAATATTTTCCCTGTTTACACATTAGCTTGCTACCTTTAACATATAGATATATTGAATTCAGCTTAGCAACCTGAGCATGAATGCTTTGGCCTTTAAAGAGAAACTTATCTGTAATTAAAATCATGCACAAGTTTTAGTGGGAGTCTGTTTACGACCTAGAAAGAAAGCTGATTTAAAAAATGAATAGATTTCAGCACAGTTGTTGCTGCACTTTAATTCCTAATTAAATCCCCTAAAATTATGTGAGGGTCACTTTACCAAGAAACAGATCATATAAACATTCTATCTGGTTCTGGGTGGATTTTGAAAAAACAAAAACAAAATTTTATTGGATTCCTTCTTTAAAAAAATACCATAGAAAACTGATAACTTAGCATAGCCATAATCATTACAGTGGATTTTTTGCAAACATTATATAGTTGTTTCAATATGTACTTGCAAATATGCGGTATAAATCATTTGGTACCATATTTAAATGACAAGTAATAAGGACTTTAAAATAAAAACCAAAGAACATATAGGGTAGTTGCTATAAGGAAATGATTTATACTTTGGTATACAGTGAATTTCTTATGATAATTTAGAATGGTAATTGCTATGGCTTCACTACACTGTTTAATTGCTGCAGTACATTGATATATATACTAAGGAAGACACTGCAATAACTGTTGTGGTTATATAATAGTATTTGCATAATCTGCACTGTAGTTTATTCTTATAGCAGATAATGTGGTATACTCGGGAATCAAATAGTTTCTCGCCATATTGATTGCAATTAAGAACACAAATATGAATAGAAAGATAAGGCTTTTCTCAAGGTTTACATCACAGAACATTCCCAAAATTAAAGTTTATGTCATTACTGTGCTTGTGCTTCTAGGAAAGTAATTATGAAAACAGAGCTGATGAAATTGACTGGGGCAGAACCATAAAACTGATATCTGAATTCTTTTAAAAGAAGCTGCATTTTTGGGGCCAAATTTTGCTCACAGGTACTGTCCAGCTGCTATCAAGTCAAGGCATTTGCTTTGGTTTAACTAAGAACAGGATTCATATTAATTTATTAACATAGCTCTCAGCCACATCCCCTCCATTTGTGGTCTCATTAGCTATCAAAACCTAATCTGAAAGGGACCAGTCAACACAACATGGGAGATCTCTAAAGAAAACCTAAGGTGCTGTGGGAAGTGATTTTGGTAATTCACTAGGTTTCACTATGTTTCCTGAGCCAGTACTGAATAAAGCTAGTTGAAAAAAAATGGCCATCAAAATGTTTTCAAAGGAAAATGGCTTTTGATTAAATGGACTTTTTCGCAGAAAGATTTCCATTTTCACTGAAAAAAATTCACAGATTTCCTTAAAAAACCCACCCCCTGAAAAAAACAGAGATATTTTTTCTCAGTTAGGGCCTCTAGGCACTACTGTAATACAAATAACAATTAATAATAACAGTGAAGTGACTCGCCCAAGAGAAGGTCATTGGCTGAGCCAGAAACAGAGTCTGGGTCTCCTGACTCCCATTCCAATGTCTATCCACTGAGCCAAAGGATAGAACATGATAACATGGTATAGCAAGAGCTCTTATCAACATGGATTCCAAATGGAGCACATTATTCATGAATAGTGATGCCATGGTGAATTATGCATGCATCACAAATGATTGCCAGAATGTGTAATACCCAGAACACCATCAGATATTTCGTATATAACAAATAAATTTCAAAAAAACTAGCTACACATAATCCCAACTACTTAGCCTCTCTTTCTAGTAACATACTTGACAACAAAGGGAACTGTAGATGCCCGACTCCTCTGAAAAAAATCAAGCCATTTTTATCTTTCCAGCAAGCTGAAAGAAAATATAAAAGAGTGGAAGTGACATCATGACTTGGCCTCCCCCCATCCCCCTGACAACTCAACACCTGGAAACAGGTCTGGAGGAGAAAGACTTTGAACTGGGGAGGGTGGTCTCAGACTGAAAGGCAGTTCCAGTCTGTGTATTGAAGATCTGTGACCTGTTTGTACCATCTTTCAAGATGAGAGACACTGCTTGGTTCAAATCTGGTTTAGTTTATAGAACTCAGACTGCAAACTTACTTTTATTTCTTACGTAACCAACTTTGAGCTCTACACTCGCTACTTATAATCACTTAAAATCTAGCTTTCCATAGTTAATAAATCTGTTTTATATTTTACCTAAAACAGTGTGTTTTGGTGGAAGTGCTTGGGAAATCTCATCTCCATTTACAAAGGCTAGTGTGTATCTTCTCCACATCGGGGGACAGGGGGGCAGACTAGGTCATGAACTTACACTGATAAGGCTTCTGAAGCCGGGGCAAGGCGATACAGTTCTGGGGTGCAGGACAGGGGAACTGGGGGTGGAAATGGCTGGAGCCTCTCTATTGTTAATTCATGAGTGGCTGGAGAAAGCATTCATGTAACTTAGTTGGGTATGTCCCTGCCAGTGGATGTCTGTGTAAGTGCAGTGCCTGCCAAAGGAGTGTAGTTTGCCAGCAGCATCATTGGGGCATTGGACACCCCAAGTTGGTGGGACAAAAGGCTCGGTAGTCCCACAATACAGGTTGCATCACAGGAACCCCATCACAAGTAACTAAATATGGATTTCATTGGCCACATTTAGACACTGAAGTTTGAAAATTGGGATCTGAGTGCAAGTGTTATACACCTACACGAGAAGTACCTCTAAGTAAGTGAGCAGCTGTAAGTTGTATTACTGGTGTCTTTTTGCTCTGGGAACAAAGCGAAAAACTTAGGAAATGCTTGTTGATGAAATGGCTCCTTCCGAGTGCTTTGTGGAGCATACATAAATCCCAGATATCACACAGTTTCTGAAGAAAAAATACCAGCAGTAGGTAAGGAGACAACTGAGCAGACCACTGTGAATAATATTTAAAAAAACCAAACCCTTTTCTGTGAATATTTTTCCAAATAAAAGGAATGAGGAGTATGCTTTCCTAGGACTGATGGTATGCTGCTGTTCATCATTTGTACATATTCAGATAAACACCACAGATCAGCAAACCTGAAGTTTCACAAATTTTACCTCTGATTGTCTGACGTTTTGTACTCGGATTTAGTTATTAATTTTTCTTCAGTTTAAAAAGTGTCAGTCATCCAATCAAGAGCAGAAACAACACCATGTGACACAGATGACCAACCATACACAATGAATACTGACTCTTCAAAGCAAATAACCCATAGGCTGAATAGTACTAATACTAGTCATTGAATCACTGATTGAGAAGGCACTAAATTCAAAATGGGCAGTGTTTGAAATGAATAGTTTGGCCAGCTCTAATACTAAGACAAGATACTGCAGAAAGTTGTTAAGACAACTCACCATGAGAGTAGCTCCTGCTTCTATTTGTAGACTTCTGTAGTTTTAAGAAACAATTGATGGCAGGGGGCACAGGTGGACGATAAATATAGCATGCAACCAGTGTGATTGGTTGTGATCATGACATTTCACAAACGTGGCTTCTCTGTCATTTTCTAAAATATTGCTCTAGAGGGTTGTGACAGAGGTAAAAAATAAACAAACCCCAAAATACTCAAGAAATGTCCCCTGTTTCCCTACATAAGAACATAAGAAAGGCCGTACTGGGTCAGACCAAAGGTCCATCTAGCCCACTATCCTGTCTACCAACAGTGGCCAATGCCAGGTGCCCCAGAGTGAGTGAACCTAACAGGTAAAGATCAAGTGATCTCTCTCCTGCCATCCGTCATCTCCTCCCCTCTCTGACAAACAGAGGCTAGAGACACTATTCCTTACCCAGCCTGGCTAATAGCCATTAATGGACTTAGCCTCCATGAATTTATCCAGTTCTCTTTTAAACCCTGTTATAATCTTAGCCTTCACAGCCTCCTCAGGCACGGAGTTCCACAGGTTGACTGTGCGCTGTGTGAAGAAGAACTTCCTTTTATTTGTTTTAAACCTGCTGCCCACTAATTTCAATGGGTGGCCCCTAGTTCTTCTATTATGGGAACAAGTAAGTAACATATTCCGATAAATACCACAGATCAGCAAACCTGAAGTTTCACAAATTTTCCCTAGACAAGCCAGATTAAATATTTGAAGAAAAATACACTCCGACGAGGTACTTAGCTCTGAACTATGTACTTGCAAAATTAGAATTAGATGTTGAGATTACTGAAGTAATCAAACGACAGGATTCTTTTCACAATATCTTACAGCACTCTAGCTATATATTATAGACTGAGTGCAGAAGAGCTGGCTTGTTAGAACACGGCACTGACGAATTTCCATCTGACACTGCTACGGACACAATCTCTGCCTCTAGACTCCAAATCTCAGCTTGTGACATAGGTTATTATTATTATTATCCCCACTTTGCAGCTGGTTCAGTGGAGTCTCCAAAACTTTTTTATAAAGCATAGCAATGTAATTTTTCTTATTTTTAAGATTTAACAGATTTTTTTAAATCAAAGGAATATTGTCCTGCAGCATTTGCAACCCAGATACCGTGGCAGCATTGTACTTGCGGGAAATGAAACTGGCTTGATTACTCGATCATGGACAGTACTACCATCCTCCCAGTCATTCAGGCCCATGACCTGGGTGACATCTTTGATCTGGCTCGCTCACTGGACTCACCACGTCAAGCAATGTCTACAAATTGTCACTTTTTCTTCCACATGACCTGTAAACTCCAGCTTTTCCTCACCATCCACTCAGCCAAAACTCTCCTCCAAGCCTTTGTCATCTCACATCTTGACTACTGCAACCTGTTCCTCTCCAATCTCGTCAGACTTCTGCTGCTGCTAAGATCATCTTTTCAGCCTGTCTCTCTGACCACACCAACCACCACCTCAACTCCCTCCACTGGCTCCCTCTTCATCAAAACACAAGCTTCTTGTCTTTACCTCTCAGGCCCCTCATAACTTAGCCCCACTTTACCTAGCTGATCTAGTAACCTACTGTCACATTGACGTTTGCCTTTGCTCCCTGTCTTTCCTGCGCACCAGTCTGCTTCTCTCAAACACCACCATGTGTTCTCTCATATTTACCCATATGCAGGAGAAAAACACACTGATTAAATTCCAAACAGCCACTACCTTACCTTCCTTCAAATCCTGGATGTTTCTTATTCTCACAGCCGCAAAAAAAGGTAAAATACACAAATAAGGAGAAAACAGATGAAGCTAAAAAAATACCAAAAAAGGGAATTAATCCTGCATTGTTCGCCCTTCTAAGTTTGTCTTTGGTGTGTAAGTTAGTGCTAGTTATGGAGGCCGAGAGTTTCAAAGGGGTCAAAGGGACTGAGGCATCAATTCCCAGTTGCATACAATGGAAAATGGCTGCCTAATTTCCTTATGCCATGTTTCCATTAGGATCGTTTTGCTGGTATAGCTTTATCCCAGAGTATATACTGGCAAAGCACTCAGTGTGGACATAGTGTATATTGGCAAAACGGTGCTTCCACAGTATATCTCATTTCACCGCCCTTAAAAGAAACAAGTTTTACCACTGAAGTTTTGCTAATGTGACTGCTGCCTGCTCGGCGTGGCCCTCTCTCCCCGTCTAGTGGTGGCTAGGCCAGCTAGAGATTGATAAGTCTACTACAACCTTTGCTAACAGAGAGCTGTCTTTTAGCTCAGGCAGTAAAGGTTCATGCATTAAGCTCAAAAGGTCCCAGGTTTGATCCTCAGTGATGACAACCAGGTCGTATTACACCAGTTTAACTGCATCTAAACTAGGGGTTCTGCTGACACAGCTAAATCAGTCAGGGATCACATCTTTGCACATCCCTGACCAACAAAACTATAGTGGCAGAAGTCTAGGGTAGGTATAGCCTTGAAAATCCCAGACTTCGGCTCCTGTAATTTACAACGTGCAGGCAGACTTCCATGGGTTTACAGAACTCCATGGATTTCAAGAAGGCTTCATAGGAGCATAGCAGTCTGCTTGCATGTTGTAAGGTTTCTGGATCAGGGGTTTCACATGTATTCTCATTGTGGTAGAAACCTGTGTCCCTATATGCCTGTACATCGATGGCACTAGCAAGAATCATCATAATTTTATAAAATGCCACCAAAAATTGGTTAGGCCCTCAGATACCATGGTAATGGGAGCTAACATAGCCCGGAGAGAAACAGAGGCCAGGTATATACTGTAATAATGTCAGTTAAAGAAAACCCATTTTTATACCAGCAAAATCCCACTGTAGATACAGTTACACCAGCAAAACAGTACTTTTGCTAGTATAGCTTATTTTACTGGGTGAACTGATACAAGCTATGCCCTAAAAAGCACTCTTTTACTCTTTTAAGTTGTGTCTACATTAGGTGGGGTTGCCAATATATTATACCTATATAGATCGACTGGCAATCCCTTCTAGTATAGGCACAACTTACATGTAGCTATACCTGTATCAGTATGTAAGCAAACTCTCTCTCTCTCTGGTCTAGTTTACGCTAAAGGCAGATTGATCCTCTTTTGGAAAAGCACCAGTGGTGAAGCTTCTATTGTCACCAACTCAATCAAAGTAATGGAGGATCTGACACACGGAAGTACTCACAGTGACTGCATCATTCCCAGGTCATAACTTGGAACATGAGACATTTAAAAACCTTTACAAACTGACATTTCCCAATGATAAGAGATTCTTCCTGTGGTACAAACACAGAGGAACATCAGAGGAAGACTTTTAAAAAATACCTCAGGTCTCAGATTGAAACTTTATTATATTTTCCTTTTTATAAGGCGGTTTTTATCTTTGTCTACCGCGGTGTTGTAAATTAGCTAATATGTTGTTACAACTCCAGAGTCCTTCATTTAAAGAGGAGAAATGGGATTTTGTAAACTAAATATTTCTAGTGCATTTTTGTGGGCAACCTATTTTATTGGACTTTGAATAGCACTTATTTGCATACTCTAGACTCAGTCCATGATTGACAATAGTTGTTGTTGCCATAGAATGCATTGTAAAGGAGTGAATACAACAGCAAATTTTATTCCTGTGCATATTAAATGCACTAATAATCTCATGTGATTTGGGGCAGGGGATGGAGATGGAAAATTAGAACAAAAATGTAAAATTAGGATTAAATAAGAAAAAGGGGATAGAAAGTTGGCAAGTTAGGCAGATGGGAAGAGTTGCCAGGTAATGGCAGTCTGCTGAGATAAAACCAAATCGATGATGTTTGCCTATTTGCTTCAAAAAAAAAAAAAAAAAAAAAAAAAGAATCACCTGAACCTCTTTGGAAGTATCATGAAATCAGGTTTTCCTGTGAGATTTCCAGTACTTCCTCTTCTGGAAGGGCTATAGGTAGAAACAATGTCTTGCAGCATTTTGGTACATCTGCTTCTGCCCTTGCCCAAACCCAAGAAGTGCGCTGGTGAGTGAAAACATAACTTTTTCTTACATTAACTGCCATTTTTTTGAACTTCAAAAAGACTTGAGTTTTCTTCAATGTGTGTTCTAGGAAAAGGTTCTGGTTAGGTGGTGTTTCCTGCAAACCATCCTTAGCAAAGACAATGGACTAAATTTTGTTCTCAGATACACTGGAGTATCTGTAAACCTGGAGTCAGAGACTCCTGGAGTTACTCCAGCATTACACTGATGTAAATGAGAACAGAATTTTGTCTGTTGTGTATGTTGACTATGAAGTTCCACACCATTTGTACATACACAACTCCATAGCATACCCTGTTTAACCGGAGTAAGTACTGCAAAACAACACTGAGAGGTACTCACATGAATTCTGAATAGCTGCTTGGTTTTTTGGTTTTGTTGTCTGGGAACATTAATATCAAAAAGGGTTTTGGTTTTAGTTCCCACAAGTATTTGGGGAAATGGCCATTTGCCATAGAATTAACCATATCCTGACCACAGTGAAAGTTATTTTCACACACATGCAGGTATGCAGTATTCACAAGGGACATTCTCACTCATTGTCAACTGGTTAGAGAGCAGAAATAAAACCATGCAGCTTAGCTAGGCCACCACCCAACACAAACAGCAAACACAGAATAAAGAACAGCAGAAAATGAAGTTGAAGTGAAGACAATGTGAGTGACCCAATATGCTGCAGTATTTCTGCACAAAGATATTTGTTAGATATTTACAAATAATTCAATGAATAGACAAACAGCTAACGTTGTTATATAAAATTATTGCTACAAGTAGTTTGCCCACCTCTAAACACTGACATGATCTTGTGCATCTGTGTCTGAAAACAGACCACCCTGGTAAACAATGTTTCACGTTTATGTTAAAATAAATAGTAACAGTACTTTCTCTCATATTTATTCCATCATTTTTTCCTCCCAGAGTAACTGTGCACTTGGAAAACTATACTAAACAGGGATCACCTCACCTCCAACTGAAATCCAGCTACATCTGAGATGGAAACAGACAGCTACTTGGCAGCACACAGACACATTACACAACAGTTTAGAACACAAGCAAAGAGGAATCACCCAGACTGGAACAGTAGGGTGAATTTAGATAGGCACAATGTATTTACCCAAAACTTTTGCCAGAAACTCTGGTCCCTTCTACCCCTCCATCCCCTTCACTAGCACAAAAAGTTCTGAGAGTCCTTTAATAGCCAGAAGTCATTTTGTATCTCATCTGAGAGATGATAAATATTTGGACGTCATTAACAAGCTCTCTTGAAGCATGTTGTGAGTACCATTTAGGGGTGGAATATTGATTTGTCTCTCTTAGCTACTTAGCACCTAACACTCTTTAATTTAACCTCATCTCACCTTCTATCAGGTAAGGGAAGTGCAATTTTCTCCATTTCGCCTCTCTACT
Source organism: Dermatemys mawii (assembly GCA_007922305.1). Lineage (NCBI taxonomy): Eukaryota > Metazoa > Chordata > Testudines > Dermatemydidae > Dermatemys > Dermatemys mawii. The sequence continues at coordinate 11,585,487 of ML677326.1, read as the reverse complement.
TGACCTTCATAGATCTTACAAAGGCTTTTGACCTGGTCAGCAAAAAGGGCCTTTCCCAACTGCTAGACAGAGCTGGTTGCTCACCAGTTCTTCTCAGTCTGTTTCAATCTTTCCATGATGGCATGAAGTCTACAGCTCAGCATGATGGTGATCAATCTGACAGCTCTGAAATTTGCAGTGGTGTCAAACAGGGATGTGTTTTGGCACCACCACCTCTTTGATATATTCTTCTCTCCACTGTTTCGTCATGCTTTCCCATCTAGCACCGAAGGTGTACATCTCCATACAAGATCAGATGGAAAACTCTAACATTGCTTTTTGCTCCTGTATGTGCAAATTCAAACACCTGCTGCTGGACAGCATTTCTTTTCACCGATGATGCAGTGTTTGTCACAGACACTGAAGAGGAGCTCCAGCAACTTTGCAATAGCTTTCCTATAGTTTGTGATGAAGTTGGACTAACTATCAGTCTAAAGAAGACCATGATTAACGCACAAGATGTATTGAAATTTTAATAGCTCGCCCCTCCTTAGAAGGTGTGCACATGTTCATCTATGTAGGATTAAGTGTGCTGGATAACTTATCTCTAGATGACGAGCTGAATTCTTGCACTGAAAAGGCCAGGTAGCTACCACATTTAGCCAACTGACCAAGCACATGTGGAATAACAAGTAACTAACACTGATCACCAAGATACGGGTCTACCAGATGTGTGTTTTGAGCCCGCTGCTGTATGGTGGTGAGACCTGGACCACCTACAGTAGGCACGAGAATAGGCTAAACACCTCCCACACCCACTGTCTTCCTTGTATTTTAAATTACAAATAGGAAACCAAAGTCCTGACATTGAAGTAATTGAAAAAGCACAATTGCTAAGTCTGATCACTGTTCTCAGGTCACAGACGTCTCTGTTGTGTAGGTCATCTGCACCAGATGGATGGGTGCATTCCAAAGGATCTTCAGGGGAAACTTGCAGATCCTCTAAAGCTGCTGGGTTGCCCTACACTCAAGTTCAAGAACATTTGCAAGAGAGACTGAAACTTTCAGCATTCACACTAGAAACTGGGAAGATGCAGGCCACGCTGAGGATAGCTCTGCACCAGGGAGTCAAAGAGGCTGAAGAGAGGTGGATGAGAAAGAGGAAAGGGCAGCAGGCCTCAAGAACAAAAAGTGCACCAGGTTTATCCTCTGGCCCTGTGTCTTTTGCCTACGTTATCTGTGCCATTGACTATCACTTGAAAATTGATTTTATGCAGCATGACACACATTAACTGAACCGCTTTGGGGCTTACACCACTGTCTTTCAAGATAGATAGTTGCCATTTCGGAGATGAGGCATTGAGTCACAGAAAAACTAAGTGACTTGTCCAAGGTGACACAAGGAGTCTGTGGCAGAGAATTAAATGCTGGTCTCTCAAGTCCCAGGCAAGCATGTAATAACCGAACCATCTTTCCTCTCTGGAAGGAAAGTGAGAGGTAAGTCTTTTTGAACAACAGAGGGAGTCGATATCAAATATGAAGATACTCACACTTCGAGGGGAAAAATGAACAGTTCTTTTGTTTTAACCTTTGTTATGATCTTGAAGCTTCAATCCAGCATTCTCATTCTCCAAAATGAAGAGAGTAAATTGATATGTCATACAGCTAACAAAATGAGGAGTGTTATCAAGTGCAGGCTGAGTAACTAGACCGTGTTCAGTACACAAGTACAGATCATATTGTTCCCACCTATTACCAGAGCCTGAATATGTAAAATATGAACCATTCCACAATCTGCATGCTCATTTATATTACCGTTGTGTGAAACTTAAGGAATAAAAAATGTTCCATTTCCCCTTCAAATGTAACTGTATTATATAGTCCCACCAATTATCTTGGCTAGAATACAGGCAGGGCCATGTTCATTAAAGGAAAAACAGACATTTATCTATTTGGTCTTTGAGCATGAAAATGAAGCTAAAACTGAGTGAAACTTTTTAAATTAAACATGAAGCCTGATGAAGCTTCCTGGGGTTCACAATGAGCCTGTGTCTCTGGCCAGGTTTGTCTAAAATGCTCTCATATTTCATGTGAACTTGAACTGTATTTCACATAAATTTGCACTAAAGTTTCCAGCTGATCTAGGCCAGGGTATGGTTCCATTTAAAAAACATCATGGTTCTGCAGGGTTTCAATCCAAATATAGATACAAGGTGGGGGCTTTGGGAGAGTTTTGCTCTGCATTTCCAAAAATCCAGACTCAATGCAAAACTCCAGGGATGTGCCTCATCTGTGTGAAAATAAAAACGGTTGGGCATGGAATTCCCAAATGGGAAGTGAAGCCATTAGAGTTGTGCACAACTCTAACAAGGGCATCATGGGAATCTATATTTACTTTGTTATGGCCCTCTGCCCCCAATGACTTCAGTGATTCAAGACCTGGCCTTTAATGCTGCCTGGACTTCCTATTTGACTCTCTAGGTTATCCTCCAATATAGCTTCTGTCCCCCACCACATTCACTTAACTCACCTATGACTTCCACATTGCTAAGTCTAAGACTGCTTCTCTGTTCTCATCCTTCTAGAACTAGCCACGGTTTCCAGCACAGCAGATCACTCCTCTTCCAGGACTCTCTCTTTTTAAGTTTCCATAACATGGGACTCAATATCTCTGACGACATCTTCCCTTCTCCCACTCTCTGGAGGATTCCCACAGAGTTCTTGCATTTCACTTCTCCTCTTTTTCTTCTACACTTCCTCCCTACACGATGAACTCATCTTCTGCCATGTTATCAACTACTATCTTTATACTGACAAGTCTCAGATTAGGGTGGCCAGGTGCCCAATTTTCAATCAGAAGTCCATCGAAAAGGGGAACTGACAGCTCTACTGACCAGACACCCAAAGTCCAGTTACTGCAGGTGGGGGAAGCAGGGAGGCACTGGGCCATCACCTGCATCAGACCCTACTCATCCAGGGCTGCCTCCTACCTGTGTCAGGTGGCCACAGCTCCCATCCTGGCTCTGCGACAAAGGAGCTGGGGGGACAGGAGTGTATAGGGAGCAGGGCGGGGGGGGAGGAAGAGGTGGGGTGGGGCCTTAGGGGGAAGAGGCAGGGTAGAGGAGGTTCACGCCTGCTGAAGTGTCAGGGTTTTTAAATATTACCAAGTTGGCAACCCTACCTCAGCTCTACCTCCCCAGTATAGACTTCTTCCCCTCTGCTGTCTCCTAGGCCAGGCTGCCTCCCACAGCCAACCTAGCCCAAATTCAACATAGTGAAAACTGAACATCTTATCTTCCCTTATTACTTCTCCCCTCTCTAGCTCCTCTCTGTCACTGTCTGGCTATTGATGAACAGTCCATTATCTTCCCCATCACTCAAACACAACACATCAGTGTCATTTTCAGCTCCTATCTGCTACTGTCCCATATCCAGGCTGCTGGCAACTCCGGTCAGTTTTTCCTTTCAAATATACCAATATGTGCCCTTTCTTCTCCAACTATATTGTCAAAATATTTGTCCATGCCTTAATCATTTCTTGCCTCTTCTCACTCCCTGCTCTTTGGCCTCCCCTTCTCTCATCTGATTCCCCTGTAGACCACTAAAAAATGCTGCTCCTAAAATCTCTTTCACTCGCTGTTTGCTCTCTGTCACTCCCTCTTCAAATTCCTTTACTGGTTGCCATATCAAACTCAAGCTCCCTGTCCTTATCAATAGAGATGTACCCAGGTACACTCTGATCCTTGCTTCAACACAGATTTATTTCTTCACAGCACCTTTCGCTATGCCCAAGCAGTGATGCTAGCTACAGTGATGCTGTTTCTTTATTTTATGCCTTCTTCTATGTATGACTTTCTGCTTGCAATGTCATCTTCTTCGGCATGGAACACCTGCCTCTCTCTGAATGCAAACCCTTCCCTAAACCACTCATCTTCCCTGAAGCCTTTCAAGACTAGTAAAAGACCAAAGACCAGTGAAAAATATCTCCCCTTCCACATCTCTGAGTTAAGGTTTTCTGCTGGATAATCATAGAACCTCAGAGTTGGAAGGGACCTCAGGAGATCATCTAGTCCAACCCTCTGCTCAGAGCAGGACCAATCCCTATTTTTGCCCCATATTCCTAAATGGCCCCCTCAATCATTAAACTCACAAGCCTAGGTTTAGCAGGCCAATACTCAAACCACTGAGATAGCCCTCCCCCAAATCTTAAAGTTAATTAAGGTTTTCCGGGGTTATTTGGTTCTGAGCTATTCTGTCTGCCTACAGTGGTTGGAACTGTGTTTTCCTCTCTTTTCAGTATTGAGCACATAAACAACAAAGGTGATTAAAGGTTCAAATACCAGTGATTTGCTTTCTTTTTTTTTCTATCCACATTGATTTGCATCTCATGAGTTGCATTTTAATTTGAATATTTCAGATCAACCCAAAAAAATCAAAGCAAAACTCATTGAAGTCTGTTAATCTGTATTTCTAATATGTACACAGGAAATTACCGTTTGCCATATTGGACTATACGGTGGTGTAGGGAGCCTTGGTGGCCTCCCTCCGAGCCAGAGCCTAGAGAAACACTCTCTCCACCGGAGTGGGCGGGATCAGACCAAGCTGGCCCCGCCCCTGGGAAGAGGAAGGGTGGGACAGGAAGTATAAAGGGCACGGCCCCTAGCTCAGTGAGGGCAGCACCATGGCGGGAGACAGATGCAGACCGCTTCCTGCTCCCTTCCCACCCTGCTGCCAAGCCAGGGGAGGCCCTGGATTCTGATCTAGGTGAAGGACTGAGGTTTCCAGACCTGCCGGCTGCTGAGTACCCCGAGGGACTCCTGGAGCCCAGCAGCAACCCGTGGCTGATGGAGGCGAGCGCCGCAAGGGAACTGGAGCTGCCAGCAGCCGAGTACCCCGAGGAGCCGCCAGAGCCCTGCAGCGACCCGTGGCTGACAGAGGTGGACACCAAGGGGGAGCTGGAACTGCCCACAGCAGACCACCCTGATTCCTGCTGGTGCCCCCTTACCTATGAGGTGCACCCTGGACCTGAGCAGGTGCTCCCCTACCTGAGCAGTGCGCTATCGACTCCTGCCGGCGCTCCCCTGCCTGAGGGGGCGCGCTACAGACTCTTGCCAGCGCTCCCCTGCCTGAGGGGCACGCTACAGACTCTTGCCAGCGCTTTCCCCCTCACCTATGAGGTGCACCCTGGACCTGAGCAGGTGCTCTCCTACCTGAGGGATGCGCTATAGACTCCTGCCAGCGCTCCCCTGCCTGAAGGGGCACGCTATCGACTCCTGCCGGCGCTCCCCTGCCTGAGGGGGCACGCTATCGACTCCTGCCGGCGCTCCCCTGCCTGAGGGGGCACGCTATCGACTCCTGCCGGCGCTCCCCTGCCTGAGGGGGCACGCTACAGACTCCTGCCGGCGCTCCCCTGCCTGAGGGGGCACGCTACAGACTCTTGCCGGCGCTCCCCTGCCTGAGGGGTGCGCTACAGACTCTTGCCGGCGCTCCCGTGCCTGAGGGGTGCGCTACAGACTCTTGCCGGCGCTCCCCTGCCTGAGGGGTGCGCTACAGACTCTTGCCGGCGCTCCCCTGCCTGAGGGGTGCGCTACAGACTCTTGCCGGCGCTCCCCTGCCTGAGGGGTGCGCTACAGACGCTTACCGGTGCTCCCCTGCCTGAGGGGTGTACCACGGACTCTGGACCGCACACCTCCCAACCCTAATTCCCCAGTAACTGGGAGGTGTGACCAAGGCTGTGAAAAGAGGCAGTAGCTCCCCAGCGGCCCGGCGGACCTACTGACCCTCTTTACAGGTGAACTGTCTAGTCCAGTATTCTGTTGCTGACACTGACCAGTACCAGCTGTTTCAGTGAAAAGAACAAGAAACCCTGCAAGAGGTAGTTATCGGATAACATGCCCTCAAGAAATATTTCTTCTGACACCCATTGGTTTGGGGTTGGTTTAGGCAATGAAAAATGGCAGCTAGTATCCCTTCCAAAACTCTAGATTCTTTTTAATCCTTTCTGTTATCACGGTATATGTTATATATATAAATGTTCAATTCTTAGCTTCGGTCAATGCATTCCACAGACTAACTGTGTGTGTTGCATGAAAAAGTATTCTCTTTTATCGGTTTTAAATTTGCTGCCTTTCAATCTCAAGGTGCCCATAGGTACTACTACAATACAATTAAATAATAATGACGTTTCTTTTGTTTTATAAAGTTACTGGGCAAAAGCCTTCCACTTCCCATGTTACAGTACAAAGCCATAAATCAGGCTAATTTGTTAATTGGCCCAGGTCCATGAAAGTTAGTGAAGCTTTTGATAAAATCTGAAAGGTCATTTCCATAAAGTTTCACATAGTTCTTCCCGTGACACCAACAGCTGATTAGTGCACTGAGAAACAACAGATCTCTTACTTGTGCTGAAAGTAAAAGTGCCTGGAACAATTCCTTGCAAAAAATCACTAATCTTCTAAAAACAAAACACAGCACTAAATTAAATTTTGTCATTAAATGATATTGACCAGTCTGTAAGTATGATCAATTTTTAAAGTTGGCACCAAAAAGCTCCCCCTTGTTCCCTTTGTTTATTGCCATCCATTTTATATGTTCCTGCTTACAAATGCAATCTCATTAAATCCAGAAGTCCCCTGATTTGAGGAGAATCTTTACAGTATTTAGATAATTTATTCTGAGTACTGATCTGGCTGACACTTGATGCAGTGAGGAGTGAGAATGTGCAAAGGTAGCCCCTCTGAAACATTTCAAGCAGCCTTTTAAGAAGCTATCCAACAAGGAAGATTAAGCATTAGCTGATTACCGACAAGTAATTAACAATGTCAACGAAACACAGAAACTGAATTAATAATAATTATATCATCAACACGATGATCATCTTGTAGAGAATCCCAGGGAAGAGGAGAGGTTAATTACTCACTGCTAGCAGAACAGTACCAAGTCAACCGCAACCATGCCTCTGGATGGTGTTAACTGCCAGCCGGATAATTAATTAACATCATAATTGTAATGCAGGCAGCATGAAAATATTGAAATATTACTCCATTTCCATTCTATTACCTATCCAAGACATTCTATAACTTAGAGCTGGAAGTACAAAGCTCTGTTGGGGCCTGATTTCTCTCTGGTGTGGCTTTGACTTTACCTTCTACCAGTGTGCTATACCAATTTATATATTCTAGTGGCCTGAGCAAAGGAGAAGGAGACAGGAATTCCTGGGTTTTAATCCCAGCTCTGATGGGGTCTCTTTATACTAAGTCTGAGAGCTGAGCAGGATTCAAAGAGGAATTATAAATTTTTGTGACTAATAAGAAGGACCACAGTTATAACAATAAATACTTTATAAATTAATAAAACAAAATTTTGAAAGAGATAAAAACTCACTTACTTCATTCAGGGCGTAAGCCAACCACTAACTATTGATGGTTAGGAAGTTAGTTTCCTTATGGAACAGGTTCTCCCATAACTACCTGCATGAGGGTTTTCTTGAACTTTCCACATAATTTGATGATGCAAAAGTAACAGAATGCCACTAGCCATCACCTTCAGCCCCCAACTAAAACCTCTCCAGCACCTCATCAATTCAGGATTTCAACAATTTCCACTCCACCATCAACCTCAGCCGGGACCAGTCCACACAAGCAATCCACTTCCTAGACACTACAGTGCAAATAAGTGATTGTCACAAACATCACCATACACCAGAAACCTACTGACCACTACACTTACTTACATAACTCCAGCTTTCATCTAAACCACATCACACAATCCATTGTCTACAGCCAAGGTCTAAGATGCAACTGCATTTGCTCCAATCCCTCAGACAGAAACAAACACCTACAGGATCTCTATCAAGCTTTCTTAAAATTACAGTAGTCACCTGATGAAGTGAAGAGATTGTGTACCCAGAAGTCACGTACTACAGGACAGGCCCAACAAAGAAAGTAATAGAATGCCACTAGCCGTCACCTTCAGCCCCCAAGTAGAACCTCTCCACTGCACCAAGGATCTACAACCTATCCTGAAGGACGATCCCTCACTCTCACAGATCATGGGAGACAGGCCAGACCTCGCCTACAGCCCTCACCCCAAATCTGAAGCAAATACTCACCAGCAACTACACACCACGCCGGAGAAACACTAACCCAGGAATCTATGCCTGCAACAAACCCTGTTGCCAACTCTGTCCACATATCTATTCAAGGGACACCATCATAGGACCTAATCACATCAGTCACGCCATCAGGGGCTCATTCACCTGCACATTTACCAATGTGATATATGCCATCGTGTCCCAGCAATGCCTCTCTGCCATGTACATTAGCCAAACTGGACAGTCTCTATGCAAAATAATAAATGGACACAAATCAGACGTCAAGAATAATAACATTTAAAAACCAGTTGGAGAACACTTCGACCTCCCTGGACACCCAATAACAGACTTAAAAGTGTCAGTTCTTCCAACAAAAAACTTCAAAAACAGACTCCAATGAGAAACTGCACAACTGGAATTAATTTGAAAACTGGATACCATCAAATTAGGCCTGAATAAAGAGTTGGAGTGGGTCACTACAAAAATTAAAAACTAATTTTCCCCTACTGTTACTCACACCTTCCTGTCAACTTTTTGTATTGGGCCATCCTTATTACCATGACAAAAGTGATTTTTCTCCTGTTGATAGCCCACTTTAATTTTATTATCTCACTAGAAGTGACCCCCCGCACGCACACATACTTGGTAAGGCAACTCCCATCTTTTCATCTACTATGTATATATTTCTTCCTACTGTATTTCCCACTCCATGCATCTGATGAAGTGGGTTTTAGCCCACGAAAGCTTATGCCCAAATAAATGTGTTAGTCTCTAACGAGCCACAAGTACTCCTCGTTCTTTTTGCAAAGACGTTGTCGTCATTTTAGCATATTAGAGGAGCACTGCAAGTTGTTAACCATGCTCAGCAGCTGTTTTGAAGCTGATGGAGAAGGCTTCACTAAGGGCAGACCTTTCTGCATCTGCACACATACCTACTTAGTTAGAAGCTGGAAGCTCCTGGCCAATCAGTAGTGAATTCTGTCCAGGGTACAGAACTGGTAGTTTTTTGAGCACTGGTCAGATCCAGCCTAGCCCTGGAAGTAGAAGATAGAGTTGTCTAGGCGTAACCCAGACTGAATCTGAGGATTGGATCTCAATATAGTTTCCTGTAATTTTACAGGTTAGCTGGACGCTAATGGTCTGCAGAAGTTATATGTTAAGGTATCTGTAAAGTCCTTAGTCCCAAGGAGGAAAACGGTCTAAATCCATCCTTTTTGGAACCCCTTTTCAGGTAGCTGAAAGCAGCTATCAAATCCCCCCTCATTCTTCTCTTCTGCAGACTAAATAATCCCGGTTCCCTCAGCCTCTCCTCATAAGTCATGTGCTCCAACCCCCTAATCATTTTTTTTGCCCTCCACTGGACTCTTTCCAATTTTTCCACATCCATCTTGTAGTGTAAGGCCCAAAACTGGACATAGTACTCCAAATGAGGCCTCACCAGTGCCAAATAGAGGGGAATGAACACATCCCTTGCTTTGCTAGCAATGCTCCTACTTATACAGCCCAAAATGCTGTTAGCCTTCCTGGCAACAAGGGCTCACTGTTGACTCATGTCCAGCTTCTCATCCACTGTAACTCATATGGCCTTTTCTGCAGAACAGCTGCCTAGCCACTCGGTCCCTAGTCTGTTGCAGTGCATGGGATTCTTCCATCCTAAGTGCAGAGCTCGGCACTTGTCCTTGCTGAACCTCATCAGATTTTTTTTGGCCCAGTCTTCTAATTTGTCTAGGTCCCTCCGTATCCTATCCCTATCTTCCAGCATATTTACCACTCCTCCCAGTTTAGTGTTATTTGAAAACTTGCTGAGGGTTCAATCCATGCCATCCTCCATATCATTAATGAAGATATTGAACAAATCTGGCCCCAGGACCAACCCTTGGGGCACTACACTTGATTCCGGCTGCCAACTAGACATGGAGCCATTGATCGCTACCAGTTGAGCCCAATGATCTAGCTAGCTTTCTATCCACCTTACAGTCCATTCATCCAGCCCATGTTTCTTTAACTTGCTGACAAGAATACTGTGGGAGACTGCGTAAAAAGCTTTGCTAAAGTCAAGGAATAACACATCCACTGTTTTCCCCTCATCCACAAAGCCAGTTATCTCATTAGGTTAGTCAGGCATGACTTGCTCTTGGTGAATCCATGCTGACTGTTCCTGATCACAATTGCAGCCCCGAATGTTGCCTTTTATGCAGAGATAGTCGTAATAAAGAAGACTTTTCATATTCAAAAAAGTTTTATAGACATTAACTATTTAAACCTCAAAACCACCCTGTGAGGTCAGTAACTGTCTTTCCACATGATACAGAAGAAAGTGAATTAGCAGATTGCTAAGGGCTTGTCTACACAAAATAGTTTCATCAGAAAAAGTTCTGCTAGCCTACTGCTACCAACATAGCTATTTCAGCAAAGAGCAGAAACACTTTTTGGCAGTGCAGTGTGTCCCCTCAGCATCAGGTTATATTAGCAAAAGATGTGCAGCTCCATGAGTAGGCATCCACATGACCCCTTCACCACTGTACAACATGCTATCTTGTGGACAATTTTCACAGTGTATTGTGGAATGACAGCACTGCTCAAAGGGAATTGTGGGAATTATCCAAAATTCCCACAATTCTATTTCAAACTATAATCCACTCTCATTTCATTTTTTAAAATTCCCACAGTTCTCTCTAGTATATCCCATAGTCTACTCTTTTCCATATAACTGTTCAATCTATCTGCCATCTTGCCATCAGAAACATGGATGCTGCAAAGATCAGCAGAACTAAAGGCCTAGAGACAGGACAAATGATTCTTTTCTATTTGTGGAACCATATGGCCAGCCATGCAGCAGGGATACAGAGAATACTGAGGAGTGAGTGATATAGACGCTGACTGAGATTGGCCAGCTGCTGAAGCAGCTATTCACTCACCAGCTGCACAATGTGAATCAGTGACTCTGGTCTATGAAGTGAGCACCAAGTTTGGGATCATGATGCAAATCTGTGACGACCAGCAGAGGTGTGGAACTTACACATGTCGAAGGCCATTTTCCTGGAGTTGTGAACTGAGTTCACTCTAGTCTTGTAGTGCACGGACACCAACATGACTGGCACTCTGACAATGGAGAAGTGGGCATTGATCTCTCAGGCAGCTTGCTATCGCAGATTGCTACCAGTTGGTGGACAATCAGTTTGGTGCTGCAAAATCCAAGGTGAGAATTGTACTCATCCAGGTATGCATGGCTATTAAGCATGTCTTGAAGGGCAGGATCGAGACTATGGACAGTGTTCAGGAAATAATGGATGGATTCAGTGCAATGTGCTGGAGTGGTAGATGGGTTGCATATCCTGCTTCTATATCCACCCCTTGGCCTCTGAGTACATAAATTTAATAGCTTCCCAGGCCAAAATGGATCACTGCAATCACCTAATCTCACCTCCTGTATGACACAGGCCATAGAACTTCCCCAAAATAATTTCTTTTGAACTAGAGCATATCTTTTTTAAAAAATTCAATCTTAATTTAAAAATTGCCAGTGATGGAGAATTCACCATGATCTTTGGTAAATTGTTCCAATAGTTAATTACTCTGACTGCTAAAATTTTGCACCCTATTTCCAGTCAGAATTTATCTGTTACACTAAAGAATGAAATATTTCTTTTTATATTGGAACTTATAGATTGTGATCAAGTCAGCCCTTCGCTTTCTCTGTGTTAAGCTAAATAGATTGAGTTCTTTGGGTCTATCCCTACATGGCATGTCTTCTAATCCTTTAATAATTCTTGTGGCCCTTTGCTGAACCCTCTCCAATTTATCAGCATCCTTCTTCAATTATGGACATCCAAACTGGAGCCAGTATTCCAGCAGCAGATGCAGCCTAAGATCACATTAGCTCTTTTGATCACAGTGTTATTCTGGGAATTCATGTTCAGCTGATTATCCACCCTGACCCCCAAATCTTTTTCAGAGTGGTTGCTTCCCACGATAAAGTCCCCCATCTTGTAAGTAAGGCCTACATTCTTTGCTCCCAGATGTACATATTTACATTTAGCCACATTTAGCTTACCAACCAATCTAGATCTCTCTGTATTAATGACCTGTCCTCTTCATTATTCACCACTCCCCGCACACACAACACACTCACACACACACCTCCTATCTTTGTCTTTTCTGCAAATGTCAGTAACAATATTACATTCTCTTCCAGATTTAGAGTCAATCTCAATGGGACCTCACAGGAAACACACACACACAATGGTGACTCCCCATTTACAATTACATCTATAAAGAGAAAGAGGTTCTTCTCCATGGTTGTGCAAGTACTGGAGGATCACTATGGGCATTTTACTGATCAAGAAAAGGCCATGATGCTCACATCTTTGGGAATACAGGACTTTCTGACAAGCTGCAGTCAGAGACATTCTTCCCAGGTCGGCATATTCATGTTAGCAAGGTTGCCTTGCTAACTGTGATTCCGAGGGCCCCAGTTTATCCTTTGCTTCACTGGCTCATGAAGCTGAAGAGCATATATCTGGACAGCAGCCACGAAAAATTTCTTATCAGCAGAGCAGGGACAGGGTGACCAGGGAGTGCACCTTTGGAAGATTAAAGGGTCAGGGAGATGTCTCACAACTAGGCTGGATCTCAGTGATCAAAATAGTCCTGTAGTTACTGCTGTGTGCTGTGAGGCCAAGGGAGGAAATGGTACCTCCATGTAGAAGATGGGGTTGGAGAGGCTACCTGGTGATTTTGAGCAGTCTGACTCAAGGCCAGTAACTAGAGTCTATTAAAGCACTGTGCAGCTGAGCGAAGCCATAAGAACACGCTATGACACAGCTGGACAGTGTGTGATTTTTTGCCATTGAACATACAGTGAGCAGTTTATGTAAATTGTTGTTTTAATGCAGAAAGTGCTGGTGTCTAGAGGAGATGGGGAGTGTGTGGCCCTGACCTTGAGAAGAAGGAACTGTTGTCCATGCAGTGTAATGGCTGCTGTGCGGTTTGTTGTTCAGGTGCTTTGCTCTGTAATATGTTTGAACATCTGTGTTTGTTGTCTGAGAAACTGCATGAAGTCTTGGTGCACTTCTTGACCTTTTTGTCTTTCCTCAGGCTCTTGGTCCTTCTCTGTCCACCAGCATACAGCCCTGCATTCATGGGTCCCATGAGCTCTGGATTTGGCAATCCTGACCAGTTCTGTGAACATGTCTTCCCTTGTGTGGTTTTTCCCTCCTTATCACAGTGAATCTGAGCAAATGCAAAAGGGACAGCCCTCAAAAATATCCCAGCCAAGGCACTGATAAATAACCAGGCAGAACCACTGGTCAATTTTTAGGCATTAGCAGACGTCAGAAGAAGAGTAATAGGACTTTCTAAAATTTTCCCATGTAGAGCTGCGTAACATCATGTACAGGACTTAACAGTCACTAGTGCTTCCTGACCATGTAACAGCACACAGCATGATGAGAACACGGGGGCACTTTCAAACACTCTAGCTGTGAGGGGCAGAAGGCCAGGTGCAGAGGGTCTGGGTAACTTTACAGATAGTGTAGTGAAGACTGCTAAACTTATCACAGGCACTGGTATATCACTTGGAGGTATCAGAAATCTAGAGAAAGGCAATTGCTTGAAAGGGCTTGCAGTCAGCCATGGCCATATGCTGCCAGCCCCTTCACTTATATGATCCCCTCAGAGGTCCTTGCAGAGTGGCATGGGAAGGTTTCTTACCGTGGGGCAGAGACAAGGCTGCTCTCCCTAGAAATGTCTGGGCAAAAATCAAACACGACCTGCTTACAAAATTCAGCAAAACTTGTCAAAGGACCAAAAAGTTGGCCCCAAGATAAACCCCCAACTCTGCTAGCAGTCGAGGCCCAATGTTTTTGCTGATAGTTATGTGAATCAGTCCATACAACGAGCCCCTTAGCTAACCATTTCGACCACTTTCTTGAATCTACCCATAGCACGAAAGTAATCTATTTGGACTTAAAAAACAACAGTGTGTAAAACATACAAAATGTGTTTTGGGCTTGAAAATGAAAGTTCCGTATTGATGACTTGAAAAGCTACAGCCAAGCAGTTTATGCATTTGCTGAAAAATCATGTCATCCAAGTCCTCAGTTATGGCTTTGCTTTCAAATCTTCTTTTCGGTTAATTGGGACATTGCAATGTATTTCATTTGAAATGTCTCTGAATGTACATGGAATGGTTGGGCACTGGTGTGCATGTATCTTAGCAAACATATAATTCAAGTGATTGTATTTGTAATGCATTGAATTTAATCTGGTTATGATGTCTATAAAAGTATGTACTTCAAACGCATCAAAGGTATTGGGAAAAGTATGTATTCGGGAATGTTTCTTGGCTGCTTTGTCTTGTTCTTTTTTTAATGTTGGTTTTGTCGAGTACTGTCAGTGCATACTCTTTAAATAGGCTACTTTAAAATAAAAACCATTTGTCTCCTGGCCACATGTGGTCAACCACCATTCTGAGGAAGGGGGAGGGGAAGCAAATGGAAGGGTGAAGTCAGGAGGAAGTTTAAGAGGCCGTGGAGAGAGTAACAAAAAACATGCAGAGATGGAAGTAATAAATTCCTCGGTGGCTATGGTTAGGTCTCAAACAGCTTCTGGCTCTTACATGGCCCTGCAGCCTCATGTCCTTCCTCCTCAATGAGCTTCTCCTCAGTTTGCCACATTGGGGGGCTTTCCTCCGGAGCTCACAAATGTCCACTTTCACTGCTGGTGGAATCCCCACTCTGTATAGCATCGAGCCCCACATAATAATGTCAGCCCTTGGGGGCAGCACCAGATTTGCATTGCTCCCCTTTGTCTTTTGTAAACATGGCCACCATAGCTCTTTCCCCTTTGTCCAGCATTGGAACTTGCCCCTCATACCTCAGTTTCCACATCCCCTTGGCAATATCAGAATATACCGCTTCATTCCTGTCACAATTCCACACCTGGCCTTCTCCTCACAAGCGGAGAAAATTCAGGACTTCTTTCCTAGACCATACAGAGCAGAAGTTCTAGGTGGAGTTTTCCCTGGAGCCATACCTATTGCAGTTACAGAGGCATTTCCAAAACACTCTGAAGATTTAAAAGTGGGAAAAGACCAGGCTTCCAGTCACTTCATGTTCTAGTCAGTGATTTTCTAAGGCCAGAAGACACATGATCATCTAGTCCAACTTCCTGTATAACACAGGCATGGAATAGTACTTTACTCCAGAAATAGTGGTGTAAGATGTTTACCAACATGAATAAGGGTGTGAGAATCTGTCCTCGAAGAATACATTTCTTTGTAGAATGGGGTACATTCTCTTTTCTTCTTCAACATTTCTTTTTCTGATTATAAGGGGAGCAGTGCAGAGATAGGCCCAGACAGCTTGCGTAAATCAGTGAAGCTGCATCGAAGTCAATGGAGCAATTTGGCCTTAAAGGTACATCTGCCTATTCGACATCTCAAGTAACTTAGACTGGTTACATAAAAAGATGCTAGTTACTGCATTCAAGCTTTTGTTAGTCTCAGTGAAGAAAGGGTGCCCTGAAATGCAGCCACTGGATAATTAAAATTAGAATGCTATAGATGGCTAGTAGATTGCTCATTTTATATAACGAATTGAAAGCCTAATAGGAAAACTCATAATACCAGCCCTCTTAACATTAACAATTACCATGATTAACAATGATACTCACAACTCATTTTTCATTAAAGACTATGGGCAGAGATAAGCTTGTTTATATAGACCAGCTTTTGAACAGAGGAGCCATTTATCACTTGGAAAGCCATGAAAGGACTGAACAGCACCCAGCAATTAAAACTTGCAAAGTGACCTTGTGACAATGAAACACCCACCCTCCTCAGAAGCAACAGTAAAGCAATTGTTTTTGGATCAATTAGAAATGAAGAGATAATTTGTTGGTTTGTTAAATCATACATCTTGGCCTGGCAGTCAATGAAGCACACTCCTCCATATGTAAAGACCCTTATAGAAAATGCAGGTTTTCCTGAAGTACAGCTACAGGTCTGAAGAGTAAAACTTAGAGAGGTTGGATCAAAAGATCAACATAAAAAGGCTAAAATATTCCTTCTATTAAAATATCAAATACAGAAAAGAGCTCTCCCTTGCATTTTTTCATGGACAAACAGCAACACATAGGCATTCAGCTGGGCCATCAGCTAATTATCCAAGTGAATCCTAAGTATCTCAGTGTTACTTTGCCCTCCTTCTGTCTGTTGTATCCAGCTTTTGTCTCATCACATACTGAGACTGTAAGTTCCTTGGAGCAAAGGGTACATCTGCACTGCAGCTGGAGGCGTAATTTCCCACTTGGGTAGACGTACCCACACTAGCTCTGATCAAGATAGCTCACTAAGAATAGAAGTGCAGCTGCGGATGCACAAGAAGTAGAGCAAGGTGGCTGCACTGAGCATGCACCTAGAGTTTCAGACAGAACTGCACTTGGATGGCTTGTACACATGCAGCTACATCACTATTTCAGAACACTACTTTGATCAGTGCTAGACCAGGTATGTCTATTCAAGCTCAAAATTACACCTCCAACTCCAGTACAGACAGACACAAAGACGGTCTTTTCACTGTGTGTGTGTGCAGTGCCCAGGCTAGCACAATGGGACCTGATCCCTCTTAAAGCATTCTGATGCCAACACAACCCAAATAATATGTAGTTATAATCCTATCAAAGAAATATAGGGCTGGAAAGAACCTCGAAAGGTCGTCTAGTCCAGCCCATTGTACTGATGCAAGACAAAGAATACCTAGACCATCCCTGACAGGTGTTTGTCTAACCCGTTGTTAAAAATCTCCAATGACAGGGATTCCACAACCTCCTTCAGATGCCTATTCCAGAGTTTAACTATCCTGTTAGTTAGAGATTGTTTCTTAATATCTAACTTAAAATCTCCCTTGCTGCAGATTAAGCCCATTACTCCTTGTCCTACCTTCAGCAGACATGGCAAACAATTGATCACAGTCTTTTTTATAACAGTGCTTAACATATTAGAAGACTTATCATGTTCCCCCTCAGTCTTCTTTTCTCAAGATTAAATATGCCAGTTTTTTTTAAACCTTTCTTCACAGCTCTGGTTTTCTAAATCTTTTATCTTATTTGTTGCTCTCCTCTGGGCTCTCTCCAATTTGTCCACATCTTTCTTAAAATGTGGTGCCCAAAACTGCCACCAGTACTTCAGCTGAGGCATTACCTGTGCTGAGTAGAGTGGGACAGCTACCTTCCATATCTCACATGCAATACTCCTGTTAATACATTTGACAATATTAGCTTTTTTGCAACTGCATCACATTGTTGGCTCATATTCAATATGTGATCTACTATAACATTCAGATCCTTTCCTGCAGTACTACTACCTAGACAGCACAGGCGGCGCATAATGGCGGCTAGGCCTCCCCAAATCTAGTGCTGCTGGGGGGACTGTGGTGTATTTGGGACCCCCGGAAAGATTTCTCCCCACCAGGGCCCCGGGGCTGAAGAACCTCTCACTCCTGGTCATGGTCCCCAGAGTTTTTCCGGCCTCTGGGCTGCAGCAGGGCAGGGGGAGGGAGGGAAAAGAGCGAGCAGAGGGCGGGGCCTGGGAAGGGGTGGGGATGAGGTGGAGTCAGGATAGGGGACAGGCCATAGGCAGAATGGGGAAAGGGAAGGGCAGAATGCAGGCAGGGCCATGGGCGGAAGGGGAGGAACAGAGGAGGAATTCTGGGCTCTGAGCTCCAGCCAGGGCCAAGAGAGCTCCGCCACACTCCTGTGCAAGGCTAAGACCTCGACCCCTGCTGGGGCTGGGCTTTGAGTCCCCCCACCCACCCATGGCCCCAACTGAGTTCTTATCCTCCCACCCTGGCTCGGGTTATGGGGGAGGGGCCGAGCTTACAGCCCTCACCTTGGCCCTGACTGAGCTCTCAGACCCACACCCCACCCCAAGCGAGGCCACATCGGGGGTGGGGGTGGGGGTGGGATTGAGCTCTCAGGTCCTCACTGCCCCAGCTGGAGCCACAGGGTGGCTGAGAGCAGCAAATGGAGAGGCAGAGCCTCAGCTGGAATAGGAGGGGCAGGGAGATAGTAGCCCCCTGGGATGCTTCACCTGCCGCTCATGGTCCTTTTTGTATCTGTGCATTTGATTTTTCTTTCCTAAGTGTAGAATTTTGTAGTCATTATGACGCATCTTGTTGATTTCAGACCAATTCTCCGGTTTGCCAAGGTCATTTTGAATACTAATCCTGGATTTATAATGATAAAAGGATTAGTATTTTAGATTCAGGAAGAGCAAAAAGCTCTCACTCAGAGAGCCCAGTGTGTGTGTCTCAGGTTGCACTAACTGAACAAAATGGCTGCTGTCTCTGTAGAGAAGTAGCATTTTTGGAAATATAAAGGGGCGGTAAACAAAAAAAAGCCATCACAGTTTCAATTAAATACACCATAACTTACAGGTTTGGGGAGCAGGGTGTGTATATACACTACAAGAGCTGGAGAAAGTTCTGAAGTAAAAGACAGGTCACCAGAAAAGATGACCACAGCATTTTTGCAGATTCTTCCTCAGTATGAAATATCAATGGAAACATGCTGCACTGTTGCAGCATTGGTCCATGTATTTGTTATTGATAAATATTCACCAGAATTAATGCAAATAAATTTCAGTCTATGAGGTGCTGAAAAACTATTAACTTCAGTCATTTGTTATTTGTTGCTAATAGCACAGGATTGGTCATGTGTCATACGGTTTCATTTTTTGCTTCCAAATTGGAGGACTGAAAATTTTGAACTGGGGGCTAATGAACAGCAAAATGACACATAAATAGCAATAGCCTTTGTCCATTTGCTTCTTCAAACAGACATTTAGAATTCAAATAAATATTTGAAAACACTGCTTTTGCAGTATCCATTCAGCTCTAATCTCATCATTGCAGTCTTAAGAAGGAGCCAAGAAGGAACGGAAAATGGCAAGAAAGCTTTTCAGTGTGGCTGGTTTGAAAGATATATTTATGTGCTTTGTATAGCTTTAATTCGCACTCTAGAGTTACCCTGGATTTTTATTAATCAAATTAATTTACTATTCAATTAAAAAGCCCAAAGTGAATTAGAAAGATTACTATTACAGCCACTGGAATACACACATATACCCTTTTATAGTAATAAAAATACAATGAAATATCACTTAAAACATAACATGATTTAAGCAATTTCCTTTCCTCATTTACTTAAAATAAACCCCAGAGTTAAGGACAGTGTTTAGTAGAACAATGAGAGGGTAAGGGAATAAGTGTGCAGTCTTCCACAAATAGAGTTAATAAAAGATGTGCCTCTCATTCTTCCTCTTTCTCCAGATATTAATTGAGTCGGGGTAATCAGCGTTTGAGCAATGTGCAGAGTCTAAAGTGGGAACTAAAAATAATTAATGTACAATGCGATTATTTGCCCTTGACTCCTCCCATCATCAGGCACTTTTCACCTGCTGCTGCTAACAACTTCAACTGATTTATATTATATGGGGCCTTCCATTCCAAGGTGCTTTACAAATGATGGGCAAAACCCTGCCTTTGCTCATTGCAGCTATGTAAGTGCAGTGGTGAGAGGACTGGTACAGGACTTGGAGAGGGTTTCTAATCTATTCTGCTGCAGCTTGGCAAGATAGCTCAAGAGTGACACACTCTGTAGCACACCTTATTTAGTGTGTGTTGACAACTGCAGCATATGTTCAGGGACCACATCAACATGCTAACAAACCACCTTCCTTGCAGTTAAATTGTGCTAATCTGGGTGTTAGCCAAGGCCACTGCATTCTGAGGAGAAGCCCTCTGGACCTCATTCTTCCCCTACTACATCCATCCATCCATCTCCATAGGATCTTCATAGATTGAAGCAAAAGGGGATGGTTCTGATACTCTAGTCTGACCTCCTGTATAATACAGGTCATAGTACTTCCCCAAAATAATTTCTAGAACAGGTCTTTTATAAAAGCATCCAATCTTGATTTGAAAATTGTCAGATGCAGAATCCACCACATGCCTTAGTAAAATGTTCCAATAGTCAATTACTCTCACCATCAAAAATGTATATCTTATTCCCAGTCGGAATTTGTCTAGCTTTGCCATTCTCTGCTAGACTGAAGAGACCATTATTAAATATTTATTCCCCCTGAAGGTATGCATACACTAATCAAGTCTTCCCCTAACTTTGAAGCTACATATACTGAGGCCATATCTTTGTTCATTGTTCTGGACACAGCCTGGGAGATAATGCCATCTATTTCTCTCTGTGACAGGGGACATTCACCTCTTGTGAGTGCCTCCTGTTTGCTGGGTATGGTGCTGCAATCTTTTCTTGGTTCTGGCACTGTTACCTGGGGACCCCCTACCCACATTGGGCAGGCGCCCCTTTCTCAGGCAAAACAGGCTCGGATAGCTGGAGGAGGTTGCAATGTCTTTATTCAATGCGACGTCGCATGACGCAGCCCTGTGCTTCTCAGCCAAAAGCAGGGTGCGCCCCGATCAATGGCCGGGTCGTTCTTTTTATAGCTTGATTACATCTCTGGGCGTCAACATTCCGCCACGTACTTATTCGCACAAGGATACAAAGTAAAAAAGTTTTAAAATGTCCACATGCGTACTGAGCATGCTAGCTTGAAAAAAAACCCCTTGCAAAATGTTATGCAAAGCCAAATACAGAAGCTCAAGCAGACAGTGGAAAAACCGCAGACAGTTGAAAAGCCCCTCTTGCAAAATGTTTCAAAACCAAAATACAGAAGTAGACAGGCTCAATCAGTGCTACTTCAAATTGCAGGTATTGAATCAGTCATATTACATTTCATATTACATTAATCAGTCATATTACATTTCATATTACAGCACCCTCTGTAGGTTGTTGAACTCCTGTAGCGGGGTGGCTAACCCGCTCCTACAATAAAAGGGGTGAAACAGCCCTGGAGAGGGCTGTTGCTGGGAGAAAGCAGCAAACTTGGGCCGAGTGGAAAAGGAGTTGAGAGGGTAGCTGGTCCCAGTTGTGGCCAGCTCAATCAGAGCCCAGCTGACCCTTATAAAATGGCTGAGAGTTACGAGCTGGGAAACAGTCTTCCTCTAGCTGAGGAGGCAGCACGACCTAGCTGCCTGAGGCAAAGGGTACTGAGGGTGGAGCAGTGCTGGGGAAGGGGCCGGCTGAGCTGGGGAGCTCAGGCCTGGCAACTTGCCCCATATGCCCTCCAGGATGCAGCCTGATACTAAGGCCTAAAAGGTACTGTGCTGCAGGGGAAGGCGGCAAGTCCAACCTCCTCCCCCCTTGCCTATAACTAGAAGCAGGGGCTTCATGCTGACTGGCAGCAGCCACAGACAGAGGCAAGGTGGGATTAGAGGGTTGGAGGTTCCCCAGGGAGGGGAGACCCAGAGGCAGAGTGTGGGGGTATTGCCAAGGGGAAGCACCCCAGGAAAAAGGGTACTGGGGTTCAGGAGGAACACGGGAGCCATCGGATGGCGAGACACCACCTGCAGAGGGCCCTTCGGCTGGAAATGAGCTAATTCCCAGACGGCCAGCAGGAGGCGCTGCAGGGGTGAGTCATCACGCCGCTACATCTCCCTAGGTGGGTCTTTAGCAGTTCGACCCTCCCGATAAGTCACTCAGTTAAAGGATGAATGGGTGAACCTCTTCTAGGATAACAAAATTCAGCAGATGGTCAGCCCTTGCCAGGGTCGTCAGCTCCATCTCCAGGCTTGTTTAGATTCCAGCCCTTTCTTGGGCTTTCAGTAAAGATTCTTGTCCCCTTTTCAGTGTTCAGGCCACTTCCCCAGTGGGGTCCATAGACCCAAACACTACTCCAGGTCCCAACACAGGGACCCAGTGAACGATAGCCACAGAATGTGCCCCTTAATAGTTGCTGCTGCTGCTGCATTCCCTGTGCTGCTTCCCCCTTGGTCCCATCACCTACATCCATTACCTTAGGGTTACAGTCACTGGATTCTCTCCATCTGTTCCTTGCTTAAGCAGGATCACTCCCAGGCCTCTTTTCCTGGAGCATTTCAGTCTTCCAGTCCTCCCTCATCCTTCTGATCCCAGCTGGGAACTGACCTGCTTAGGCCCTGCAGCTCCTTTTAACTGAGCCTGCTGGTCTCTCATTGGCTGCTTCCCTGTAGCCACTCGAGGCAGGCCTAGAGGACTTAGCCTCACAGCTCTTTTTCTGGGGCACAGTAAGGTAGGACCATGATGCCTCCAGCAGGCGCCTTGAAAGGGCTTGGCACACCCCATCATGCCCTTTCTTCAGCTGACTGGGGCAGTAAGAAATTGCAATGGAAGGATGGTAACTGCAAATGTAATTAGGTAAGGAGAGAACGTGAAAGTAGAGGAAACACTGGAAAAGAAAAGAAGACTACTGTGATCAGGGAAAACTATAGGGTTTGTATGTGAATGTGTGTGTACCCTAAACATATATACATTTATGTTATGTGCCATAGATGTGTATGTAAGGAGGTGATACATATAAAGATATGATTGATGTTCTTTTAGCTTGTATACTTAGAGCTTCTTGAGTTCTTTCTTCTTACTTGTGATTTATTTATAAAGACTAAATTAAGTTTCTAAGTAAACAGTCCACATTGTAACAGTTAATCTCAGATGTATGTAACTCGTTTCTCATTCTCGTAGATAGGGAAAATATTGAATAAATATTCTGTCCATGTTAATTTTTAATTTAAAGTCTTTAACGAAAGCACAATCGACTTCTGACATATACATATTAAAAATTAAATTTCCTGAGTTCATTATCTGATAATTAGAATTAAATAACATCTTAACTGAGAGACAAACCCCATGGAAAGCAAGTCAGTTCCATTTAAGATTCCATTAGAAAAGTGTTTGAGCTAGTATGTAATAGACCATAAAATTTAATTTGGAAATGATATTACCAAAAATGATGGAATGATACCACTCACAAAAGGACATGTAGTCAGCCCTCATCTTTTCATTTGGCATGATGTTCTTCTATTGATTGCGTAGAATTAAAAAGGAATTACTTAATATTGCACAGAATAACATATGTAGGGCTTTTTTTTCCTTTTCTCCAGCTCTCTGGTATTTAAAAGTCAGAATTGACCAGTGTAGCTCCATGTAATTACAAAGATTTCCTTATCTTAACCTATTTGCTGAAGTCATCCTAAAGAAAGGGTCTCCTAATCCATTGGCTGTCTCATATCTCATTTACATTGGTGGTAATCCCCATCCTATCTCAGCATTTAGGTAATGACTTTGGGATTAAATTGCATTTTTTGCAATTCTTTACTTTCAAATCTCCACAACATATCAGCGGGGCCTGGCTGAATAGGCCTGTCAAAGGTCTGGTAATGTAGTACGGTAGGTAAGGCCTCTGACTTTAGAGTGAAATTAACTTTCTTCATAATAGGGTTTAACAAAAAAACCTTGACTCTGTTGCAAAGTATTTTAGGGTGTTATAAAAAGATGCTTGGATTAAGTTACATTAAGATTTCTGAATGCTGTATTTAGCTATCTTCACAGCATTTATATACAAGGAGACATTTAGTATCTTATCTTTAAATTCTTGGCAGTTGAAAAAAAAGTCTGAGGTATCTTAAATTTTGCCTGGGCATAGAATTTTGATGAGGATTTATCTGATCCACTGGAGTTGCTTTATTAAATTTCACTTAACTTACTGTATTCAAAGGGTAAAACTATCTGTCCTTAGTTATACCATTGTATTTCAACTCCAGAGTATCTCATTGAAGGGAAAATTAGAATTACTAATTTAGGCTCAAATTCTTCAAAGTACTTAAGTCTGCGTCTAACTTTAAGTATGTGAGTACCCTTATTGAAGTCCATGAGAGTTCAAGCTTATGCTTAAAATTAGTAAATGTGCTTAAATACCTTGATAAGCTAGGGCCTTAGACAGTAAACTCTTCAGAATAGAGTGTGACATAGAGGGTGCCAAAATGCAAAGGGTTCACTGTTCTTTACAAGCAACTCCTGTTTCAGACCTGACAAACTTACTACATCTAATACAATCACTTTAATGGTATTTAACCATAAAGGTTAAGATGAGAGATCTCTGCTTGAAAGCTTGTAATTTATCAATACTCAGTCATTGCGAGTTGGCTGTACAGGTAGTATTAAGGGAATACGGTAACTATATGGAAAACTATGTCTTATGGTATAGGAGTAAAAGTCACTAGGGAATCATATGTGCGCAGTTGGCTCATTCAAATGAGAGGGAATCACCCCTACATGGTTCAGTTGTCTGCCTTTGCTCCAAACCACAGCAGTCAACAGAAAATAATCAAAGATTATTGCAAACAACTGACACCACTTAGAGGTACAAAGGAATGTTGCAACAGACAGAGGATTTCCTTGTCTGTGAATAAAGATGAAAGACTGATTCAATACAACGTAAGGTGGAAACAGACATTCACTGAGGAGATATCTTGCTGAGACGGGCTCTTTTTCATTCAAGTTTGGACCATGGTTCCTAGGAAGCCAGCCAGCGCGGCAAGAGACTGAGCTTTTTTGTGGGTGGGGGGAACCCTACTTTATTAGATAGGAAAGGTAGACTATTGGTACTTGTAGTTCATACGGCTAAGTAAGTAGGTCTGAAACGCAAGGCCTACAGGTGGAGGCCTGTATGATTTTAGCTTAGCCATACTAAACCTTAGAGTTAAGAAATGCTTGACATAAGTAAGTGACCAAAGAATAACCCAATGCCACAAGATTACAGGAAAAGATGTACCAGTAGGTAGTATTGTGAAAAACTAACCCCAATACTAATTTTAGATCACAAAATGCCTTTGAGGCACATTTTTCCTAACATGTGCCTTAACCACAGGATACAGGTCGTGCATCAAGGCTACTGAGAATAAAAGGAACTATACACAACCTATGGAAAATGGGGTACCCCAATATTCTTGGGGAACCCAATACAAATAAGGAAAAAGAGGGTTGACACCTTCATGCACATGTGCAGGACAAGAGGTATATTCAGAATCACATTAGGAAAGTTGGTGCCAAGATCAGACCCTAAGACTATGTAGGAAGATGTGAGTATGACTATAGCTATAATTTGTGTGCGGATAGATGCAGGATTTGTGTGCAAATAGATGTAGGATTTATATAAGCTTGGATAATCATAATTTTGTTGGTAATTGTAATAAAATCGATAAAGCATATTAGAAGTTGTGCTTATGAATGAATGTTACTTTCCTTGGTCTTCTAAAGCCTCTAAGAACATTAGATCTGAAACAAATAGGAGAGAGGAGTTTCACTCTCGAACTTGAGACTGTAGCCACCAGAGCCAAACCCACACTGGTATAAAGCTACATTGCTAAATCTACTTTAAAAAAAAATTAAAGTCTACAATTGGAAAGACTCCCTCTTGCTAGAGGCAGGGATTAAGAGGGTGACTCAGTCCTTGGTACCCTGAAAACCGTCACACAGGGACTATACTTTTTAGTCAATGTAAAGTACTATATATTATGGCAACATACACATTACTATAATTTATTCTCTCTACCTTCAAGATAGAGCAATATATTGGGTAGCAATACTGATACTGATATTGTATAGCAATTGTCTAAGTAACACTGCCTATAGTTAAAGTTGCCAAAACACTTTTCAGTATAATAACAACAAGTTTTCAGTTGCTTATAACTTTGCCAAACATCATTATTCTGACAGAAAATTTTCCACCCTGGATGTCTTTGGAAGGCTCATTTTTTAAAAATTTCATCTAAAATGATTGAGCTATTTCCAAGAAGAATAGGGAAAAATACCTTGCTTTGTCCATGTTAAAAATAAATTCTTTCAGCTATTTTGTTAAGCCAAGATATGAAACATGGTAGGGAGGTCCAATACCATCCTGGTGTCAGCAGCATGTGCTTGTTGCCATCCCCATGAAAAACAGCAAATATATAAAACTTTGAAACATCTCTGTTCATTGTCTAGTAAGCAATGGGGCTAGAAGCAGGAGCCAGGGGATTGGAGCAGTGGCAGAAGTGTGGGGGAGGGGAAAGGAGATGGACAGGGCAGAATGGGTGGGGGAGGATGGAACAGATAAGGGCCAGGAGGACAACAGTAGGGCAAGCAACAGGAGCTCATGCGGGGTGATAGGAGAAAAGTCCACTCCCCTCTAGAATTGAACAAATTATTCCTGAATCCCAGCATTCTTCTGCGGTCTAGCAAATAGTTATAACTCACTAGAATGTATGTGTATCACCCCCTTCAAGTGACAGATCTATACAGAAGATAACAGACTTCTACTGCTACCAGTTACTCTATCAACTCTAGTGACAGATCTGTGCTGCAGATGTAAAACTCCCAACCCTATTATCGACCTATGTATGGGATTTTTTGTTTGTTTTTGGGTGCAGGATGGGTCAATGCAGTTCCATGTGACAATTCCCCCCCCCAAAATTTTTCAATTTTTCAAAAAACAGGAAATTATATCCAAAAAAATTCATTGAAAGAATATTAAGATTGCAACACAGAAATTAGGAAATGCCAGAATGAAGGCTGCCTGTACAACTTAGCTCCTCCCCCTGGCATTATGATACCATCTTGAATTCCATGATCACATACTATTTTTATACAGGACCCCTCCCCTCATATTTATAATTAATAAATTATCAAATAAAGCTTCATAAACTGGCGATTACAGATCAGATTCACTTTGCTTTTTTTTTTAACCTCACTCACATGGAGAGTGAAACAAGACCAAATGAAAATTGACAATGCCCCCATTTATTATATATTATGGTAATATCTAAAGGCCCCAACTAAGATTGGGGTTCTAGGATGCAAGGCGTTGTACAAACAGAGTAAAACACAGCATGAGAAAGCTTACACTCTCAATGGACAAAATAAACAATGTGAAGGAAAACAAGAGGTAAAAAGTCTCGCCAAGGGTTGCACAGCAGGTTAGACATGGGATTAGAACCAAGATCTTCTGACTTGGAATTGAGGTTTAATTTGTGAAACCGCACTGCCTTACTTTACCTCCTGAGTTGAAACAAGTTTTATCTAGTCTACTGCATTCCTTCTCAAGTGTAACAAATACTGGAATTATTAGCAAATTCACACTGAACCACTCTCAAAATGCAATTAAAAAGTAACCAATTCTCTCTCCATACTCCAGCTTTGACACCATGATGTCAGTAATGTTGCCCTTATTTCTGCCTTTGACACATATGGGTATTTCTTTGAAATAACGTCTTTTAAACTAAAAAAACAAAGCAGATTTGGATTTTTTTCGATACACTTTTCTAGGTAGCTATACAAAAATTTTAAATAATTACTGTGGGTGGAGGGGGGTAGGGACGGTGTCATTAAATTAAATTTTCCCTCAGGATGGTGATAGCATGAAAAAAGTGGTCTTTAATACAAGGTTACACCTCTAGATGTAATTAAACATACCTTGTTTTTCTTACAATTACTTTAGAGAAACTCACATCAGGCTCTTTGCCCTGTCACTGACCTTTATTTGAAAAGATTTCATAAGCACATAGCTATGTATTAAACTTCAAAGGGAAGGGGTGTGATTGAATGGCTATCAAAAGACATGACTGGAATTTAGCAGGTCTAAATTGTATTTCTAGCTCTACCACACTGTGGTTTTGGGCAAGACATTGAGGGTAGGGTTGTCGCAATCACCTAAATGACTGAGGAACAAAAGTCCCATCGGCTTTCAGTGGGATTTGTGCTCCAAAGTCACTTGCGGTCAGATTTTTAAAAGTTACTTAGTTGCTTAATAGGATTTTGACTTACAATCTAATGGGAGTTAGGCATTAGGTTTTTTGAAAATCCAGCACAGTACTTACCTCCTTCTTTAGGCACCTAAATATCTTTAAAAAACTGGTCTTTAGATGCTTTTGAAAATCCCACCCCTCAACTGCCGTAAACCTCAGTTGTCCCATCTGAAAATGAGGATGATATAACAGACCACAGAGTGTTCTGAGGCCACATTACTTAATGTTTATAAAGCAATTTGATATTCCTTGGCGGTGCTATAGACGTACTACACAGGATACTAACGCAGCACATTCTGTGCGGATATCCTCAATAAAGATATTAGACAAAAGCAACTCTACACACAGAAACCTGGAGCCAGTTACATATTGTCGATGATACGCATACGCGTAAACTAAATAAATAAGGACTAGTATGAGTTGTATTATAAAGGTGTTTAGCCCATTTTACATGTATGGAGAATGTCTTTTTATGCTATTTTTATACACTTGGCTATGCAAGAAAGTGTAGTTGTATCCAATGATGAGTGATAATTGGAAGCTCTCCTCCTGCCATCCTCCAGAATGGTACGAAAATTAATTCTTGTACAATGTGTATTCCATACACCAGGGGAAGTTGACCCTATTAATTTACATACACTATGGGGACCTGCTATCAGACTGCAGCCAGCAAACAGCTTTTCTTATCTGGAAAAGACCCTCATTTGTTATTTCTTGCTGAATACACCCACTCCCATTATTTCTGTAATTCTTTGCAATAATAGACCTTACCCTAATGAAACCTGCATTATGAGAAGGTTATAGTCCTGACCCAAAGACTATTAGCTCTGTGCTCTGTTATGACTACATATGTAATTCTATAATTGATTTTAAAATTTACTTTTGTGTCCCAAACCGCAAAGTAAGTAGCCCATTAAGGGGGAGAAATATAATTAATATAGCTATTAAAGATGGGGAAATGGCATTATTGCAATTTTAAAGTAACATATTTAAGTGTACACACAAAAACAATCCAGAAATACAAAAGTTGAGGTTCTCACTGTAATAGTAGCGTGGCCACCTTATGCCTAAAACGTGCATTTAGATACACGGTACATAGTATAGACCCTGATCCTGAAGCTGATCCAGGTAGGTGGGAGCCACATTGAAGTCAATACAGCTTTGGCTGGGTAGAGGCATTCACCTATAGGGATTAGTCAGCACGATCTGGTCTAGTAATCCAGAATACTGTGTATGTGCAATGTCTGTGAGCTAATTTTAACATTCCCTCATTCAATAGATAAATGAGCCACTTGACTTCTGTGTTCAGTTGTATTTAAATAACAATAAAACGCAGCCCCAACCTGTGGCTTTGACTGGAGCCAAAGCTGTGTGCCCCCTCCCATGCTCCCCACAGCTTCAGCCGGAGCTATGTGCCCTTCCACACAGACACACAGACACACGCTCCCCGCGCAGCTTTGGGTGGGGCCAAAGCCAGAGCCCAGTGTGCTTCCGCCCCACGGCTTCAACCAAGGCTGTATGCCCTTCCCCCGCCCAATAGCTGCAGCAGGGGCTGGAGCCAAGGCTGTGCCTCCCAGTGGTGGTGGGACTGGGTTGTCAGTCACCCCATGGGGCTCCAGCTGTCATTCTTTCCCTTCCCCACAGAGTCTTCTACACACACACACACACACACACCCCTTATTTTTAGTAAAAGACTGACCGGTCACGGCTCCCATGGATTTTTCTTTATTGCCCACAACCTGTCCGTGACTTTTACCAAAAATAAGCATGACAAAATCTTAACCTTTGTTATAATAATACTGTTATGAGCTGGGTGAAATCTGGCTATGGGCTGAGTTAACCCATTCAGTCTGCTGTGTGAATGAGTCCTCCACTTCAGATAGCTGTAAGAGATAGTTAAGAGGCCACACCTTAAAAAAAGGCTAGAGTCATAAGAACGGTCATACTGGGTCAGACCAGAGGTCCATCGAGCCCAGTATCCTGTCTACTAACAGTGGCCAGTGCCAGGTACTTCAGAAGGAATGAACAGAACAGATAATCATCAAGTCACCCACTCCTAGCTTCCGGAAAACAGAGGTGAGGGACACCATCCTGATCCATCTGGCTAATATCCATCAATGGACCTATCCTCCATGAATTTAACTAGTTCTTTTTTGAACCCTGTTATAGTCTTGGCCTTCACAACATCCTCTGGCAATAAGTTTGATTGTGTGCTGTGTGAAGAAATCCTTCCTTTTGTTTATTTTAAACCTTCTGCCTATTAATTTCATTGGGTGACCCCTAGTTCATGTGTTCTCAGAGTCAGCCCAGAAATTAGCACCATGTGGGCACAGAGCTCCACTGGGTATTGCAAGGAGGTGGGTGTGGGAGAGAACACTCAAACTGAAAATAGATCAGAACAGCAAAGGGAAAAACAAGAGAACCAAGCAGCAGCCTGTGAGCACAGCATGACTCTGGGAAAAGCTAAAGAAAGCACCTTTGACTCTGTTACCTAAAGAGGCTTTGAGCTGTAAGGTAAGAAACTGTTCCTTTTGGTTTTGATTCTGCATGTGCAGACATGGGACTTCATACGTTCCTTGTAAATAAAAAATCTGCAAGGAAATATCCGACTATGACCAATTTCTAATCCCAATTAGAACAGCCCCAGATCCCCAGAAATTGACTAAGTGCTCAAGTCAAAAAGTAGCAACACTGTTCTTAATATCACATGTACACTAGCAGCCCCAGCCTAGATCAGGACCTGATTATTCTAGGCCAGTCCCTCCAAAAGAGTTTACACTCTCAATAGACAAGACAGACAAAAGGGAAACAGAGGGCACAAGGATTTGAAGTGACTAGTTCAAGGTTGCAGAGATGATCAGTGGCAGAGACAAGGTAAGAATCTAGGTCTTACTGGTTTCCACTCTTGTGTGCTATCCACTGGATCATACTATCTGACTAAGGCAATAAAGCCCAGTTGATAGGTAAGAAATGCCTGAGTAAGGGAGTACCAGTCTGAGTTTGAGACAGGTTGGGGGATAAATCTGTGTCAAATTATGAACTCCATTTTGTTTTGTGAATGACATTTATGATGGTAGTTTTATTCACTTGTTACAAAATCCATTTCATAGCACAGGTTTGACAGTCAGCGAACAGACTGTTTGAAAATTTGTGACAGAGCAATCAAGGGAAATCAAACTGAACAATACTTCCTGAGTGAACTTTCTACCTGAAGGGTCATTGACTTTGATCCTCTATACAGAAGCTGACAGTGCAAGGGGCTGCAGCCTGCACCTCCCTCACCTTGCAGGATCTGAGGAAAAACAGAGTCAACTTTAAAATGGGTGCTTCTCCAAGCCAGGGAAGCTTGTCAGGGGAGGTCCCAGATGAGTGAAAAAAGGCAAATGTAGTGCCCATCTTTTTAAAAAGGGAAGAAGGAGAATCCAGGGAACTACAGACTAGTCATCCTCACCTCAGTCCCCAGAAAAGTCATGGAGCAGGTCCTCAAGGAATCCATTTGGAAGCACTTGGAGTACAGGAAGGCAGTCAGGAACAGTCAACATGGATTCACCAAGGGCAAGTCATGCCTGACCAACCTGATTGCTTTCTATGATGAGATAACTGGCTCTGTGGATATGGGGAAAGCAGTGGATGTGATATATCTTGACTTTAGCAAAGCTTTTGATTCAGTCTCCCACAGTATTCTTGCCAGCAAATTAAAAAAGTATGGTTGGATGAATGGACTATGAGGTGGATACAAAGCTGGCTAGATCGTCAGGCTCAAAGGGTAGTGATTAATGGCTCGATGTCTAGTTGGCAACTGGTATCAAGCAGTGTGCCACAGGGGTCGGTTCTGGGGCCAGTTTTGTTCATCAGCTTCATTAATGATCTGGAGGATGGGATGGATTGCACCCTCAGCAAGTTCGCAGATGACACTAAGCTGAGGGGAGAGGTAGATATGCTGGAGGGTAGGGATAGGATGCAGAGTGACCTAGACAAATTGGAGGATTGGGCCAAAAGAAATCTGATGAGGTCCATCAAGGACAAGTGCAAAGTCTAGCACTTAGGACGGAAGAATCCCATGCACTGCTACAGAGTAGGGACCAAGTGGCTAAGCAGCAGTTCTGCAGAAAAGGACCTAGGGGTTACAGTGGACAAGAAGCTGGATATGAGTCAACAGTGTGCCCTTGCCGCCAATAAGGCTAACTGCAAATTGGGCTGCATTAGTAAGAGCGTTGCCAGCAAATCAAGGGACGTTATTATTCCCCTCTATTCAGCATTGGTGAGGCCACATCTGGGGTGCACATGACTTATGAGGCAAGGCAGCAGGAACTAGGCTTATTCAGTCTGCAGAAAAGAAGAGTGAGAGGGGGATTTGATAGCAACTGTCAACTATCTGAAGGGGGGTTCCTAAGAGGATGGAGCTAGGCTGTTCTCAGTGGTGGCAGATGATGGAACAAGGAGTAATGGTCTCAAGTTGAAATGGGGAGATCTAGGTTGGGTATTAGGAAAAGCTATTTCACTAGGAGGGTGGTGAAGCACTGGAATGGGTTACATAGGCAGAGGTTTTTAAGGCCCAGCTTGACAAAGCTCTGGCTGGGAAGATTTAGTTGGGTTTGGTCCTGCTTTGAGCAGGGGGTTGGACTAGATGACATCTTGAGGTCTGTTCCAACCCAAATATTTTATGATTCTATGAAGCCATTCTTTCGCCAGAAGCAAGATGACCAGGCCAAGAAGGCTGGACAGGCTGCCTGGCCTCAGGAATTGAACCAAACCCAGAACTCACAGGGTTGGTGAGGCCAGACCAGGAGGTTGTGTTCAGAAGTTTGCCATTTTCCAAAAATATGTAAGAGTAAAGTGTTCATGGATGAGAAATTCCTTTGCTAAGCCTAGATGCCTTGCTTCTCTGCCACATTCTCCCAAAAGGATGCAACTGGGAAACATCTATGTGAACTCTAGGGGGAACATGTCTAAGCAACTGGGGGACTGAGAGGGCTATGGCACCGGTTCTGGGCCCTACAGAGAGAAACAGCAAAATCCCAGTGTCCAGGAAGGGTGTCAGACATGGGTTCTGCATCTGGGAGTGTGCTTGAATGACCCAGAGCCGTGATCAGTAACTATCCAGATCTAGGGGGCTTTGAAGAACATGGGATTCAGTGCTTGGATCCAACCACAACAGACAGGAGCATGAAATGGCCAGGTTGTGACAGGACTCGGTGTTCTACTACAAGAACAACAACAACTAAAAAATTAAAAAACAAACACACACCACATTAAGGGGGAAAATAGAGGTTCTGAGCATGCTTGCCCTGATGTCAATAAGTGCTTTCCTCTAACTTCTAAGGTAGCAGAATTATGCTTAAATCTTGCACAGTTTTTGGTTTTGCCCTTTTTAATCTTTATACTTTGAACAAGTTAGTATGCAAATTCAGAATTACTCATGACCAAAGAGCCATCTGAAACTGACATGCCTCTTTTCAATTGGATTTGTGAGATAAGTTAAGGAAGAGGCAGTTGTGTAATTTGCACCCAAAATGGTCAGAATCGATCTAGAACAAACCTTTAACTTTCAAACTGGTTTAAATGGGGAAAGAACCATTGGATAATTACATCATTTAACACATTGATTGTCTAAAAGTCAATTCTAATGATTTCAGAAATAGAGGGCATTGTACTTTTCCTCATTTTTAAGGGAAGGTTTTTGTTCAGTTCAGAGGAGTAAATGGTGACTTTTTAAAAAGGAGACAATATGGAAGAGCTGAAGAAAACAAAAGTTTCATTATGGCAAACAAGGCTTATTTCACAAAAGCAAAAAGAAAAAAATCAATGGGACACAATTAAACTGGCTACATCTCCCCTTACAGTACAACAAAGTAAAAGAAAATTAAATGACTCCTACATATCTAGAATGCACAATTAAATGAGATGTGTGTGCCATTAGTCTGAATAAATATACATTTACTCTAAGATTATATTCCCTTGTAGCTATATTTGATCATTCTCCCATTAATTAAAAAAAAGTCCAGCACCTAAACCATACAGTTTTTAAGTACTGATAAGGCTGTAGCATATAGAAATGTGTCACCAGGAAAGTAACAATAATACTTTGAATATATATAGCACTTTTCAACAGACAAAGCCAAATTCTGGTTGCCTTACTTACGTGAATAGTCAAGTGAGCCTCACAGCACATGTAAGGGTAAGCAGAAGTTAGCTCTGGGTCTCAAATGTTTTTAACAAATGTCTAAGTAAGGCTTTGTCTATATTAAAAGTTGCACTGGTTTAACCAAAAGATGTGTTTTTAAATTGAATTAGTCAAACCAGCACAAAGCTGCGTGGACATTCTTAAATTGATTTCAGCCTGGTTTACATCTATTTGGCTTATTTCAGTAAGAAACCTAGCTAAAGCAAACAGATGACTGGTTTACATTTATTCAAGAATGTGCATACAAGGGTTTGCAACAGTTTAATCAATTAAATATAATGAACAACTTTAGTTAAATTTGTGCAACTTGTATCACAGGTGGGTTTAAGCTTCCATCATCTCTGTGAGGTAGGTCAACATTATACTCCATTTATAGGACATGAAATTGAGAAGCGTAAAGCTTCATCCCATTAAGCGCCTCTTTCTGAGGCAATAATAGGCGAGTATAATCAGGAAGCATTCAGCATCTCCCAGTATCTGTGTATATGCCTCTTCTACATCAGTTCAGCCCCACTAGTAGCAGCACTATATTGACTGGAGGTGCTTTGAGCAGAGCTATTTCACATGGAAAGGTGATTGGACTTGTGGTTAAAGCACTAGACTGGGATTCAGGAGATTCTTGCCTGTGACACTGACTTCCTATGTGATTTAGGAGTTATTTAATCTCTCAATGCCTCCGTTAAATATCTTGAGTTGTTTCCATCATATACAGGGTTTACAGTTTGGTTCAGTGGCTCTCAGTACCCACACTATACAAATCGCTCCAGCACCTCTTGGCTCAGATCTCCACAGTCAAAAGAAAGGGGAAAATTTATTTCATTTCCCATTAGAACTAAATTGTTAGATTCCACCCAGAATAATAATTTCAAATCCCAGGTCTGGGATATTTTAATGTAAGTGTCTCTCTAATGTTTTACTTGTTTTGGTTTACAATATACAAAGGGACACCTACCCAAGGCTCTAGGAGCCCTAACAAAATATTCCTGTATTTAGAGGATGCTCCTTACGCTGCCCAGATACATTTATCTCAAAGTTGCTACGTTTTCAGTGTGGTTTAATATGAACAATGACTCACCAAGGGACAGAGTGTGATTGGCTCAACTGATTTCAATGGAGCCCCACAGATTTACACGACTGGAGGATCTAGCTCAGCTTCTCGACCAACACCACCACCACCATGGTACCTCTTGCCCTTATTCATAGAGCATCTTACTCCATTGGTTGCTCCACTGACTTCAATAAGACCACTCTTGGAGCAAGGTACTACTTGAGGGGAGTAAGTATATCAGTCTGGCCCTCTGCAGGTAAATCACAATTATGCTGTTGAAAAATAATGCCCTCAGTAGGTCATGTCATTATTTTAAGATGAACATGTGACCAAAATATTCCCTCAAATACTCACCTGGGATGTGACCCATCTCCTTCATTTCCCTCCTACCCCTCTCTTCAAGAATTCACACAATGGGGCCGTGGAGGACATATTGATGACACGTCTATGTAATCTGCTGACATTGAATTGTCTCTGCTGGATCTTTGCAGAAGCGAGAGCAATATCTGGCTGTTAACAGCTTTTGTCTTATAGAAATTGTCAAAAACAAACAAAGGAGCTGGGAAAAGGGGTAAACTGTAAGTGTCACAGGACATGAAGGGAAAGCTGCAGCAAAGGTGTTATTACCCTATTGTGCCAAATAAAAAATAGAGGGTGCAGAAATTCTATATTCTTCATCTTATCAACTTGAAAATACATGGACAGTCATCGCTATTACACCTAATATTATAGGAAGGCAAGAAGACACACATTTGTTTTGAAATTCATCAGATAACTTCAGTAAATCACATGTCAAAATGTTTTTTAAAAAGTGAGGGTTCCGGGAACAGCTTCTTTTGCTTATGTTAAGCCATATAAAACACAATACATGAAATAAACTCAGCCGCTTAATCACAAAGACAAAATGCCACCACAGAAGATTATTCCATTTAAAAAATATGGTTGCAACTTGCAAATGCATTTTTAGAAGCAATTTTATTATAAAGTGCCCCATCAAGCAACATCTTGAATTTTCTGGCTAACAGCACACATTCCTCCGTGCCCAGTGGTTACAGTGAGCTCAGAAATGGTTAGACAAACAATTAATTGAGAGTTGAACTGGTAATGATTTTAATACATGGAATTTTTAAGGTCTATTCTTCGGCCAATGCATGCTCATAATTTCCACCACTGATAATGGGAGCTACATGCATCAGGTGACCAAAAAAAAAGAAAAAAAAGGATAGCAGACCCCTTAATCTGATTCCCTGATATTTTGTTCTCTCTTTATTTTCAAAGGTAGATTCAGCACATTTTGCTTGTGCTAGCTTGACAGTCCTGAATTTTTATCCATAGAATGGCCTGGGTAGGGTACAGGCCTTGCAAGTTTTTCACATTGCCCAGCCAATATTCTTCAACCCCAATTTGGCATGTAGGAGTTAGACTCCTTCCTGTTCTTTGGGACCTGTAATTAGGCACCTTCAGATTCCCAGTGCAGTCATCTCAAGATTACTGGCCAATATTTTCAAGAGTCACTCGTTATTTGGGGCATATCATTTGAGTCACCTTACAGGGGCACGATTTTTCGGAAAGCGCTGAAAGGGTTGTTTCTGACATTTAGCCAACTTTAACGTGTCTCAAAATGAACACCCCAAAATGGAGGCTCCCTGATCACACACCACTGCTGAAAATCTGTCTTATGTAACACCTTCAGAAAGGAGGGGCTTGCTGTGCAAGGGTGCTGGTCAGACATATAGGAACACAGTCATTCCCCCAAAGAGCTGCCAACAATTTAAATGGACAAAGATAGGGAAAGAATCAAACCTACACGCAGAATGCTCAGTGATGTTGAGAAGACAGAGTTCTACATTTATTAGATATCCCATCAACCAAAACCCTAGTTGGACCACAGTTTAGGTTGCCTATGTGCCAGAACCAATCAATGCAAGGAAATCTCAAGTTAAGAAAACCAACGGCTGCATGCACCATAACACCCGTATTATATTAACTAATCATTCACACAGACGCCGCATCTGCAAAACACATTCCCTGATATTTTGAACAAAGAAACATAGTGAACATCCCAGTTTTCTAGGGCTTGGGGGTTTTGGTTTTTTATCCTAAAATAACTTTGCTCTAAGCGGAGTTTCATTAGAAACAGAACTCCAATGTGCTCATTGCAAAGCATTCAAATAGGAGATCTGTTTTTTGTGTGAAATAGAATGCAGAGTTGTATTCTAAACTAGCTCAATCTGTAGAACCACTGTATCATGTCCATCACTATAGAACTTGAATCCAAATTATACTATCACAGGCATAACTTCTGCACCAGCCATGCAGAAATTTATTTCTATTCCCCATATGCTGCTATCAAAATCTTTTAAAGAATTACCCCTAAAATGAACAAACATAGCTTGGTCAGGTGCTCAAACGATTTACTCTTCAAACTCATTTTTGCACCTCTGAAGAAGCTCCTAAAACCATAGGTGAAGCAGTTAAAATAAGAAGGAAGAATGATGGATACTTGTGAAACAAGTGTGCTTTAAACAGAGCATTGAATTGGCAACAAGGATACTCACCTCTGCCATTTGTTGCAGACAGGAGCAAGGTGTTTCTCCATTCTGTGCCTTAAATTATCCATCTGAAAAAAATGGACCCTTGAATATCCAAAGCCTAATCTATCAGTAGAGTTTTATTCATCCAAACAACAGATATGTCTCTGAAGTATGACTTCTAGTGCACAAAGATTTCTATGTAAAGAAGACTAGGCACTGAAGTCCTTAAATGCCTAAACCTGTAGAGTTCACTGTCTGCAGAGGGAACATTTTCTCCGGCTGACCTTTTAAACTCTGCAGCAAACCACTTTCCAAACCAGAAACCTCACTTTCCCTAAATAATTGTGCAACCCTTATTCATGTCGCTGAGTACTTACTGACACAAGTTATCTCAATGAAGTCAATACTGAAGTCAAAAGGATTACTCATATGAATAAGTGTTCTTCAGCCTGTTTGAGGGTTGCACAGGCTAACCTTTGATGTTCCTTGTTACATTTAGCCTGTGTGATAGTATAATTTGGATTCAAGTTCTATAGTGATGGACATGATACAGTGGTTCTACAGATTGAGCTAGTTTAGAATACAACTCTGCCTTCTTCACAAGGATTTTGGGAGACCTTACAGTGCTTTGAGGCACAGTCAAAATCAACCATAACAGTAAACATAACATACAGAAAACCTTTCAAAATCCTGTTACTTCTTCCCACCCTGACTTGGAAAGCAATTTCGCTATTCGGGGGAGATATTCCCTCCCGCCGCAGGGCCTGCGTATTTTAATACTATTTGGAAAACTGACTAAACAGGGTGTTCACTTTTACCAGGCCATTAATTGATAACACTTAATTAATCTGCCGTGTGAAAGATCAAATGAAGATTGTGTCCCACAACAGGCAACATATATTGACTTTATTATTCCAATTATGTGTCTGGCCAGAATAGCCCTTTGGTACAAGACTTAACCTTTGAATCACCCTCAGCTCAGAGCTAGATCAGCTCCTAGGGATCTGACCTGAAAAAGACCTTGACACTGCTGGAGCTCTATGTGCTCTGAAATGTTCCACCTTGTGCCTGTCGTAGTCTCGTGCTTGTGTTGTCATTTACAATTACACATGTGTTAAACAAGATGCCTAGATAAGAGGCTGATAATTAGGGTGGTCTGATCACAATTCACTCGTATATTTGTGCGCATTTTTTCCCTTTCTTTTTTTTCTTTTTTAAAAACAAGCGATAAAAGAAATGCTAGGAAAAGAGCAATTAGTTTCAGGCACAACTGGGTAAGAGTAGCAGACAAAAAGGGCAGATTGCCTTTAGCAGACAGTTTATGAATTTCTAAGTCAGCTCTTATTTTTGTTTCCTTGGGTTATCTTCCATTAAAGTGAGGGGGATTATCATCAGAGGCAGCTACGGCATAATTTAGTATAAGAAAACGTAATTAAAAATAGATTCATCAGATTTTTCATGGCTTGCTTTGTGGATTGTTTACACTAGCACCACAGCAATAGGCTTTCTCTAGGCACTAATTTTGTTATCATGCCAGCGCTCCAAATCCACATTCTGCCCACCCTCCACAAAAGGCCGTATAAAATTCTGATGTAGACATAACACTGTGTACAGCATATTTAAATACCACAACCCTCTAACTTCACTCTGTCAGATAAACATTTACCTATCAGGCCACAATACAGGATGAGCTTTGAGGATGGTTATACTACAGTGTAATTTTTCAACATACCCATATTTGGACTGTTACATAGGAATATATGCTGCACATAATCTCTGCATGCTACTTGCTTTGGGCCCCACTTTTACAGGCTGAATATTACCCTATTATGCAAGTAGTCCCAATCATTTCAAAGGAACCAACTGTGCAGCAAGGACTCAGCAGTGTGAGGGTGGCAGAATCTGTCCCTATAAGAGCTAAATTCTGACTCAGACTTTGAATTTCTAAATAGAAGACACTCCCCCTCTCCTGCAGGCTACACAGAGGTTGGGTCCAGGTGTATAGAGATAAGTGGAACTACTTGCCTGCTTACTCACATGAAGTAGGTGTGTGGTGAGTGAATAGAGGAAGGTGGAAATTGAAAAGAATATTGTCTCTACCCCACTCCTCACTGACCAGAGCAGCTGAGCCCACACAGGGAAAATAGTGACTTACTCTCAGTATAGGCGAGCAGTGAGTTACTACCAGCGTTGTTGGCTCTCACAGTGTTGTCACAAATCTTGCAGTATTTGGACGTTTTCTTAAAGCCCCATTCCTGGAGTCAGGTGATTATGTAGGAATCAGTTCTATGGTGTTTCTTTTTTAAAAAAACAAAGTTTCTAGCCCCTATGGTTGTGGAGAAAAGATTGAGAATGTGAATCCAATGGGCTCAAAAACCCCAAGGAAAATAAAAATAACCTAAAATGTATGACTGGTTTGAAAAAAATCAGATTTTTAAAAACAGTTTCATGACTTTTGGACAGGGGATTTGGCAATACTGTCTAAGTTCCTGAAGCAAGGAAAAAGCAAAGAAAGATCTGGAACCCAGAGCGGTGTCCGAGTCACAATGCCTGCTGGGATGGAGCTGCTTACATGCTGCCCTGCACTTAGGGCTGCGCCTAGAGTCACAACCCAGCCCATGATGAAAGGGGTCTTGACTCTGATCTCACTTACACAGGTGTAAATCATCAGGGTAACGCCAAAGAAGACAATGGAGCATTATCAGTGTAAAACTGGTACAAGAGAGAAAGCAGAATCAGTCTCTGCATTAGCAAATGCAAATATCATATATCTAATACTCACATTGCTTCTTAAAACATCAAAGCTCATTCTATTTTCAAATGTGCACAAGGAAGACTAAGTGGCACAATAGGTGAGTACATTAGGCTCTGGAGCAACTCATCCAAAAAGGGCTAGCAAACTGGTTCCAGTAAAACAACTTCCTTGACACATACCCACAAACTATCAAATGCCAATCTAATAAACTATTCTCGCTCCTGATAGAGCACCATAGGACATCAGTAATGTGACATAATCCAATGCATGCCTGCAATAGCTCACACACAGCTGTTGACTCTGAAATGTATTTTATTTTCAGAGAGAATACTGGCCAAAAAACATGGTTTACTTATTCTTTTCAAGAAACACAATACAGTCTTTAACATATATATACACCTAGGTACCTAGGCAACCAGCAGGGTTGTATAAAAGGGACTTGTACTGAATGCACCATTTGGAAGTCGGCACTTCGCAAACAAAAATACTGTAAATACACTTCCCCAAATACTATAAATCATCTGCACCGTTGAATCCTAGTTACGAGGCTTAATACTGGGGCAAGTCTTGACCTCACAGCCTTCTGGTAAGAGGCAGGAGTACTACCAAATGAACCAAAGGGAAATGAGATGCATTTAAAGATAAATGAAGATATGCTAAGGCTTACGTGTGCTATCAAGCAATAAATATACTAGGAGTAGGAAGTGCAAAAAAGTAATTAAGGTTAAGAAAGAGGCATAGGCAAGCTATAAAACATTAGGTAGAGAGGAGGACTAGAAAGATTGCAGAAGGAAGTTCAGAGAGTGTAAAGAAAAAAAATTAATACAGAAAGCAAAGGAAGAGACGGTAAGGAAGATTACATGAGAGGTTAAGATAAATAAGATTTTTTTCAAGTTCATAAAGAAAAGGAGTCCAGTGTTGGAGACAGAAATGTATTTTACTCTAAGGGATGGCATGGAAATGTTATTAGAAGAAAAGGCAGACTTTTCATTGGAGCAAAATAAAATCAAATGTTGTTCTTGGACCGGTGTTCACAAAGAAACAGATAAGAATTTCCCAGGAAATGATGTACCCATACTGAATAAAATGATGGCATTTAGATAATAGGATGCATGTTAATTGACCAGTGCATAGATTATGATGTGACAAAAGTGCCCCTCTCAGGGTTTAATGGATAAATGTGGAAGGAAACTAGGGCTGCACCAGGAGAAATGACTAAGAAAGTAGCCCTTCTGAAGATGAACAAAAAGTTAAAGGAGGTCAGAATTGAAAGGATCATTCACCACACTTGGTCAGAACAATAGTCATAACAGAGGAAAGTGATTATTGAAGTCCCAATGGAAATATCTGCTCAGTTGCAGGTAGGTGGCTAGATGGGAGTTAGCACTTTATCCATACTACTGTGTTCACCTTCAAAATGTCAACGTTTATCACTTGGATGTATCTTGCTTTACACATGTATGCCCTACTCTAAGCATGGGAAATACCTTTAGTATCACACCCGCACTAATTGTTCTCCAGCGGTGACATTC
The DNA here is from genome assembly GCA_007922305.1 of Dermatemys mawii. NCBI lineage: Eukaryota > Metazoa > Chordata > Testudines > Dermatemydidae > Dermatemys > Dermatemys mawii. The sequence goes on along the minus strand of ML677326.1, from coordinate 11,543,630 downwards.
TATGGGAGATGTCTATAACTACCTCACAAGCAGCACACTGCAAGTTACATCGCTTCTCCTTTCTAGAGAGGCTGAAAAATTTTTGGAAAAAAATAATCCATTTCCAAAATTACCGTTTTCCAAAAATGCTTCCCCCCCACCAAAAATTGCAGACACTGTTGAAACTTAATTTTTCACAAAAAAGGTCATGTCTTGAACAGTTTCTTTTTCGAAATCTTTATCAATACAGTTACTGAAATGTTTAAGTCACCGGTTTTTGGCAACCTTTTGGATAAAAATACTGAAAAAAATTCACAAACTTTTTTTGGAAAATGGTTCTGGTTTTTAAAACAACTGAGGCGGTTTGAAGTTTTCTAGGAGAATAGGCTTTTCCTTCTTCAGCCAGCACAATTACACCTTAGCATAAAGGAAACTTGGAACTATGAAGTGCAACAGGTAGCAGATGCATTGGCATTACCTGTTTGACTGGAGTGTGGCTAAGAAAGCAGAGGAACATGCACACAGAGGCCATGGCCAGGGTTCTCATGGGGAATTTTCCTCTCACTCCATTTGACATTTAGTTCTATATTTATTTACAGTGGACTCCGTTGCAGCCTGGATGCCTTTGGCAGTGGGCTAAGGAAATGAGACTTTCATTGAGACAGAGGAGACCCGTGAAAAGCGTGAAGAATTGAAATGACAAGGCTGTGCTGATAGCTTGTTGAATGAATGAATGAAATGAATTGAAATTTACATTTATATAGCACCTTTCATCTATACTGTATCACACAGCTCTGAACATTGTGCTGCAGAATCACTTCGCAAGTGCAACCACATCTGGGATGAAAGTAGAACATGGCAGCATACTGCCATGTTCCAAAGTCTGGCCTTCCAAAAATTGTCTGTCCAGCAATCGTGAAGCCATGGAGAAGGCCATGAATGAAAAAAAGTTCTCAAGGACAGAAAGTGGAAAGTTTCAGGCTAAGGAGGCTGGGAAAACATGCTAGATGCAACAGGTGGTAGTGCTTAATTTAAGACTATAATCTATGCTATGATGTAAGAGAAGATGCAGTACTCTAACATAGTGGCTTTGTGTGTATGAATCAGAGGGCGAGCTTGCCCTCCAGTGTCCTCATCATAGATAGATAAAGTGCTTGTTAATACTATCTACAAACTGCTTTAGCTCAACTTGTACAAGCTTGTGGCTTTTATTTTTAAATAGAAGACCAAGGTTCTGGACCCACACCCTAATGTACACATTTAATTTACATGAAAAATTGCACATTGCATGTAGACACTACCACGTTGCTACCAAATGTTGACTGAGAACTTTCAGCATAGAAAGAATGTGCAAAAACATGAGCACCAGCTGGAGATTCCATCTCATTGCAGCATCACCTTCTAGGCTTACACACTCTTTGGACATACTAATCCAAATGATCAGAAAGCTTTTGTAAATGTCCTCACCTCAGCATTATCATCCTTTGCCCACTTGAACCAGCCACTCTGGAAGTTAACATAGACAATGTTAACATGACCCCTCCACCGTCACTGATCTGCTTTCTTTTCACGTTCTGATAGTAAAGAGGAAATGTTAATTTGAAACTCAGAGAGTCAACACTATACCCTCACTGAGAAAACGTAGCTGCCCTGCTTGCTCTTCCTATTACAAACTACTGTGAATGGCTGTTGCGTGTCTCTGAAAGTCAATGGTGGATAATAGGACTCCTATAAATGCAGTACAATTTGTAACATTCTTTGGGATCCTTCCAGTTCTGTTGCAAAATTCTTGTGAGAGGGTTAACTTAACCAAGACTGCTTCTGCCAAGAGTTCAAAACTCAGAGGACAGAACCCCCAAAATCATGCCAACTTCCTACAAGTCATCATTACACCCACCACCCATGCCCCCTATCTTTTTGGGTCAGTCTCCTGTTTTTTTAATTCTCTCTGCCTGCCCTCAACATGGACATGTCAGTTACAGATTAAACATTCAGCCATAAATTCAGACAAACTGTGCAATCAAATATGCTTCCCTGGGCACCTGCTCCCTGTTTCTCTCACTCCCTAGCCCTCTCCTGCTACCCAGAGCCCTCTTCTGCATGCCACTCCATGACTAACCCAGCCCTCCCTACACCTTGGTTCCTCCCACATGCAGGTTCCAGCACCACCTTTTCAAGGGGAACTCTAGCAGCCCTGCAGTCCCCAGCCTCCTTAGTCTGCCCCAGCAGGCTGTAGCAGATGCTACTCCCCCACCTGGCAAACTCCAACAGCTACCTCCAGTCTGTGATGAAAGGGGCTGCCCTGGGCTCTTCCTTCTGTAAAGGCCCCCTACCTGGACCTTGGTGCTTCAGGACAGGCAGTGGATCCGTTGCCGCTAAGCTAAAGAAAGGAACTGCTCCAATGTGCCGTGCGCACTCTGTCCTGCTCAGAGTGCACAAAGGCGCCAGCAATGCTGGCCCTAGACCAAATGGTGCCCGAGGCAAGGAGCATCTTCGGTGCTCCCCCATTTGTTAGACCTTAGAATACTTTTTCTTTTTAATTGCATTTGTAGTCCATTTCACAACTTCGATCCATGATTTATCCCTGTCATATAAGACGATAAATTTGCATGTTAGGATCTGTAAATCTGTATTTATTCATGCTAAGAACAAAAATAGCACCCTGAGCCCAGTGTCCCCCAAGCACGACACCCTAGGTGGTTACTTGGGTCATCTGCCCCCAGATCCAGCTCAGGGTGCCAGACTATTATGGGCAGCACCTAGACAAGAGGCACCGCAGCCAAAAAGGGGACATACAGGGACCTCAGGCAGAATCCCCGAGCTACCTGTGAGCCCCAAATGGCCCAGAATCGCAACATTCACCATAATACTGTCATTAACCTTTTTATGGCGCTTTTTACCCACCTGAAAGATGGATGATACCACTGACCTCGCAGGGGCATTCTTAGTACTTAGTCACTAAATATTCATAATGTGCTTGGGGTCCGTGGGTGAGGCGTGCACTTTATCTTTGTTATTATTCTTGAAACAATGGAATTTTGCACTATAGTGAGGTGACCTTGCCTCCTAGTGGCAAGCAGTAGTGCTGCATTGAGGTACTGGAGACTCCTGCTGCTGCAATGTTTGGCATCAAAAAGCAGTAATGTCCTTGGTTCAGATCCCAGGAGCGTTAGATCTATCACACATGGACACAACAGTCATTAGACAACAACAACAGGTCTGTGATTAAGGCAGCGAGCTGGGATTAGGAAATCTGGGCTCAGTTCCTGGCTCTGACACAGCTTTCCTATATTATCTTGGGCAACTCGCTTAATCTCTTGGAGGGGAGCAGAACTAATAATCCTTTCACTGTCTATTTGAGACTGAAAGTTCTCCGAGAGCAGGCGATGGGGACGAAAGGCGAGAGCACACAGCACTATGGCCAGCCCTTAACTAGTGGAGCAATCCCTGGGATGCAAAAGTATCAACATAGATTGCAATAGCTGACAGGGAAACAATAGACATGAATAAAGGACTTCTACAGAAGCCAATTTTAAGTAAGGGAAAATATTGGCAATGTCCTAGAGATGAGATAACAAGCAAGAGAGAGATGGAAGAAAAAATTAAATGCAAAGTCAAGAGTCATTCTAAGGCTTCTGGCCATGCTAACAATGTCATAATCTAAAAAGTGGAGTCTGAAATACTGGGATGTGGTACCACAAAAACTTTCATCTCTGAAGCATTTAGTAGGTGGAAGTCATAGTGTAACAACAATCAGAAAAAGCCCAGGCCTGCAGGTAGATGGAGGGCAGAGAGCTGAAAGAATAAAGGAAATGAAAGATCAAAGTCAGATCCAAGATGGATACTAAAATGAGATGTGCCAGAGGAAGAAAACATGGTAAAAGGCAAGGGATGGAGCTTCAAGGGGCTTGATAGTTGGGGCACGAGAAGACATTTTAGGGCCTTCAGTAGAACTTTTAAAAGCTGGAGATGTTGGAGAGGGGGAAGAGACAGCTGGAGAGGTAGGAGCTGGAATAATGCATTGGTCAGTAACATTGGAAGATGTCCAGTGGTGTAGAAGGAGGAGAAGAGTAAGAGATCTGTGAGCACAAGCATGGAGGGAATCATTTATGACTCAGAAGGCGGCACTCTCGCTACAGTGAAAGCACTGCAAATGCAGAACGCAGTCACTGCCATTGTGCTGGGAGAGGTGGTGAGAATCACGTGTGAAGACTATTTCCCCTAGAGCTGAGCTGGAGGATGAAAGGCTGAGGACAGGACAGTGATTAACAGCCCAGAGAGTGATCCCCGTTTTAAGAAAGGGAGGGGAGGGAAGCAGTTCTGAGTGTGTCAAGAAAAGGAATCTCCATTGGAGGAGGAAGTGGTTTATAATGCCTGGATATAAAGCTGAGATAATATAAGCGTGCATAGATGGGTGTGCAGTGAGGAGGAAGGGGAGACCAATGACGAAAGGCTGTGGTAAGGGAAAAAGTCAAGTGAGGAGGAAGAAAGTGCAAGTAGATTGGGGGTGAGGAGGAGTCAAGGAAGCAATGGGGTCAAACTCATGTTCAACTCTCTGCACTTGGAAGGGAAAGGAATGAAAAGAGGAGGAGATACACACTCCAGAACAAGGGCTGCATGTTACCAGCATTCTCACAAGTGGCTGACAAGAATTATTGAATTTCCATGCTCAGTGCGTATTAAATAGGGCTTTCCACATAGCTCTTCTGGCGTCCTTGTGTCTGGGCCCCAGTGGGCCTTCACAGAGGCAACATGAGCATGCAGGTGAATAGGATGGGCAATAAGAGGAGGTGAGATGTCTGTGAGGTTGTGCAAGAAAAACAAAGAGGGTGATAGACTTGTAGGTAAAGAACGGGTGGATTGGGGAGAACAGGATTAGCAAAGGACAGATGGAGAATGGTGATGAGTTGAAAGCAACGGGAAAGGGTCTAGGTTTCTGCCGGGGGAGGGAAGAGAACAGGTGAAGAAAATGGGGGCTTAGGGAAAGCACAGGTAAGGCGGGAAAACAAAAGATAAACAGCTATCATGGCAGCGAGTACCTGCACAAAAGAAAAATGTTCTTCCATAAAAGATTCCTGTTAAGTGATTTTCCTTGATTTTTTTCACTCCACTCATGAGTTATTAATCTCCCCACCCATAAAGACGAATTCATATCGGCACTAAGCCATCAGATATTTTCAATTGATCACTATTTAATATATATTAAAATGCGCTTACCTCTGATTGCAAAAACAAAATAAGGCAACATAAATCAAAAGAAAGGGAGGAGGGGGAGGAACAGGCAGCTGAGCAGACAGACAGACAGGAGGGGGGATTTGTTTGTTTATGGCAAGACTGGGATTTTTTTTTCCCTGAACTTCATTTCAGTCCATCACAACATCCAAACTCAAGACAACCCACCCCACCCCCGGCCAGAAATGCTTAAATGATCTTAGAGAGCAAATCATATCAGTAGCTTATTAACCCCTACTCCCCTCCCCAGATAATGATCAGTGCTGGATGGAGAGGTAGGGGTGGGGAAGCTGCACAGGAGTACAACTCAGCAACCTTACATCGCTCCCTCTGATCCCATTATAAACTAACACAATATTTTTCTCCAATTTTCAGCCGGTATTGAAACTCGCAGCAGAAAAGATACTGAAAGCAGCAGGAGCCACGCAGGGGTGTCAGACTTCAGAGCGGACACTGCCTTGGGACCTGGGCGGGGGGGCCCAGTAAATCAGTGCACGCTTGTCAACAGCTCCAAGCTGCAGGAATTACTCGAGCGAAAATAACAAATGGCTGTCATTGTGGAGCCAAAAACCTGTGATTATAATTATCACATCCCCAGTGACCTTGCATAAACTTTAATCCCTCTCCAATGGAGCATTTAAATAGCCTGCATCTCCTGGCAGGGGACCGTGTCCCCTTAGTTGAAAATACACAAGCTAGGAGAGGAATGAGCCACAAACAAACCCACCAAGCTCTTCCATGTCTTACAGCTTGTATTAAAGGGCTGTACAAGAAAAGCATTGTCACTGTCATTTTAATTGATATTGTATTGTCATCCTGAATTCAAAATGCCTCGGCTGGATCTAAACTCAGCTCAGCCAAACCCCAGGCATTTTAATCAGTTGAAAAGGTCAAACGCTGCCAAGTTTTCATGGCTGCATTGAGTGGAGCACTGGATTCAAACAGCACACACATGTGCTGGTTGAACACAACACAGCACCCTCTCCACTGAAGAGGCTAGGCCAGGCAAACAGGTGGGTTCCACACAGAAGCTGCAGAACATGACCTGAACCTGAGCTGATGCATCAGCATTTGTGAAGATCCCTTTCAAGTGCTAGACACAGGTGCTGTTTTTGCCTGTTCCTTCCAGGTACACGGTGTCCCTTTCAGCCATCCTCAGCAGTCTTTGATTATATAGTTACGGCACTTTAGTTGACAGAGAGATGGAAATAATTTATAGTGAGGTTACAATCATTGACGTTATCTTAACATATTCCAGGAACTATAACCTTGGGATCATAAGAGTGCTCAGATATGACTGTGGAGGGTACTGTCAAAAACCCCAAGATCTTCTGATTCCATTGCCAGTGACTGAGGAGGGAAAGAATGGAATAACGAAAGAATGTCGTATTCCAACAGTTCTTTTCTGTTACCCAGCCTGAGATGTTTTGGGAACCTAGTTTTTCACACCTAACCCCATCTTAGATCTTTAACTCTTAGAGTAGCTGTGACAACTTGATCATATTGCTTTGAAATTGTTCTAACAAATAACCTGGTTACTGGTATAATTCAGGCCATGTAATTTGGCTGCACCTAAATCTACAGGAATTCCAACCACACCAGTGCTGACTACTACTACTGCTATGCCCAGGCCTTCTCCTGCACACACATGCATAAACTACGAAACCATTTTAGCTCTGGTACCACAGATCCATATAGCAGTGACTTCCTGTTGTCTTGTGATAGTGCTGAGGGATTGGAGGAGGGGAGCGGACAAAACTCATTATTTCATTTTTAAATGGATGTTTTGTTTGGAGTCTTTCCTTTTTTTAAAAAAAATACAGATTTAAAAGTTAACAAGCCATGAGAGATGCTAGCTAGACTTCTAGATATGCAGTTAGCCTGATTTAAAATTCCCCAAATCTGAAAATGTGGACTTCAGTGGATCATTTAATACACAGGAAGAGTCAGTTGCTGAGCAAGGGTTAGAAATCAAGAGCTCCTAAGGCCAGTTCATGGGCCAAAAAACTGCATCTTTTTGTTTCAGCATATTATTGAGCCAGTAAAGGAACTGGATGTGTTTCTTTCCCCCAAACTATTGGAAACTATTTGCAAATAAGCTAAAGAGAGAAAATAATAGTTCCCTTTGTAGCACCTGAAAAACTGAAGTGTGAGTATTTATCGTCAGAATTTGGCTTAAGTGTAGGCAGGAAATCATACTAACTAGGCAGAGAATATTTGAAACAGAGTAGCTCTGCCTGAGTGACATGTTTTGAGATTAGGTTTCATATGAAATTAACGATCCACATTTTTTATTAAAAGTGCAGCTTTGGGATAGGATTTTCAAACAGGCATAAGTGATTTAGGAGCACAACTATTAAAAATTGAAGGAACTTGTGCTCCTAAGTAATTTAAGGACTTTTGAAAACACTGTGCTTGGTCTTTGTTTTTTTACCTCATGTTTTTTACCCGGTATGTGTCTGAGGGGGAATGCCATTGTCCCTAGTCACAGGCATGTGGTAAATATTCTAAGACATTGCACAAATGCTAGAAGCATGATACCTGTGGATTTCAGTAGGACTCATGTGACTGTGTAACTTGGTAATTTTTGAATAGTTTCAACATCAGTGTAGGCTAAACTTCCAATAAATAGCACATAAGTCTCTCTCCACATTCTGGAGCGAAATGTTCATCTCTGAATCACACTGAATCATACTGAGAACCCTTGTTATGTACAGAGCAGCTATTAACACTAATGGGAGTGCCACATGCAGGATAAGTAGACAATAGTTTCATACTGAGAAGAAAATTTCACCCACATTGTGCATATCTGTCACATAGACCCGTGAAATACAACTTTCACTGGGGGAGGAGAACGCAACTCATTTGAGTCTGCCCATCTCTACCTTCTCATCGCATCCTTTGTGCTCCACTGTATCCGCCACCACAAGAACCAGACAGGCAATCTGACGCTTTTAACAGCTTTTATCATTTCACAACACTGACTCCCAGGCTGGACAATACTTCATCTGGGGACAGTAACAGTTTGAGGTCTTCTCTCTCATAACCCTTTGGGGCTAAACAGGGGATCTCGTCTCTTTAGAAAAGGGAATTTCTCTGCTTACCAAAGCACACTCACTTCTTGCCCCAGAAGGTCCCATGTTACCAGACCTAGAAATCATGCTAGAATGACATATAGAAGAACCACTTCTGGTAATTTTTACATGTTACCAAAAGTAGATCTATTCTAGGGCCCAGTCACCCTCCTGAGATCTCACTCTGCTCGTGAAAGGAAGGGTCAGCACTTTGAGGCATCATCTCCCCTACCTTGCAGATGACCCTTCCACAGAGTTGAGGGGGCTGTGAGCCAGGAGGTGAAAGGCCCCTCCACCACTCACAGCGTAAACTCTACACACGACTCCACCAAACCAGCACCATTCAGCAAACAAAAGAAGGTTCCGGAGGATACAGAGCCAGTAAGGAAGCACAGGGCTTGTGCGCAGAGAGCCCTCACATTCTACAAATCCCTCACTCTTGACTCCCCTCCACTCCACTCACCAGCACTCTGTGCACCAGACCCAGTCTTGCCAACTCTGACCATTTTATCACAAGTCTCATGATATTTGGGGTGGTTTGTTTGTTTCATGCCAAGCCCCTGGAGTCCTGGAATTACATGCAAATCCTACCTCTTGCTGTTAAAGAATAGGTTGCTAGCCTACATGCTGATGCAAAAGAGCTTTGAAACATGTTAGCCCCTATCCCACAAAGACTCAAATCCCAGAAGGCCGATGAAAAACCCAGATATATTTGTATTTTAAACTTCGTGATTTTTGTGGACCTGATTCTTGGTTTTTGAATGCTGAGGGTTGGCAATACTGCCTATTTCTATTGCAATGTGAGAAAAAGCTGTTTTGGCTTCATTTGCTTCTGATTCATTTCAATTCTCCTCTGTTCAGGCAACTTTCACATGTTTGACTTTCAGCAATGAATGTTTTGCACAGCTCTAAATATAAGCTCTTAGGGAATACATTGGCCCTATCAAGCACTGACAGAAAGGAAGCTGTTGTACAGAAATGAAGTTTTTCATGCCATTTTTTTATTTGCATATATTCAAACATTTTAATAACTCAAGATTTTAATTCAATCAGATTATGCTACAAAAAGCAAATAATCTCATTCAAATTATCCTACATCAAATATTAATGACATCTCTTTCAAGACTTAAACTCTATCAAGTTCACACAATAATAGTGACACACTATTAAGAAAGGGAAAATATAAACTGTTGAAAGGCTAGATACTCAACCCTGGAAAACCTGTAGACGCACTCTGTACAGAGATGTGCACTCATACATGTGTGTTTAGGTTTGTGCATGTGTGTTCAAATGTAAGAACACACACACACATACCATGAAGAAATTGAAAATCTAGTGATGACGTGATCCCCACAAGCCTAGCATTTCAGTCATCAAGCAATCCTATCACACATCCAGAAAATGTCAGTGTCACATGTTTTTATTGTATGTTGTTGAAAATACCCTAAAGTTTCGAAATTAATCACATGGCAATGCCAATCTTTTAAGTCAGGCATCTATGAACCAACCTCTTTGCTACTGAATGAATTACATTGAAATCATATAATTGCAGGCTGCCATTCAGTCACCCTTAACAATAGGCGACTTTGAAAATTGGAATTTTTTTTCCCTGTGACTTCCAACTTGCAGGCATGAAGCATACAGTAAAAGCTTGGTGCCTTTTAAATTACCTAAAATGTACATCCTTCAGACAAATGAAAAGAAGGGTGCAATTTAAGGGCAAATCATTTTGTGTTAATCCTTGGGAACTCAAAGCATGAAGATAAAAGAAGAAAAAAATGCAGATTTCACTTTCCTCATTATGGCACATTGACTTTCACCTAATCGTATGCAATTAAAATTTCTTCATAAGATTTCCTTATTGAAATAAGAAAGATAGCACTGTGCTGAATGTGGTGATAGATCTGGCATAAACGTGCTTCCTGGACAAACTGATTTATCATGTCTCATTCCAACAGTACTTTCTTGCTTGCCCATTTCTCATCTTATTACTGTGAAGTTGTAATTAAAGAGGATCCTCCCACAGAGAAGAGTTCTCCTTGAGGACAAGCTAAATTATAAATGCACTGTTCTTTCACTGAGACGAGTTTAAAGGGACAGTCTACAGAGAAAATGAGGCGTGCCTGAGACTTTGGGACTTCTGATTCCAGCCTTAATTCAATGCCTACCTGTTTTTGTGAGACTCAAAATAAATTGACAGGTTTTCTGAGGAAATATAGCTCTGGAGTTGGTCATTTTAGTTTAAAAATACTTAGGTACTATGTATAGGATCATGAGTTTCATACACTGAAATGTTTAAATGGACAATGAAAAATTAATTGAAGTAACTGAAGCTTATAAAAAAAAAATCTATCCATTTTCCAGTCAAAATAGAACAAAAGTTGAACAACAAGCCAATTAAAATTGACCACTACAAATTGACCACCCTTACCCTCCCCAAAAAATCAGAAAATTTTCGAGGAGATTGTCATTATATGGGAGGGATTTTACACACGGATTAGATACATTTAATATCACATTTAAAGCCCTTGGCCAAATTTTCTTCTCTTAAAATAATCAGCAGATTTGCTCTGGTATAAAGAGAAAATATTTTGCTCCTTTATTTCAGGCCTGCCTTAAGCTCCCCCATTTTGCTTCTGTTGAAAACAGCAAAAATCAAATTTCCTTCAGTGAGAGGGAGATCCAGCCCCAAGAGTCTGTTTTATAAAGATTTTTTTACCTTTGTATCTGAACATCTCACCTAGTTATAACAAAGCAGTGCATCACCATTAGAAGGTTCAAAGTCTGAGAATCACATTTGGTCCCTTTCTCCTAAAGCCAGTAGGCTTTAAAAGATGCATTACAGGGAGGGAGTGTCATTCTGCAGCAGGGAAAGGGTCCAGCAAAAGGGAGGTATCAATGCATGCAGTTGTGTCTATTCGTCAAAATGCACTTTTCACATATTTTCTCTAATATCTGCGGTTTCTACAAACATTTGCAAAACAAAAACAAGAAGGCGCATGAACATAAAGCATATTCAAGCAAATATACCATGAAAAAGACTCAGAAATATACATCTAGCTCTAATAAAACCCCAAATCCTTTAAAAATAATTTACGTAAAATGTCAGTCTCAAAACTTTTCTGTTAGGTATGCTAGTGAAAAATAAATAAAATTAATATTTCTTAAAATGGGAAATTTCTAGTTTTGATCTCTATGTTTCAGATACAAAAAATGGTTAGAATTATTTTTCTTTCTGGGTAGGGAGGAATCTGCAGAAAGAAAATTTCTCCTAGGCTGGACATTGCTTGCCAAGTTTCTGACCAAGGTGAATATGTTTTATGGATGAATTATTGTTTATTATTAACTTACACAGTGTTGTAAATATACCTGGTGTTATGAAGCAGTAAGTCAGTGCCAAGTAGAAAAAAGGTCCATGCTCTGACTGGATTATGATCTAAAGGTACCATCACTGACAAACTACAAGACAAGGCAGAACATGCATAAATTTGGAAATATCCATTAGAGCCTGATCATCAGATAGGAGTCTTTTTAGACAGTATAAATAAGGAATTATAATAAAGATACAAGAATAAACAAAGCAGCGTTTCCAACCAGTGGCCTCCCCTCAATTCCTATCCCTTTTGTTCCGACTGGTTACTTCTGCAGGCCAACAAATCATCTCCCCAACACAATAAATTTGTTATGGAACATTATCTCAGCTTGAGGAAGGGCAGGATATGCTAAAGGTCATGTATGTATTAACCCACTATATTTTAGACTAAGAGTCCCCACCCTTAGTCTAAAATGTAGTCTTAAATTAAATAGTATTGAACTAGCTATCACTGATCTCTCATAAACAGATTCATTTACCTGACATGTTTTTTCCAAGATGTGCCTGTGGGCACTTTCTTGTTTGCTGCAAGGTATTATCAAAAGCAAAAAGGCCATGGTGATGAAACCTTGAGGTTGCCCAGTTAAAGTCCAAAAAAGAAAGGAAATGCAAAAAAAAGAAAAAAGATGATGATGATTCTAGCAGCAAGTTTAATTTAGCTGATTAGTACATCCAGGCAGATTTTGACCTCCATAACACCTTTGCAATTCCAGAGTAACTTTACTAAGCCTATGGCATTTACTCTGAATTTACACCAGTGAAGTTTAGTAGGGTGGCCTCTTTGTACAATATTTTAAGGTAATATTTTGCAATATAAACAGAAATATAATAAAATAACCAGAACACCAGGGACAGAAGATAAAAATAAATATATTAAGTGCTTTACATTTAATTTCCTTCATTTATTTTTTAAAAGAAAGTTTCCTGTTCTCAAAAATTAGCATTTAAGTTGCACCAATTTGATCTTCAGATTCACACCCTGATGAGCGTGGAAGAGTTGGGTAAATTACCATTTTTGCAGCTGCTATTGTTTAGCTGGATATAAAAAGTATTCAGTAAAACAGGGCTAACAAGCAACAACATAACTGTTTACATTGTGACAACTGGATCTTCCCACTTAGAGCTGGTTCAACAACGGAAAAAGTCTTCCAAGCAAAATTTTGAAAATGTCAAAATTATTTTTGTTCCATATGTTCCAAAAGGAATTTCCCATTGATTTTATTTTTTTTCAAGACACATAGGAAAAATTCAACTTTTCAGTTTGTTTATCCCCTTCTCCAATTTTTCTTTTTTTCATTTTGCCACTGAAAAAGGTACTAGAGGGAGCACCAACAAATTTTCATTTCCAAGCTTCTGTAGAATAGAAAAACATTTCAATGACAATTCTTTTCACAAAACTTAATTTTCAAAACTGGGCTTTTTGGATGAAAAAAATATTCAGAAATAATGCTGACCAGCTTTAGTCACAATTTGGGGGAGTGAGGAGGGAAGAGAGAAGACAGATTAGAAGTGTAGGTCCAGATTCACCAGTACCTTCCTGTTACTTGATGCGGTTTCAGTGATGCAAAGTAGCCTTATGCTTGGTGTTTGTAGCTGTTTTGCATTATCAAAGTAGAGCCTACCAGTAAATCTGGCCTTTACTATATATTGGGGCCTTATTCACCTCTGATGGAGCTTAGACTCAGCTAAATTAGTCTACAACTAGGCTTTTTAGATATTACGGTAATATTAATAATAAACCCTGAGCCTTACAATGTGCTCGTGGCCTTTGTTATAGGTCAACTCCTACCTAAGAGTGCCCTGCAGTGCAAGCTGAGGCATACTAAGTGCACCTCCTCAATTTTTCCTTTCTTCTCCCCTGAAAAGAGCAGTCTCTCTCTGCCTGCTATAAAGCCCACTTCGGGGCATAACTTATTCATGTACGAGTGTAGTAATTCCCCAAAAGCCTTGTAATAAAACTGTTTTCCAATTTCCACAATAAACATAACCACGCAGCAGGTTCTTCCCATTGCAGGAAGATCATCAGCAAGTCACCTGGCCATGAGTCAGCGGCAGTACTGTGGTCCCCCATCCAGGGCTCCAGGCTCCTTGCCTGAGAGTAACCCTTCTTCTCCCAGCCCTTCACTCAATCTTCATCCTAAGGACCCCCTCACCTGCACCATTCCACTGCTCCAGGCTTCCTGCCTAAGAGTCCTACCCCAGCTCAGGGGATCCTCCAGTTTGCATCTGGGTTCTGCATCGCCTGACTAAACTGGATCTTCCCCTTTTCCTAAGGGTCACTGCCTAAGTTTTCTGTTTACCAGAGGCCCCCAGCTTTGGTCAGTTTTCACCAGCCGCTTTCCTCCAAACTCAGCTCTCTCCCAAGCAATGCCTGCCAGCTATTCCTTGCTCCTTCCTTCTCCTCTGGTCCTCACCAACCCCACCCCTCCCTTTCTGACTCAGCCAGTCTGCTCCTCCTTGGGCCCCAGGTGCTCTTTCATAAGATGAATTGGGGGTCAACTGACCAATCACAGGTGCACTTGTCTTCACAGAGCACTGTCACCCTCTGACAGCCTCTTAAGACGTGCCGACAGTCCCCTATGCTCACTGACATCCATGGCAGCTGAAAGCACTCAGCACTAACCAGGAACTGCTGAGCTTTTGCCTTCTCTAATTCACCCCATGCAGAGGGCAAAGGCAAGGCCTGGACGGAGGTGAATTTCACCCAGACAGGCTGACCAAAGCTATCTTCCTCCCCATCCCCCGCAAAAAAAATTCAATAGAGCTACGCAGGTTTCCACCCGTTGACGATCCTATGGATTACGGGCCCATTATGGGCCCATTCAGGTCAATACCAACACTCACTGGTTGAAGTAAGCTTCAGAGATAAAAGGAGACATACGTGTGTCATCCAAAAGAGCTTTCCATCAATCAAGTGAAATGCTCACATATAGAAATACAGGGAGCATTATGCATTTTTTGTTGCTACTGCTATTTTGTTTTGCCTTATTTTGTTCATTTCCCCCCTACAAAACAGATTTTTAATCCAGAAATAACTAATCTTAGCACATACTTAGCAAAAAAGCTCTGAACACTTTTGTCCTTTGAACGGGAAAAATATAGCTAGTGACATGGATAATATCCACAGAGGTGGTTCATCTCATGGTGTTTTATTGATATGTATTGACTTTTCCCCCCTAAAATTCCCAGCTTGTTCCTGATTTGCCAATTGCTATCCATCATCTTCAACAAAGCTGCTGTCCTTTCCTGTATATTCCCCCTTCCCCAAATTCTTGCTTGTTCATTCCACTTAATTTTTCTAAAGGCTGCTGCCTTTAAATTATTAGCTATTAATTTTATTTGTAACACATTGGTGAATGCACGCAATAGGTCCCCTGCCATGCCCAATCTGTGGAGAAGGAGAGTTTTATTACAATGGCAGCTAAAGCAGGTCGGTTCTTTAGTTCAAGCTTTGGTATTTCAGGTCTATCTCTGGAAGTCCATAGTTCATTCCTTGCTCTACTGATCATGATAATCAGCCACTGCATGTTTATTTAGATTTATATAAAAAACACTTTCCTTGTGCACACATCCAATCTAATAAAAAAACATGTGCAAGTTTGCCTGGGAAAAAGGAAAGAGAGGCCCATCTACTATAACAGCCCCCCTCCCTGGGCGATCAGCAGGGTCAAGCCAAGTACCTTCACCACCAAAGTAGAGATCCTGATCACTTCAGCTAAAGGGATAATACCCTTAGTGGCTGGTAGTAGTATTCTCTTGCCTTCTAGCATTAAAGGGGAATGCTGGCACAGAGTTTGCCCATGTATCACACAGGCACCTGAGAAAAGGACTGGTCCCTGTAATGCAAGCAACCCAAAGGCCAATCAACTCTGAATCGCTGTGGATAAATTCCAGAGTTAAGGCCCCTTCTCGGAATCAATATTCCTAACTTTAGATACAGAAATGATACAGGCATACAAATTGGATAATCACATTCAGTAAATTATAATCTTTCCAATGAAACCTTGCAAGACCCATCTTGCATAAAATATATCTGTTATGCTTATGATATGGATATGACCTATTTCCATAAAGAATATGGGATGTAACATCTTAGTTGTATTTGACACACTCTTCACTCATTCCCCTGCTACCCGACATCATGTTTCGGTGGCCTTTTATGGATCCAACATTGTGTGAGAACAGCTGTTCTCATGAGATTACCTCTGGAACGAAACTAGAATCTGGGAGACCTGGGCCCCAAATTTAACAGAGCAGAGCACGGTTGGCCTTATGGGTGGGCAACATGGGTGAAGGCCCAGGGGGCTGTGGTGAGGAGGGGCATTGTGGGCAAGAAGTGAGGCAGGCCTGTGGAAGAGTGCTCGGGGTGGGGGGAGGGGGAGGCAGGGCCCAGGGGAGATGGGGGGAAAGATGAGGACACAGCAGGTCCAGGAGGGAACCCAGGGAGGCAGATGGCAGGTGGGGAGGTAGCAGCAGTAGGCAGGGGCACCAAAATACGAGTTTGCCCAGAGTGCCATTTTCTCTAAGGCCAGGCCTAAAACACAGAGCTGCAGCAGTACATCCCCCAAATTTAGGAGCCTTTGGGATATGGAGTTTTGGTTCTGACTGATCCCCAGTACTTTGGAGGGTGAAAGATGGAGGGCCAAATTGATTAATGTTGCCAAACAGCACCACATATGTGGATCTAAAAGAAGGCATGCAATCTGGCCTTAAAGCCCAGTAAATCAGAGGCACACAAAAAGATCTGGGTAAGAAAGGGGTTTATGGCTTGCTGCCCTTAACAGTAAACCACTGTGTGGTGTTTTCGAAAAAGGAAATGTTGTCTCAGTGCATGAAGCAACTACTGAAATCTTTTAAAGGTGTGAATCTCTCATATCTCTGCTTTTAGAGAGCAGTTTCTCCTTTTTATTCTCATTTTCACTCTCCGTCTATCTTCATTAGTCTGCTGGCACTTGGCTAGGATTAGTGAGCTAGTTTCCATGGTTTCTTATTTTCACTTTATATCTTTCTTTGCTTAACTCATTAAATTGCTCATTACTTCACTACATTTTACAGGAGACATATTTATTGTATTAGTTACACAATGGCCAGATTAGTAAGAGATAGACAGTTTGCGGTTTGAAAGAACATATTCCAACAGCAGAAAAGAAAAGCAAGAGAGATATTATCTACTAGGTGTAGCACAGCCAGTAGTGATTGCTGAATGTTTATCCTTGATGGTTATAATTACATACATTAGCATATTTGTAATGGACAGACACCCCAGTTGTCCACAGCGTGGTAGGTGTGGGGGGGAGGATGGGAGAACAGGGACTGCACACCTGATTCTCTACCCTGAAAATAAGTGGGGCAGGAAGTGGCTATAGGTAGGGAGGGGCAAAGCTGGGGGACTGTGTAACTGGGAGTCTTTTTGGAGTAAAAATTGAATGTGAACTTTAGGCTTTGGCTCCAATTTTTGCAAGCAAGGTCCAGTTTAATTCATAACATGATTGCTTCATTTGGTGGATGATTCTGTCACGATACTGCCATCCTCACTCCTGCAAAATTCTAGCTTAATTCAATGGAATTTCTGCCGGAGTATAAACTATAGCATAATGCTTGCTCTTGTACCTAAACAGATTTATTCTTCTGCTTCATTAAAAAAAAAAAAAAGACTATACTTATCTGTTCCGGTAAGGCATTCAATGATCGAGTGTATCTGTTAAGCAGAATCCAGACTGAAATTGGTTCTCAGTCCCAATTTCTAGTTTTTATAGTTGGCCTCGGCAGCCTTTGGTGTGTTTTATTTGTTTGTATAGCTGTCTGAAGCACTTGCTAAACAAGCATGCCACTGCCAGCAAATCTCGTGCATTCCTTGCGCACAGATGAACCAACAGCAGCACAGATGGGCTTGCCACCTCGTGCACTGATATAGCACTTGCCCAGACTACAATCTGCACATTTAGGTACACCTTGCACATCTGGAATGATTCCAAGCTGCTGGATATTCGCTGTGCCTTCTGTCAAGCTGAAATTCACGGTGCCCCTCTAATCTAGTCACAGAGAGTGTGGTAAAGTATCTTTACCATGAACCACTCTCTTTTGATCTTTTCCACTGTTAAATATATAACATAGTTGATTCAATTACATTGATGTTTCTCAGACGCTGAATGTAATCATCCATGCTCTGCCTCTTTAGTCTACAGAGTTCCAAGACACAGAGTTCTTTCAACTGAATTAAGATCTTTCTCACAGTTAGTGAGTAGTATATACAGGGGTTTATTCCATTCATTCATCTTCTCCAGTAGTTCATTTATCACTTGGAGGTAATCTACTGTGGAGAATTCTGATCAAAAGGATGCCTGATTTCTTGGTTGGTTTTTTAAAAAAAAATCTAGTCTTGCAAAAAAATATTGACTTAGTACCTTGGCTAAACTTTGTAGATTACACACCAAAGATTAGAAGAACTGTAGGTTTCCTTTGTTGCCCTATTTGTACATGAGTATGATAAAAGTATAGAACCACTTGTCTAGAATCTACTTTTTCCCCCCAACGCATGCTGTGCATATGGCTTTCATTCCAGCTAACCAAGAAGGACTTGGTGGAGAGTTCCATCCAGTTTCACCTGTTCTTTTTAATGTGATCTTCTCTATTGCTTGCTCTACCACTCTACTTTGTACTGTCCATTTAAAAAATAGTCTGTCTTTGTTCTTTACGACATAGTACAAGTTGGTGCATTTTAAGTTCTTCAGTAGAGTTTTCCTAGTATTTCTCTTCTGTTGCTGCTGATAAAAGTCTTTTTAATCTCCGCAAGAGATGGTTTCTTCCCACTCTCAGCAAACATTTATTATGTCCTTATTTTCATTAAATATATTATGGTACATTTATAAGCAAACTATATTATCAGAAAAATCAATACATTAATTATGTACTTCCATTACCTCTGTCACCAAAGAGCCTGAGCAAACAATTTTGCAGCACCCTATTAGATAATGCAGTATTATTATTGCCATTTTACAGATCTGAAGCACAAAGAGCTTAGGTGACTTGCCCTGGATCACACAGGAGGTCTGAAGCAAAGCTGGGAATTGATCTTAAGTCAGCTGTGTCCTACTCCAGTGACTTCACTACAAGTCCATCTGCTTCTCTGTACGTTGTCCTTGAATTCTTATTAAGTTTGTTTCACATAGGGCTCAGTCCTACATGGTGCTTAACTTTATGTGCTTTGCTGAACTGAGCCAAAGTTCTTAGCACATTACAATACATTTAGGGAGAGACTATCACACATCTATGCTGTATATAGCATTTCACTCCACAGATAGTCTTATTGGTTCCAATCAAACTACTCAAGAAGCAAGGTACTATTCAATGTGAGTAAAGGTACTGGAATTTAGTCCTCATTCATTAATCAGAATTTTAATTAATCTATGGTGCATCTCCCGGTCGTTAAATACAAATGAAAGAGGTTCTGCTGCAATTGGTGGGGGGGGGGTGTTCTTCTTTCTCCTTTTGCATTTATTTATTATGGTAGAGAAATAAAAAAAAACCTAACCCTACTCGGTCTAAATCATTTGGGTTTCAGTTATTATTTTAAACCCCCGTGCTATAATAGGAACAGAATGCTAGAGTTCTATGCTGGTTTCCTGATTACCTTAAATCCAGAAGTGAGGAAAGCATATGAGAAAGGCTTAATATCTTGCCGTGTTCCCTGGGCTTCTGTTATTACAGAATTACTGCACTCCCTGTCGTGTCTCATTTCTTAAATAAAAGCACTGATACTAATGTCCTAACCTTTTTAACCTAAAGGACATTTTCTTTGTGTCATTGTAATGCACTAAATTGTGTGCAATTATCCCAGCTCACTTTGAAAGACTTACCAAGGGATGAACAGGAACAATTAGCATAACAACAGAAATATTAGCCCATGGAAAAACATAAGGGTGGGATTGCAAGCACCTGTTTGTCGTTTATATAAGATAAGCTTATTGAGTTCTTTGTTTAGCAATGAAACCACAATAGTAGGGGGGATGCTGATACTTTACACAGCATGCTGCTGGGATACATCAAAGCAAAGCATCTGTACATTAATTAGATAAAACAACTGCCACCAAACAGCCACTCAGGAGCCACCAAACTTCTTCCGAAATGCACCACAGCCAAGTGAATTCCTCAGAGGTGTCCCCGGAAAAAGCCTCAATGAATCAATTTGTTATGAATGTTTATTCAAATGGGCTTCTTCTGTTTAAAGAGACATTGTATGAATGGAAATAGTTTTAAGAATTATTTTAAATGTCATTGTCAAAAGTTATCTGGATTCTTTGAACATCCTCCCTCCAGTATGGGCTACCAAAAAAATTCAGTACTGGGCCATAAGTAGAGCCATCTGGAAATTTTCCATCAACATGGTTTTTCCATAAAAATGCTATTTTTGTCACTCAACATTTTTTTCAAAATGTTTAGTCTGATAAAAAACATTTTCATGAAAAACTAAGCATTTAGGAAAATGTTGATTTTTGACAACATTTTATTTTGAAAAAAACACAAAACATTTCAATAATATCAAAACATCCTTCCTTGACATTTTTGGAACGGAATGTTTCTGTTTTTCATTTTGAAACAACTTCTCAAAATGATTTTTAACATAAAAACACTTCTAAAAACATTTAAAATGTTGAATTCTGTACAAATTCAATCTACCCAGAATTCAATTTGGGGGGAATTTTGTTTCATAGGATATTTTGACATTTCTTTATTTTTGTTCCATTTTGGAATGGAAAAACAAACGTTCAAAATCATGGGCTTTCCCACAAAATGGATAATATAGTTCCTGCCCAGCTCACAGCTATAACAAACAAAATGTCAAACTGGCCACTCTAGCTCTGCTTTGCAAGTGAATGGAAATGCACACAGGAAGTGAACAGCAAAAATGGTTGAAAGCCTATTCAGTTTTTTAAAAACCAAGGTGTGTGACCATTTCTGGGCAAGGTCTGCAGGGATCAAGAAAGGGACATGTGCATCTTCCAGTCTTCAGTTCTCCTCAGTCTCTTCTTTGCAAATAGGTGAGGAGGGTACCACAGCAGTTGCTGGGCCACTTTCCTCAACTTTACTCCGCTTTGCTTTTCTCAGAGGGAGACCTACTGGAATAGAGCCCAGGACCGGGACTTGGGAGACCTGGGTTCTGCCATTGTGTGTCCAGGGAGATTGAAGTGTTCTCCTACAGGTTTTGATGAAGTGGGTGTTCACCCACGAAAGCTTATACTCCAATATGTCTGTTAGTCTATAGGGTGCCACATGACTCTGTCGCTTTTTCAGTTTGGACAAGGATCCAGCAGCTTCTGGCAGCTTTTATCACGATGTCAATTAAACTGTTAAAGAAGAAAACTCCATAAAAAGGGGGAGGGACAAATTCTGGAACTAACACGTTTGCCACCACAATATTGTTCTCTCTCCTTGTGTGTTCTCCTTCTTCCCACACTGTGTCCGTGCTGTTATTTACATTATAAGCTCTCTGGGGCAGGGACTATCCTTTTGTTTTATGTCTGTACAGTGCCTAGCACAATGGCATGGGCTCTTAGACACTACACTAATACAGATAAGTAACAACAATACTAATAATAAACCTAGTGGTACAAACGCTGGAATCAGCTTGAGCCTTGTCTATACTCCAGCTCCCACTGATGCAGCTTAACCAATGGTAGCACTGATGGAATTTATTACACCCATTCCCCTAGTACAGGCACAGTCTAATGTGGTATCTCACGATCTCGTCCCAAACATAGCATTTAAAAGAGTTTTCTTATGGCAGTTACCTTCAGCACTAGCCCCAGATTTAAGCCATTTACAAAATACAGTCGAAACACAAATAGGCTTCAGTGGACTCTGGAGATTAAAAAATGGCAGAGAGCCAGCACCCAGCAAAGAGCAAACCTCACAGCAACGCACCAATGGCAGCTGGAAAAGAGGGGGTTGATGTTAGAGGGGTCTGTTATAGGGTCAGGGGAATCTTAACTAAGCAGTACTTAGCTGATAACTGTATCACTGCTAGAAGTAATGCAGAGACATGTATACTTGACAACGTTAAGAACTTTAAAATGGAAAATTAAAAAGCTGAACCAAAAATGACAGAGAATGGAAAGGGAGGGAGACAGGAAATAATTCCACTCTATGGTCTAGACTGAGGACCTCAAATTTGTGCTGTCGCTATCTAGAGCCAGGATTCTGATCTCAGCAACACCACTGAAAATCCAGAGTAACCCCCCTGCAGTCAAGGGTGTTACTGTCAATGTAACCAAAGGCCCACCAAGATCAGAATCTGGCTCCTACTCCATGTTCTATATTCATTCCAAGTGCAAAACTCAGTGGCAAGTGCCCATGCGGAATGAGTGCCAAACACGCAATAGGGCTCTGCGCTGCAGTTAATAGATCCGCAGTGCTGATCAGAGAGGAGAATTTTGCCCCTAGAAAGAAAAGAGAAAATAAAAAATCAATCAATCACTATAAAACCTGGTAAAATGAGAAACATAAAAATGAAATTGCAGCCCACAGAAAAAATTCACAGCATTAAAACTAACCAGAAGAAATTAGGCGGGGGCGGGGAGAATATTATTCTTCATGACAAGAGAAACTGAAGTATCTATTGCAGATTCAGGAGTTAAGAACAGAAATGAAAAGTTGCACTAACAGAAAAGCACATAATGTCCCTATCAATCATTACTTAAACTTTGCAATAAGAACGCCATACCTACCGCTGATGTGCTGCAAAGGAAGAAGCAGTCCTCCAATTTTATTGAGACATTTCCTAATAATCTGTTCATTTAGATTAAAATCCATTAATGCTCTGCACACCTGAAATCCTAATGTATCCAGCTGATGATATTTTTCATCAACTCTTTATTCCTCCCCTGCTTTTTTTAAAATCTTTGTTGAAATGAACAATAGGGTCAAAAAAGTGGCTTTCAGACAACGATTTGTGATAACAAGAAAAGGAATGAGGAGTTTAACATAAAGCATTTAAAATGATAACTGAGTGAGCTGTTGGGAAGAGGAGCAATATGATTGTGCCACATGGTGATGTCCACATAAGGGACCTCTGCAAAGCCAGTGACAATTACACACACTGGAAAAACTGAGCTATCTTACCTCTATTTATCATTCTCAAAAACAATCCCATTTCAAAGGAGTTTTTTCCCCCCAAACTCTTCAAGCTGTTTGCAGAGATGGCCCCAACCAAAGGCCTGCTCCGGATACCAATGAACTGTGTCAGGGTGGAGGTTATTCACATTCTGAACAAGGATCAGGATACACATTTTCCAACTAATCCCTGTCTTTAAACATTGTCAAATCAACCCCCTGGACCTAAACACCACCAGATGTTAGCATGCCAGGCAATCAGTGGCCCAGATCTTGGGATGGGATGAAGCTGATCTGTGCAGGACAAGTTAGGTGTGTAAAGATGAGTTAAAACTCACCTTTGCACTCCCACAGTTCAGTGCGGAGGAGTGAGGAGAGCTGGCTGAAATGACTCCCCCGGGGCTGGATCCGCTCAGAGTGGAGGAGCCTTGGCCATGTTCCTTCCTTATGCAGGCAGCACAAAAAAGCCATGCCATCTGTATGAGTCTGCATTGGTCTGTCAGCATATATGGAGCTCTTTACTTTAGTGTCTAAGTGTCATAGTGTGACGTTTTGGGGATTACCAGACCAGTAAGGGGTTCTGTCGCCACCTGCTTTCTAACTTTGGATGCCCTAATGCTGTGCTGCCATAAGAGCCTTGGCACCAGAAGCCATCCTACAAGCATAAAGGACTCACACTGGCTTTCACCAGCCTAGCTGCTCCTGGTAGGGCGACCTCCACTGCCCTTCCAGTCCCAAGTCTTCCCAAATCTCTCTACCCTGAGTTCTTAACACTTGGACTTCCCCGCTCTGGTTCATCACCCCCAAAGGAGTTCACATATATTCTACACAGTTTGTACAATAGAAACCTGCTCGGGGGGAGGGGGGGAATGAACAAGAGGCTTATTTGACAGAAAAATCACAGATTCAAAGATGAAATAGTGAGGGAAAGCAACCAAAAACAGATTACACAGAAAACAAAGACACCACCTCAGACTTCAGCACTTCCGATGGATTCCTCTTTTTAATATAAGTAACCTATTGCCTCTGAACAGTTTCCCAGTATGCCCTCTGTCATAGAGGGGATCCAGCAGTCCATGGGCAGCATGCTGCCTAGCTCCTGGCCCTCAGTTTCTGGATGTCCTTCACTCAGTGCCTTCTCTTTTAAGGCGTGGTAGGTTTTTTCTCTCAGACTATGGTGATTCATGGTGGGGAAATTCCGTCCTCCCTTAGGCTAGGTCTACACTACACACCTTTTAGTGACACAGCTGTGCTGCTACAGCCACGCCACTGAAAGGTGAGCAGTGCAGCCGCTGTTTGTTAGCAGGAGAGAGCTCTCCTGCCGACAAAAAAAACTCTCACCCCCAACAAGAGCTTTCCTGAAAGTGCTGTTTACACTCGTGCTTTTTGACAGCAAAACTTATGTCGTTGGGGGGGGAGGCTGTGGTTCCCCCCAAATGACAAAAAAAGACAAAGCCTTAGTTTTCCGAGATTGGGGGGCAGGGGGTTTCCTCTCAGTTTCAGATTGTTTTAACGTTTTCCCATTAACTGTAATGGTCCATTATCTTTTCCTGGCTGGACAACGGATGAGTACTTCAAGTTAGTTTTGTGTAAATAACTGGCCTGGAAGGAGCCTCTCTCTGCTGTGAGGTGTATCTTAAATAGTACCAATCATGAGCATATTATTTTATATATACACAAGTACACATATATACAAACTGTGGTTATGAATCTCTCTCAATGACCATCAGGTTCATAAAAGACCTTATTTGGCATATTTTTTTATGCACAGTAACATTGTATAGAACCAGTTGACTCAATTGCTTATTCTTTGGGTTCAGATCCCCCGTTTTTCTCTTGGGGTGCCTGGACTCTGTCACTCAGATGAGCTGTCAAGAGGCTGTGTCATAACCATACAGCTAAGGGTAGCCTAGAATTCTTCCTTACCTGTAAGGGGTTAAGAAGCTCAAATAACCTGATTGGTACCTGACCAAAAGAACCAATGGGGACAAAAGATACTTTCAAATCTGGAGC
Source organism: Dermatemys mawii (assembly GCA_007922305.1). NCBI lineage: Eukaryota > Metazoa > Chordata > Testudines > Dermatemydidae > Dermatemys > Dermatemys mawii. Next base: position 11,518,850 of record ML677326.1, on the reverse strand, counting down.
TGGGGGAGAGGCTTTGTTTGCGCTCTTTGTTTGTGGTTCGTTCGCTCTTGGAACTGAGAGGGACCAGACTGCAATCCATTTCCTCCAAATAATTCTGAACCAGTCTCTCATATTACAAAAATTCTAAGTACCAGCCAGGCAAGGCGTGTTAGTTATCTTTTGGTTTCAGCTTGTGAATTTTCCCTTTGCTAGAGGGAGGTTTATCCCTTTTTTTGTTTGTAACTTTGAAACTAAAGCCAGAGGGGGTTCCTCTGTGTTTTTTGCATTTTTTGTTACTCTGTAAAGTTATCTTCCATCCTGATTTTATAGAGGTGATTCTTTTACCTTTTCTTTAAATAAAATTCTTTTAAGAACCTGATTGATTTTTCATTGTTCTTCAGATCCATGGGTTTTGGTCTGTGTTCATCTGTACCAGTTGGTGAGGATTATTCTCAAGCCTTCCCAGGAAAGGGGTGTAGGACTTGGCGGGAGTAGGAACTCCAACTGGTTTTTTCCCTGATTCTTTGTCTCAATCACTTGGTAGTGGCAGCGATACTGTTCAAGGACAAGAAATTTGTGCCTTGGGGAAGTTTTAACCTAAGCTGGTAGAAATAAGCTTAGGGGGTCTTTCATGCGGGTCCCCACATCTGTACCCTAGAGTTCAGAGTGGGGAAGAAACCCTGACAGGCTGCATGCCACAAAGAGGAGACAAAAATTAGCAAAAAACCAGCACACCTCACATTCCAAAAGACAAGCTTTGGCCTAGGTTTATTTTTATTTGGATTAAGTTTGTGAACCTCACATAGCCCATAAAGACACTTGGGAAGATTCTGTACTCATAAGACCAGGGAGAACCTGGGCCAGAGGTTAAGATTTGTTTTCCTTTGAACTGTTTTATTAGGCAAGGCTTGGTAGTCAGGCGTTCTACACCCAACTCTGCCTTTGGGCTCAGTGTGTCATGGGGGGTAAATCACCCAACCTGCTACCTATGAAATTATTGTCCACCTATAAAATGAGGATAAACACTACTACTTGAAGTGCTTTACAAAAGATCTCTGGATGAATTATTACAATGTTACTGCTACCCTGCTCCCAGGGCAAGAGGATTGGAAAAGCCATATGGCCTGGTGATCAGCACCCTAAACTGAGTTACAGTCCTACTTCTACTATCCATCTCCTGGGTGACCGTGGCAGGCCACATCTCCTATGCTGGGCCTATGCTTAGCCCATATCTACACTGTGTGTGGGAGGGACAGGGGTAACGACCTAACATGCGCAACTTCAGCTACGTGAATAGTGTAGCTGAAGTCAACTTATTCAGGATGACTTACCTTGGCATCTTCACAGCATTGAGTCAACTGCCACCACTCTCTCGACTACACTTACTCCTTTTGCAGTGGTGGAGTTCCAGAGTCGACAGGAGAGTGCTCAGGGATCGATTTATTGTGTCTAGATGAGATGCGATAAATCGATCCCCAAAAGATCAATCATGACCCACCAATCAGGGAGGTAGTGTAGACCTGGCCTTATAGATTGTGCCCGTTTCTGGGCAGGGACAATGTTTATACAGTGGCTAGCACAATGCAGCTCCAACATTGATTGAGACATAGGTGCTACAGCAGTACAAACAATTTTAACGAATGGACAGTTGCCAATGCCACGCCTTAATTGGCTGGAAGGCCTAATAGGACATCCCTGTCTTGCCTGCTCCCTACAAGGCTAAGCTTACTTCATCAGTTTTAACTGTTTCTATTGTGGAGGAGCCCCAGGATCGCAACTAAGGATCAGGGCCCCATTGTCCCAGGCACTGTACAGACAAATAATATAAAGATAGTCCCTGACCTAGGGAGCTCACAAGCTAAGGTTTAGACAAAATGTCACGTGAATAAAGGGAGTGAAAGGACAAGGGTATTTTAGAGTGATGTATGCAGGTTGTGAATCTCTCATACTTCCAGAAAAGTCCTGATTTAGTGTGATGCTGATGCTGCTGCTAAGTTCTTCAGAGAAGCTAAAATATGCCTGCCTACTGTGTAACAGCTCTTTTTTTACCAGGGTAACCTGAAAAGATAGGGATTAAAGTAGAGGCTTCCTCTTCAATAAACCTGAAGACTTTGAAATGCAGAACTTTACTTTGCATGGTTATCACTCAAGTTGCAGATTTCACACTTGGCATTGCTGTTGCATTGGTCACCAGATCCTTGCTCAGAGGGTGAAATGATCACATGAGGATAACTGGCGGGGGGGTTCCCTCAGCCTAGTCTAGTCGCTACTGCAATACAAAAAATAAGTAATACAAAGATCTTTTAGGTAGCCTAATCCATCTCCATAACAAGATTGTTCCAGACTAGTATCTCAGCCAAGCTTGTTTTCAATGTATGAGTGCACGGAGTTTCCACCACTTCCCTTAGCAGCTAACTCAAGCATGATTTTTCACTCTTCACTGAGACTTTTGCCTCAGATAAAGCTGCAAAATTAGGACTGTGGTTATTGTAAAACCATGATATTAAGTTTTACACACAAGTGCAGAAATGGTGAAGCTGTGTATTTCACACCAGTTGCAACCGTGCAAGGCTTGAGCTATCCTTGAACACACTACCTGTCAGGATCAAGGTTTAAACAGGATTCGTAAAACTGATGGGCCAAAAATGCGTTTACTGTGGATGTAAGATCTTAACTGCAGTTTCTGCTAAGAGCTTTTTATATAGCCTCAGAGTCCACAGCTTGACCTGGCGGCCAGCTAACAGAGAACAATACATGGCTATAAGAAAGCTAGGGTAAACAGATAACTTTGTGTGTGTTTCAAGTCAGTGATGGAGTCAGCATAACTCTGAATGTAATAGGGCGACTTTATCATGAGTTATAGACACATGAAATGCTGAGAAAGGCCTCAAAGTTAACTCCCTAATTCAGAGAGGAGATAGTGATACCATACCCCTCAGATCCAGACAGAGTTTGAGGACAGGCCTAATATGATTGACGTAAGTTATGATGCTCTCCCCTCACAGATGTATGCTAATCCTAGCCCACAGAAATGCAAGAGTAAACTTCTAAACAACTGTTATTGTTAAGTACTAATTACTGCCTTCTTGCTTTAAATCTCCAGGAATGCACCCATTGGTCAACCGGGAGAGCTGCTACCTCATTCCCCTGGACTCCAAAATTAGGAATTAACCTATACACTTTAATAGACATAGTTTGGGGGTAATTAACTGTGTGTCAGCAAAATGTTAATTTGAGCCATAGGCGAAGCCATTATGTAATCTTTTAGACCATTGGCTTATTGTGCTCATCTTGTCTTACTGCTAGAACCTATCCAGGGCTTGGGAAAAACCATCCCCGTTGCTTCTCTCCACCCAGTAAGCACCATATATAACCTATTTTAATCAATCTGCAGTCTCTCTGAGCCTAATAAGCAAAGTGACACTCCACCAGCACTGTGCATTAGAAACTCCTGTGCTTGACTCTATGTGGTGTGGAATCCATTTCCTTCAGATGGGGGCTTATTCTTTTAATGATCTTAATTGGTATCCAAGAGATCTACACATTTCCAAACTAAAGGAAATGAGAAGATCGAGCTTTGTGATGATGTGACTACTAAGACAGATAAGATCAAGAGATCCTTACTCAGTTAAGTAGCTCATTATTATTATGTGGTTATTTACATATATTATACATTACCTAAAATCCTAGTCAGCAGACAGAGCTGCAAAGGGAAATAGGAGCTTGTCATTCTGGTTGGCTGAGATAATCTGCTAGCATTACAATTTAAACTTGCTACCATTCTGAGAATCGCAGAGGATAGGCTCCTCTGTGGAATGAAACGCTGCTTCCATACTGAGCCTGAAAACCTGTTTCCACTGACGAATCAAATTTCAGTTTAGTAATTCCTCATGATTTACAGTATCAGTTTAAAACTGAAACATTATTCGATCAAATTTCAGGATGTTAGCTTCCATCTTCTATAGCACCTTATCTGCATCTGACTATGTCCTGATGAATAACAATTCACTAAAGAACCTGTGTCAACCTGAAGTCATTTAAAAGAGAAGAATTATGCAAATGGTGTCTTTTTATTGGGCTGCACGGTGAGAGATTTTCAAAGAAAAGAATAAGATGTAATTTCAGCACACTTAGAAAAGGTGGCTGCAGAGGAAAAGGAAATCTCTTGAAGAAGCAATTTGCAGGCAGGGGTTTTGTGCCAGCAATGTGTAAAGTGATGATTATTTACGAGTGAGCCTGTGAAGGAGAAAGACACATGCCAGTTTTTATCAACAAATGGCTACTGCACAGAAAGTGGATGATATGCAGCCTATTTTCACTTTTATTGCTGGCCTGTGTGGTAAGGTTGATCTCTCCGTTTAAACTGCAAAAATCAGAAAAGACTATTTAATGTGCAGTCCTCCACAGCACCTTTCCCCATGGCAGGCAAGATGGGTAGTGGAGATGCATGCTGCCTCCTCCAGGAATCCTCAAGTGCATCCACAGTTGGGGAAGACCTTTGTGGCTGCAATGAGGCCACACAGCCTGGGATCCAAAGGGTTCTTCCAGAGGTCAGAGCCAGCGTATAGGCACAGGGCCCCTGCATGTATGGTTGTGACATCCTGCAGATCCACACGGAGCCATGCGAGTCTCTCAGGTCTATGGGCAGGTCCTGGAGGTTTTGAATATAGTAGGCAAACCCCACCCTTTGATCTGACAGTATAGGGTGATCTCAAGAGAGTCTCCAGAGCCTCCTCACATGCATGAGAGCTGGGCATAAGAAAGGATCAGAGGTGAGCTGGTCAAAAAGGATTAAAAATACAGGGAGGGGGAAGGTAAAAATTTATTTCCTTCAAAAAAAATTCTGTGACGTGTTGTGGAAAACTAAAGAGTTTGTCTGAAATGAACGTGTTCCATTAATACTTCTGTTCTGGTGGAAGAACTATTTTTGGGGGTGGGGGTGCTAACAGTTTTTCTAACCATCTCTAGATGAAGCCATTTTGATGCAAGCTGTGAGATGAATGGCCTTCAAGATAGCCTCCCCACTGGCCCACTATGCATGCATATAGTACCTCTTACAGATTTTGGCAGACTCATCTTTACACGACCTCATATATAATCAGCACCATTTACGGATGGGGAAACAGAGGGAGAAGAGTTAAGTAACATGCTCAAGGCCACAAAAATCATCAGTGTCAAAGATAGGAGTGCTAGAGGATGAATTACCCCACCAGCTGAGAACTGATAAAAAGGAAGAGGAAGGAAGAGCGGCACGACTAGTTGAGCCCAGATTCAGAGAGATCACTTCTCCTGTCAGTTCCTGGGGAGAGGGCTGACGAGATAAGAGATGTTACAAATAGTACTTCCACATGGAGCTCTAACAATACTGGTAGAGGGAACTTAAATAAACTGTACAGCATGGATACCGCACCAGTGAAGCCTGAGCAGGTTTCTGTAGTACCAAAGGCAGAACCAAAGGATGGCCTGCTACACACGTGCATCTGTGTGTCACACTCATAGTACAGTGAGTATTCTCCTGGAGCCCCATTAGGAATGCTGGTTGAGTCATCTCAAACTCTCTCTGCTGCTCTTACTTCACTCTGGTCACTTTTCATCCTGCCATCTCCAATGCCAGCTGTTCCTTAATAGCACAATTTAGTCCATAAAGAGAGGTTGCTTGGTTAGATAGCTTGTAGTATGGACTGTCACCAATCAGGGTTTCAGTGGATTCAGGCTGTTTTGTTGGAGCTTACCAATAATAAATACTGTAAAAACAGTTTTCAATTACTAATCCACTCTTAAGCTGAAGAATAATGATATTTAATTCTCTTAAGTACATTTTAATACAGTTCTTTACAATAGGATCTCCATTAGCCATAGCTAAATATTTTTACAGCATGTTTATAAATTTAATATCATACCAGTCATCAGTGAGGCGTATCCCAATGTTAACTTCAGACTTTCTAAAGTTGGTTGGAACAGTTTCAAGAAGACTTTTCTCTTCAAAAAATTCTGTTTCATCAAAGCCAAAATGCTGATTTTGATGAAGTTTTTTATAAGATTTCTGAGGTCCAGGGTGGACTCTCCAGACATTTAGAGAGACCTAAACTGAAAAAAACTGACTTTTTTATCCAAAAATAAAATAATAATAATAATAATCACATTTTGACAATTTGTAAAGTTTTGTTGTGAATGGAACTGTCATCTTCCAGCCAGTTCCAACGCTTACCCATAGCATTCAAAGCGTAGGTATTGTAAACATTAGTGGATTTTAGCATGCTACTTTGGTAGCAAAAGAGGAAGTTACCATCACCATACATCTGAGTGTAGAAATGGTGAGAAGAGATAGAAAATGATGCTAAGTGATGCTCTGAATATTTAAATCAGATAATTGCATCTGGTAAATGGACGATACAGTTTATAGACAAATGTTGATTTACTTTTGTGTCTTCATCAATAGTTTTGATCCTGTATTGATAAGACAGTACGGGTTATATTGCTCCTCTATTAGAATGAAATACTGCAGCATTACATAGTTTTCTCCACACTTGAAAAAGTTTCAAGGAAAAGGAAAGAAAAAGTCAGCTTAGCCAAAGCTCACTATAAAAAAAACAAACAAAAAAAACCCACAACCATGAAGAGCTGTTGAGACGAGAAATCAAAAGCAGAGATGAAAAGGTAGGAGAGGGGAAAATGGAATAGATACTCCAAACTATCTGGGAATAAAAAAAAAAAAAAAAGGCAGCAGAATTACCAGAGTATAAGCAAAAAGATTCAATTTGGGCATTTCAAAAATTGTTATTTTGAGTCAATATCTTTAAAAATGCCTTCCTAAATTTAAGCTCCTACATTCTTAAATGTTGCTAAATAAATTATCTGAATTTCAAAAGCACAAAGGACCCAGCATTTCCAGTTGACCGCAATGGGAGCCGCTGGGATGCTCAACCAGGATTTCTGAAAATCAGGCCTCTCCAAAGGAATTTTATTATTGACTCAGGAGCCTATGTTTAGGCAGATGCTTTTAAGATCTTTTTTGAAAATCTTGCTTTTGATAATTAAGCATGGCCTCATTTTACACTAATTGAAACCAATAGCAAAGCTCCCACTGACTCTAGTAGTATTTTATTTTAAAAAAGAAAAGTACCAGAGACCCAACGAGCTAGATACTGTATAAATAAAAATCGCAGCCCCAGAAAGATTCCAGTCTAGATTTACAAAGATGGTCAGATTATTTACAAATTAAGATTTTTACTAAGAACCTGAACCAAAAATCCACTGAGGTCAATAGGAATCTTTCCACTCTCTTCAGTGAACCTTGAATCAGGTCCTTTAGCACTAAATTTGGTTCTCCATGGAGTTGTGTGGTCATGTTATTTGTTACCAAGTATTTGAACAGCTACGGAGTAAACATGAATTTTCACATCAGTAGTCCGTCAACTAAACATTTGTACCAGAACTTCATTATTCACTATTTGTTACTTATTCCTCTCCAGTTTTAAAAGATTTTAATCAGCCAATCAAGAAACAATGCCATGTGATTTAGGTGATCAACCACGTAACACTAAGTGCATAATCAATATAAATGTGAATGGTTCACAAAAAAACAGATCCAAACTATTTTATGAATACTTACTGTTCATAATCAGTTTGCTAACCAAAACCCAGCTAAATTAATAACAAACATGATCACAAATAGTTTGAGTAGCTCTAGATTTTTATGCAGTTTATTCAAAAGCTCTTTACTCTGCACCTCAATAAGGGGAGAAGGGGGCATGGCAGTCCAGTTTCAGCAGTATGCTAGGCCATGGAAGGCACTAAAAACTACGTCCACAGCTTTGTGTATCAACGCCCCTGAAAATATCTTTGTAGTGACTCAGGCCCAGTAGTCCCAATAGAGTACGTGCTGCAGATTGGATAAAAACAGAGGTCACTGTGGAGAAAAAAGTTCCACCCTTTGACAGGGAGAGGTGCAGCCTGCAGCTGCAGGAGCAGCCATAGGGTGTCTTCACAGCATGAAGCGATCAGGTGGCCCTCTATCAAGGGACTGTCAGCCCAACTGGGTTACCATTGAAGTCAGTGGCAAAATTTCCATTGACTTCAATGGGAGCAGAATCAGGCTCTATACTCTGCCCTTGCACAGGCCCCAGTGATCCAACAGGAGTTTTTGTATTATAATCCCTTGTGTTATGTTGGGTCAACAAATTGATTGTGATCTACTATTTACCTGTGGTTTCTTTCCTGCCCCTCTCTGGATCACAACCACACAACACAAACCACCGTTAGCAAATAGTCAAACAGTTCACAAACAAGCCCCAGTCTTGTTTGCCCCTATGTTTCCTTTCTCACCCCTTTCCTCCCAAACCAGTTGCTAACCTGTAATATTGGGATTTATAAATTCTTGGAACAGCATTAAAAAAGAGAGTGGTAAAACCTCCTCCTCTTATGAGAATCTTTGAGCCCACCCATTTTTTAAAAAAACAGTATATAACCCCCTAATGGAAAAAGAAATGATGAGAAAAGAAATGAAAAGGAGGTGGGGGTGTACTGTAATGAGCAAAGGAGGAATTGGGAGACTGCCATGCAAGAAAAGTATTGTTTACAACAAACAGCGAGATACAAAGAGAATTGGCCAGGTGAAAGTGTCTGATTGTGTTACAGTGAGCCCAGTTAAATGAATATCTGACACAGAATAAATCTCTTAATAAAATTACTGCACTCTAGTCTCCTACACATGCTGCATACATAACAAAACTCTTTAAAATGAATAGCTGATAAGGGAATGAACCTGTTCAGTGAATGAATAAACACACATGCACACACCCCAAATGGTGAAACATATTCATCGTGATTATCAGACTGTTAAAATAAGAAGCCTGTGAAACAAATAAATCTGCCCCACAGCAAATTATGTCTCTGCTGTACTTATGGTGAAGCCTTCCACAAACACCTGATAAAGGAATAAACCTGTTAAAGGAATAAATTGACTGTACACTAAGGTTATCCTCAGATTTACACTGGACTGCAGTGATAAACCTTTTTCATTAGTCCAATAGATCATAGGATACACAGTACTTACAAATGTTTCAGCATTAAACGTAAGCAGAAGCACTCCGCTGTATGCATGCATTTGGGGGCAAGTGGGTCGATAAGGAGAGTGAATGTTGCTTTACAAAATATCTGTCAGTGAACATTAGCAGCATAACTGATCAAAAGATGAACTGGCCATAAAACATCCACTACAAACCAGAACTTCCAGAGCGTACAGGCCAATGTAACTGTGGCTGTTCAGCATCTCTGAAAATTAAGCTCCTATTTAAGTGCCTAGCTCTATGCGCCCAGGTTTGGAAAATGTGCATTTTGGCCACAAGGCACTGTTTTCAATTCAGTTTAACCTTTAGAGGTTCTTACAGTTGGGATCACCAGCCATTTCACAATTTCTCAAGACAGATAGTCGGAGTCCAGGATTTATTTCAAGCACTGCAACATCACAATGAAGCAGGTCTTGAAGATGCATCTTTTAACATGCACTGACACGACATACCATTGCAACATGAGGATGCCACGCCAAGAAGCATTGTTGCAACATCCTAAGAGAGAGAGACAAACATTCGTGCATCATGATGACATAAGGAAGTTACTTTTTGCCTCTGGGATGTTCATGATGGTCCCTTCTGGCCTTTAAGTCTGAGTCTGACTCTGTTATAACAGGACTTTCCACCCTTCTGTCTATTGCCTTCATCTCCAGTAGTTCCCACTCCCCAATATTTCCTGCCATGGTCTGACATCCTGGATCAATTGCTGGCTCCCTCCCCAAGTGCGAATGCGATGCCCTCTTATCAGCACATCCATTTTTCCATCATTGACCTAAGAAAGCTGACAAATGTCAGTCTGCTCATGAAGTGAGAAAAGTACATTCCCACTCACAGCTGCATTGCCCATGGGTAATAACTAGCTTGAACTAAAGCAAGACTAGGTGACCAGATATCCCGATTTTATAGGGACAGTCCCAATTTTTGAATCTTTTTCCTATATAGGCTCCTATTACCCCTCCACATACACACACACACACACCCATCCCAATTTTTCACACTTGCTATCTGGTCACCCTAACAAGAAGTTGTCCCAAGCAGAAGTGTTCAGAGCTTTTCAAGGCAAGACCTGCAGCAGCAGCTTCTGGAGAAGATGTGGCCTCTCCATAGGCACTGAATTTGGAGCTGCAGGTGGCACCCGCAGCCAACCATGGCAGCTGTGAAAAAGGAAACATCCCACCAGCTCTAATAGGAGAATAAGAGGAACACAGTGTGTGGTTCTATCCTTGCCCTGGGTTTCACTCCACCAGGACACAGAAAAGACAAGAAGAGGCTAGCCTAAGCAGCTGCAGGAGACCTGTTCAGCCCTGGCCCAGAGCTTGAAGAGCTAATGCTGGGAGGCCCATCCCTGCCTATCACCACCAAGTAGACCTGCCCACTCCAGGAATCAAAGAAGACCCCCTTCTCCACTCAGCCCAACACCATATAGGACTTGGTCCTTACCTGACCAACTGGCCCCCAGTTGGAGGCCACAGGACAAAAACACCTGTCACCATCATTGATGCACTACAAAACAACTGCCAGGTAGGAAAGCCAATTAGGGGGTCCTGTATGGGATAGGGTGAGGGAAACACCGTCACTGAGGGGCACTGAGACTGGGGTGGAAAGATTGATGTACTTATGTAAAGCATATGGAAATTCTGGATTGGCGGGGGCAGGGGAGAAATAATATGGGACTGTGGATGTTTGTGGCTGGGAATAGAGAATTGATGAGTGGGAGCAGGGAAAGGGAGAAGAAAGGGAAAGGAAAGGGAGCAGGGAAAGCTTTTACCCAGTAAAAGCCAGAAGTATCGCTGAATGAGGCAGAAGAGTTTTGAAGAAACACCCAGCTAAGATGTTGAAAGCACATCACTGCCCCTCCTGCCTCTCCTCCCGGGTGAGAGACGTACTACTAGGCCCGTAAGCCTCAGCTGTTTCCATTCCATGACAACAGAAAACAATTTTCAGGACCACTCTGCCATCTAGCCATAAGATAGGGAAGGTGGCAATGACCGGTGTTTGACACCCCAAGAGTGAGTGCTCTAGAACAGCAAGTCCTCCCCATATGGGCAGCACTTCCTGGCATTGGTACAAAAATGCTAGTAATGATACCCCATTGCATAGTTAAAAGCACCATTGGGATTCCAATCCCCACACTACTCACTCATGTTTGGTCAAGTCTTCTTTTGACAGTTCAGTTTTGCTGCTCAGGGGCGTGTGTGTGTGCGCGTGTGTGCACGTGTGCACAGACTTGCTATTCACACCCACCAGCAAAGTGCTGATAAAAAATGTTCCCAGCAGCTGGAAGAAAAATACAGTAAAAACCAAGGGTGTTTGCACACCCAGGAACTCCTAGCAAATAAATTGTGGACATTCCACACTGATGGGTTTCTCCTTTTCATCATGCATACCGTATGCGCCTAAAAAAGGTAACATGCATGCCTTCAACCTCTTGGGTGGGGTTTGTTGACTTAGCTCAGTCCCAGAATTAAAGAGAAAAGAATGACTATGTTCCTTCTAGTGTTCAGGGGAGGGAGAGGAGAAAGAGGAGGGAAGTAAAGCGAAGAACCAACTAAGATGAAATGTGATGTTGAAATGAATAAGTAAGTTCATTATATTCTACAACACGATAAGACTTTGCAGGCCTGATTACAGCTTTAAGGGACGGTGCTGCAATATTATAAATTACAGGGTGAAGCACTCCTGTTTCTGTCTCTATATTTCTAAGGTGGGAGAAGTTAATTATTTTTATAGGTATAGATATTGCAAGGATGAGGATATCAGAATATCTTGTCACTGGGTCTAAATATGGCAGTGAAAGGGGGAGGAGGGAACCACCTCCTTTAAAGAAATTATTATAAAAATACTAAAAATGATACATAGATTTTTTGACCTACATCTATCATTTTTACTCATATAGGTACTCAGCGCCCTGTCTCCATAAACCACAGCTCCATTATTTTTCATGAGGCTGAAGGTAAATGGTCAAAGTAAAAAGGGGAGGGGGGGAATCAACATGACTGAAAAGGTTAATAGAAATTTGTATGATTTTATTATTATTAAAGAACATAGAGAGAAGTGCAGCATTTCTAACAACTCTAAGTGGCCTGTGGTACAATCAGTAACCCTGAAGTATATTCAGCAATCTTTTTTTCCCCAATTGCCCACCGCAGCCTATATTACAAATACATAAATCATAATGTTTCAACAAAAGCAAAATTTAATTTTCTCCTTTCAGCTGTTATCTGGGCCGGGTGGTATATGGCAGGCTGCGGCCGAGTCATTTATTACAGTTGCTGAATGGATAATGGCAGGGAGAGTCTATTATACCCAGCTTTGTTAGGGCTTTGAATGTGCTACTGAAACCTGTGGCAGTCTAAATCTCTTTACATCTGTAATAGATACACAGCACTCTATTATTCCATGCCAGAGCAAAATTAAATAGTTGTGTGTAGGGGGAGGGGGCAGCGGAGGACACAGAGAGGAGGGAGGAGCATTTTTTTACTGAAAACATTTTAAGGGAAATGATCTCTCCAGAACTTGGTCTCATGTCTCAGACCCATTTTGTTTGGCTCCTGAAAAAGCACCAGCACTTGCTTGAAAGGGAAACACGCCATGGCTCTGTGCTTCCACCTCATCACAATGAAATGTTAGTTTTCTCCCTGCCCTGAATTATATTTTTGAGGATTCTGAGGTAATAAAAACATGGGATTTTTTGTGCCCTTCCAGGGGCAAGAAATAAAGTGTCTCTCTCTCTCCTCATCCCGCCTTTGTTCCACCCTTGGAAAATATCAGGTTTATGTCCTTTGAAGGTAGGATTGTGGAAACCAGCATGAGATCTGATTCATCTGGCTTTATGCAGGCATCCTACATAGGGACTGCAGAGAAGAAAATCTACCTCATTGCCTAGAGTAGGCCATAGTGGCCCAGTGCAACCCGCTCATGCATGGTACACTGGACTATGGGCTGGGAAAGTGGCTACTACTTCCTCCCTGACATGTTGTGTGTCCTGCTGCTGCTTTGGATTTGACATGGATCTAGTGGCTCTAGAGCTGGCATAGACCCATCCAATTGCATTAGCTTCCCCCCTATTCACCCTTTACCCCCAAAACACACTGTTTTCTACTTTCAGCTATTCAGGATGTTGAATGCCTGAATATAAGTGCCAAACTTTTAGCAGTCAGACAGGGAGGGCTGCCATATCCAGAGCTCTGATTTCCATGGTGGTCATCACAGAGAAATTTTGCCCCGATATTTGAAAATGGGAAACTTACATCCAGGTGTTCTAGGAACACGCCCCATGTAGTTCTGATTATGCAAAACTGGAAATCACATACCTAGATAGCTGTTACCAATGATTTTAGAGACATATTTGCCAGTGAGAAGATATAATCAAGGACAGGTCTTCCTTTTATGGGACCATATGCAACACAAGAAACACAGGACCCCCTACAGCTCCCCGTGTTTGATTCCCCCAGACTCTATGTTCCTACAATATTCACCCACCCAATCATCAAGCAAGCACAAGGACTACTGCAGATCATACATGCTAGCCAACCACCATGTCTAATGCACAAACAAACTGGGGTGAGGAGTCATTTCAGCCAGAACATCTATGGAGGAAGGAGCAGTGTGGAACAGGAACCTTAAACAGACAGACAATGGATGCACACTTAGGGGAGCTGTCAGTGCTTTGACACCTAACACTAACTGGACTACTGTAAATAAAACAACCAATCAGATATCTCATGGCAGGATCAATGGCCCATTGTTGGTAGCATCTTCTGAAGGTTGCTGCTAGCAACAGTATCCCTTTCCCCCTTCTGTTAATTTCATAGGAGTTTTGATGAGGGATATTTTAGATCTAGACAATTACAAGGGGGGGGGGAAATGTGAGTCTGTTCGTGACTGGAGATTTTCCAGGGGCATACAACTCTTTTGAGTATACACTGTATTTAATGCACTAGTTTAGAGGGTGTATGATTGTCTCCTTTTAGTGGCTACCCCATGTTTAGAACAGCTTGCTACTAAGCTGTGGGTAAGGGAGTCCTACTTAAGCTCCAATAGTAGAGGTCTGTAAAGATGAAGGAGACGGGTTCTGTCCCCACTCATGGCCATAATACTGGCCTATCTTTGGCCATGGTTATTGCAAAATGGCACGAACTCTTGTGGATCTCAGACACTCAGTAATAGCTTGTCTATTGAGAGGAGGAGTATGCGATACGCTGGCTTAATGCATATGTTCTTGTTTTCCTCTGGTGGCTGGCACCAGTGGTATACTAGCCTGCTTTATGAAGGGGATTATGAAGCCGTGTGTAACCAACCCTTTTATTCAGTTTGGTGTGTACACTTCTTCATGTGAAGACGACTCACACATCTGGTCACCTTCATTTCCTGTTAATGGGACTTTATTTTCTTCTTGAATAGCGATGGATTTATAGACATGTCATATTCACATGCACTCTCCTAGGGAAGATCTTCTCTAGCTCAGCTAAGTAACTGTTAGGGTTATTTTTGTGCTGAGAGTCACAGACTCTATCCCAGGTGATCATTGTGGCACCTGGGGATATGAAGCCACGTTTGTTACATATAGACACTTCTCTCTAATGCATTGCAGCCTGTGACACAACCATACAATTTTGTGCCGTATAGAATCTCCGAAAGAAAAAGCAGCTTTGTAAGAATAAGTTTGCTATGCAGATTCTATTTCCCATAAAGAAATCAAAACAAGTATTTCAGTGGGCCAAAGAAAGCAAATATAGCCAGCCATCTCCACACTGCATGAGATGCCGGTGAACAGAGCTGAGTTAGTGGAGCAACGTCATTTGCAGTCCTGTGCACAAAATGCCTGATGACAGGTACGTCAGGGAAAGAACAAGTTTCACTACAGTTAACCCCCGACACTTCATTATTCCCTCCCCAATAAATGAAAGAGTTTATCCTTTAGCTCCCTTTAACTCTATTATCAGGCAAGATTTCTCTTCCTGCTTCATTTCTAACAGCATTGTCCTACTCTCTGATAACAAGAAGAAACTTACCCTGTCCCCTCCCTGGCAAATCTTCTACCAATCTTCAGCGAAAGGATTAAAATGGTGAGGCTGCAGAGTGCCTGCTCGCCTTTTAAAAGCCATCTTATCTATGCTCAAGGAAGTGAAGGCTCTTCCCTCAAAGTGTGTCTTTATCATGTATGTATCCTTTCCCCATCACACTGCAGAAGCAGACTTCCAAGAGATGCTAAAAGCTCCACATCTCCTGATATCCCACTGGGGCAGAGGTGAAAGTGAAAGAGGTGAAAGGACCTGCCTTACAGCACTGCTGGGCTGAACTTTAACATCGCTGTTGCGGCAGCGCTTCAGTGTTGTCCCTTTTGGCCCCCACTCCCGGTCTGTGGCCCTGCTGATAGGGTCCCTACCGGCAGGGCTACAGACGGGGGTGAAGGGGACAAAGGGGGCAGCAACATTAAAGTGCTGCAGAAGCACTTTAAAATCGTTGCCCATTTTGCCCCTCTTGGGCCACTGACGGGCAAAAGGGGCAGCTGCCCCGGAGCTGGCGATTTAAAGGGCCCAAGGCTCCCAGCTGCTTCTATCACAGCCATGGCCAGAGCCCTAGGCCCTTTTAAATCCCTGCCAGAGCCCCAGGTGGCACAGGTGAGGCAGCTGGCTGGAGGAGGCTGATTCCCAGTCCCGCCCCTTCTGCCCAGAGCCGGGCCCCCATACTGGTAAGAATTTAATATTACTTTCACCCCTGCATTGGGGCCTTTCATTCCTTTTTCAGGCAAGGAGGGTTCATATGAGCATCGGTGTTTTGATTTTGGAAGGGGATTAGATTGATGCAGCTGTTGTGTAACCAGTCCCATTCCTTTTATTCTATTGGGTGTATACACCAGTTCACATGAGGACGACTCACACATCTGTCCCCTTCTTTTCCCATTAATGGGACTTATAAATCCAACACTCTTCAAGAAGAAAACAGACTTCCCATACACACACACTGTTGAAATAAATTTTCTCTTTACTGAGCTTGCTTAAGACCTAGAAGCAAAGTCTGCTCCCTAACCCAGTGACGTCAATGTGAAGGCTTTCCGTTGACTTCAGTGGGCTTTCAGTCAGGCCCAGAGATTGCAACCATTGTAAAGAGAGAAGGGGACCTGTTTCCTTAACACGTGTTAACTCCTATAGATACCTCTCAGTACCGCTGCAGCATTAATGCCCCACCACCCACACCTCTGCTTCTGCAGCAGGAGCATTCCACAGTAATGGTTTGCGTTGTATCCCAGAGCAGATAAGCATGCAGGCTGTCAAAACGGAGCTTTGAAAGGGGATATCTGCATGCCTGCAACAGAGTTCAACACAATGACCAGAGTGGCCACTTGACTTCAGGAAGTTATGGGACGTTGCTGGAGGCCAATTACAGCGCAGTAATGCAACACATCATCTGCACTGATACCCCAGTGCTCCAGCCTGGTCGCAGCAAACTCTATGCTTCTCATGGAGGTGAATTACCAGGAGCACTCCAGCTGCAGAGTCCACATCATGCAACCACCAAAAAACTGGCACTGATTGGTACCCTTGCTGCATTCTCAGCGCATACACTAAGGAATGAATAGACCAAGGTGAGCCAGGATAGGTCCACCTGCACTTCTTGTGCTATGTCCATTGTTTGGATAAACAGAGAACTGCAACTTCTAGTCTGTCAAACACGTATCAACCTGCATGGAACTTACAGAGAGGAGCACAGGCTGTAAGAGGGATGAGATTGGAGGAGACACCAAGAAGTCAGTCTGTGTGCATATGGCTGGAATGCTAGCTGCGGTGGCAGCACTTCTGGAAATAGTTCTCTTAATAAAGAGCCAATTTAATTTTTAGAAACATGGAGGCTTCGCATGTTATTACTCAGCATGTAGTACAGGAAGCAAGCCGGGCATCTTTTGTAAACACTGAGGCTGGTATCGTAATGGAGTGAGGCACCCAAATCCGATTTTAAATCAATGGAAGTTTGACACCTAACTCCATTAGACCTTTTTGAAAATTCTAGCACAAAACAGTAATGAGAATGCATCTATTCATGTTAGCTATTGTTTAAAAAAAATCCTTATTATTTGTATTATAGTAACACCTCAAGGCCCCAATAAAAATTGGAGACCTATTGTACTAGGTGCTGTACCAACACATAGAAAGAGGTAGTTTCTGTCCTAAAGAGCGTACATTCTAAAGCAACAAGACTGGCAAAGGATAATAGAAGAAATAAAGAGACAGAGAAGTGAAGTGACTTGCCCAAAGTCACCCAGCAGATCAGTAGCAGAGCCACAACTAGAAACTAGAGTTCCCAAGTCCTAATGCAGTGCTTTACCCACTTAGTTAATTTTCCTTGTGGGCACTTGGTGACATCTTCTCTGTGTAACATGCACATTTAATTCCATTTTTTAAAACAAAGCTTTTCAAACCTATGGGGTGTTGCTGATTAAAAACAAACAGCCTTTTGAAAGCAATGTTGCAGAAGTTAACAGTGAATGGAGTAGTGATCCAATCACAGGACAGCCACCTGCCTCCCTTCTCAGTAAAGCAGATTTAGGTCCCTTAGGAGCTTCCATTTAAATAGGGGAGGGATTTCATCTCTGAACAACAAGGCTGGTGTCAGACATAGCTGACACATAAGGGGCAAAGGTTATAATTTCATGAGGCATGAATGTTTTTTTTAATTTCAACCAATTAAATTAAACTCTAGGTTTGTGGCCCATAGTGCATGGTCCCTGAAATGACCATTTACCATATACATCGGATACTCAAGAGGTTTTCCTTTCTGTGTTATTTCTTCAGTCCAGTGACTAGATGAAAGGAAGGCACTGGAGCGTGGTCTCTACACCAATATAAAATAAAATCAGAGATGAAGGTTTCCTATTCCTTTTAAAAAAAGGCTGTTATATTGTTTAGTTAATTTCAAAGGTACATGCTCAGACCTATGTTTTCTATTGAATTCCATTAGACTATATGAAAAGAAAAGAATTTACCATGCAGATTTATAATTAGTTCTTTATGAGGAAATTAAGTAGCATATATGGTACCTGGGGCTATTCTGAAGGATATCTTTCGGGTTACAGGAGATTCTTCTGGGATGTTTGGCAAGGTAGGTTTCAAATTATGGGGTTTAAAAACAAATGGCTGAACATCACATCTGTACTATTTGTTAAATACACAGAACATTTTGAACCCAAATTAGTCTTTATCTTCCTTAATTTTGCCTGTAATGCCAAGGAGTTCAGAAGTCACAGAGTTCCAGGGCTA
Organism: Dermatemys mawii; assembly: GCA_007922305.1. NCBI lineage: Eukaryota > Metazoa > Chordata > Testudines > Dermatemydidae > Dermatemys > Dermatemys mawii. The sequence continues at coordinate 11,500,543 of ML677326.1, read as the reverse complement.
AAACAGTAAAGCTAAAAGACACCTCTCCAATTGCTGTCAGTTGCAGACCTTGGTTTCTTGAAGACACGTCTACAAGACGACATTTCCATCTTTGCAGCTGTCCCATGAGGATGTACCCACTTATTACTAACAGCAAATATTAATGCAAAATCATTGACCCAAATCACAAGATATTTGTGTTTCAGCTCTTCCATGCATTTGAACATCAGAAAACCCCAGACTCATGGTTAGGGTCAATTGCTTACCAGTGAAAAGCTGGGGTCAGGGGAAGGAAATAAAGCAAATAATTCCTCACATCAACATTTTACCCTTAGACTGACTGTATTTACTACAAATACACTCGCTGAAGGTATCCTCTTGTCAGTTTTGTTACCCAGAGAATCACCACAATGCTGAGGGCTTCTAGCTCCAGTAAAACAAAAAACAGAATCATCATAACTAGACATGGAAGAACACTTACTAGCTATCGTTAACTTTTGATCATGATACACCAGACGGGGCCACAGAATGAGAATCAGGAAGTCTTCATTCTGTTCCTATCTCTGCCATTAGCCTGCTGTGTAAACATAGGCAAGGCACATCTACCTCAGTTTCTCCATCTTTCTTTTGAAGTGCTTTGATATCTGCAGGTGCAAAGTGATATCTAAATGCTAAATATTTGATGATGATGATGCCAGGGTAGAATTTAGTTGCCTAAAAGAGGCCATGTCATACCAAACTGGCACCACACTCCTAATGATTGTATTCATGTATTGTACCAAAAAAAAATCCAAAATACTGGTTTTGTATATTTTGTATCATCTGTATTTTATTTTTTTGACTACACATTTTTAAGGCATTCTAGACCTAATGGGACTCCTAGAGGGTCATGAGAAAGATCATGCTCATTAGTCCATCTGGAATGGCTAATGTTCAGAGAGCTCCAGGACAAGGCTCATTTCCTGATAATGAGAGAGTCCAAGGACCTTGGGCAGTTTGAAATTCTCTCAAACTATCATCAGTCTATTGTTGTTATTGTGGTAGCACCTACATGACAACAAGATTTTTCCCCTTGTGTGAGTAGCTGTAAAAACATAGTCAGTCAGTAGCTGTACTGACTGACTATGTACAGAGTAGCTGTACACACACCCCTTGTGTGAGTAGCTATAAAAACATAGTCAGTCAGTCAGTCAATGATAGCCCAGGGGCACAGACAACTTTTTAAAATTTGGAACAAGGAGGGGTGGGAAGGGCTGCTGCAGTTAAAAATGATACCATAGTAGCTGTTGCATACTGCTTTAATTGATAGTTTTGTACATAAATACCTTTGTCCACTTTGAATAAAGTTAGATAAATGAACTATTGCAAACTTGTATTTCCTTTACTAATATAATACCCTACATTTTTGGAGGGTGCTCAAACTCTCTCAAGCTCCCAGTTGTCTATGGCCATGCCATCCCTGCCCCCAGCTTGGATCTGATGAGGAGACAATGACTTTAATATTAAAGAGAGCTAGTATTCACTTGCAAAATTAAAGGAAATTTTCTCTGAGGGAAAAATATATATGCTGATTTTCCTAGCTAGTGAGCAGAGAAAGCACATCATCAAACTGGAGCTTTCAAAGTGTGTGGAATTTTGTAACCAACGACAAGCAGATCACAAAACATGACAAATGGTAGCTTGGCAAAGCCATTAATTTGGTTCCAATAAAACATTAACAGAATTCAGGATTATGCTACCTAGAAGTCTCTAGAATCCAAACAGAGCTGGATTGCCATGGAGGTAGTACCCCAAAAAACAGCTGGGGTGTCTGCAAGTCCCACTGTGACATCCTCCCTACAAGCATCACTTTCTAGTATTACATCACACCACCAATCAGCATATAGGTTTACATCAGACTAAGTGGAAATTACAGATAATAGGATACAAAGTCCTTCACCTCTAGGTTACCCGTTAAAATCCAGCCCCAGATGCTAGTGAACAAACGTTCTTACTATCAACTGGCTGTTCAATGGTTTATATTTGAAATTAGTTTTGTGATCTCAGTCCAGATCCCCAGTTGATAAGTACCCACATCACAAATGCCCCCATTGCAATTCATACTAGCTGGCCTTCTTGTTAGTCATCTCAGAAAAGGTCACAAGGACCAAATGGGCATGGACACCACACTACACATTTTTACAAATTCCTGTTAGTTATCTTGTTATATTCCTCTCTTCCAGACCCTTGGCAGGTGCATTCCACCAGCTTAGCCCTGGTCTACACAGTGGGAGGGGAAGAGAAATTGACCTAACATACGCAACTTCAGCTATGTGAATAGCGTAGCTGAAGTTGATGTATTCAGGTTGACTTACCTAGGCATCTTCACGGTGCTGAGTCGACTGCTGCTCCCCCGTCAACTCCATTTGCGCCTCTCGCCATGGTGGAGTTCCGGAGTCGACAGGAGAGCGCTCAGGGAATCGATTTATTGTGTCTAGACAAGATGCGATAAAACTGATCCCCAAAAGATCGATCTCTACCTGCCGATCCGGCGGGTAGCGTAGACCTGGCCTTTGACTCCCTCAGCACAACTGGAGTCACTGGAATAAATTCCGAACTCATGTGTAAAGGGAGCATAATCTGATGTGAATAAAAACATGGGGCCCTCATCCCCACTGCAGCCAACGTGCAGATAGTGCGTATATTGGTGGGGAGAGCCACCAATCCTGGGGCTGGCTGAGAGTCATCCTTGGTGGCCAGTGACCAATGCAGCGACACTGGTACCAATCCCTTGCACTGACAGGCAAAGCTGCTATAAGCTGTGAGCTGCACCAGTACAAACCAGGGGTGATAGTTAAACTAGAGATTTGCACCTGTGTCGCTACATCAGTGGCTGAAATCCTCAGTGTTGACAAGGCCTCTACTGGTGTAATGTACACACAACAGGGAGTGGGGGAGACAAAGGTGTAAGTTATTGCCTCTAAATGCACCTCTTCAGCTGGCTTGATATCTTCTAACAGGGTCAGATCACATATGGACCTCAGCTATTATCCCCGGAATACCATTTAGTTGGCTACAGAAATGTAATTGAAATGAATGTGTGACAAACTGTGCTGTGCTCTCTTTCTATGAGTAAGATTGGCCCTGTATGGGCATCTGCAAATAGTGAATGGGGAACGTCATAACCCTCTAACCTATATTACCTCTCTTTATAGATTCACAATCTGGGAAAGAGCCAGAGATCCTAAACAAAGGTAAGGTGTAAAGAAGTGGACAAGACATTAAAGAAAAAAATCCATATCAGGGCAATAATGGTCATAAAGCAATACGGTGGATGTATAATAGTTCCTGGACTTTTAATTTGTGACTAATTTGTTGCACAATGAGGTTGCAATTTTCTAATTGTGATTGCCATTTTAATTTTACTCATGGCTGTGCAACTAACAATGTATAGTCTAGTAATTAAAATTAATTGTACCTTCACCTGCATATTTCTATTAGGCTGTTAAATTTAGTCTCTAGGCTCAATGATTTCGTTCTCTGAGAGATGCTGAACTCATTTCAGTGAGCCCAATTATGTTACACTCTAATTCCTGTATGAAAAACAAGCATTTTACTTTGATATGAAGAGTTTCTGGAATCCCATTTTTAAAATTGTGCCTGCTCCGCTCTGGAATATGGGATGGCAAGAGATATATGGTGTTATAATTTTAATAATGTATTATTGAGATTCCACTTACAAAAATATGATTACAGACACCATGAATAAATCCCATGAAAACAACTAGATTTTCACCATTTAATTAATTTCATGAACAATTAACAGCTGTCTCCTTAACAACATTCACTGGGCTTAAATTCAATCAGAATTTTACGACAAACTATTCCAGCCTATCTGGAGCAATTTGAACAACAACAACAAAAAATTTTGTTCACAATAAAAAAAAATTAATCTCCCTCAAGGACCCCTTGTCCTGTAGAATTGGTACCCTTTTAATATCTATGTAAGTAATTTTTCCAGAGATTTCTCTTGCCCATTTTCATGCAGATAACCAGACAGTAATAATTTCAGAAATAAACACATTACTGTTACTTTATTATTAATGGTTTATAGCTAGAAAGAGCCATGTTTTTTTCCCCTCTTGGTTATAGCACTGGAAATCAGAGAAGTATCACTGACTTCAATACCATTTGTCCAGAGTTACCAAACTCTCAGAAAGGTTTAGAAACTAGGGCCAAAAGTTCAAACTTGAGATCCTAACATTAGGCAACCAAATCCAAAATTAGCCACCCAAATCAAAATGGCCTGATTTTCAGGGGTGCTGATCATCCATTATAAGCATTTATTCATATTGCTGTGATACTTCAATGGCTCCAGTCTAGATCGGAATCCCACTGTGCCAGACAGTACCTACAGATAGTAAGACAGCCCCTGCCTGAAGAACTTACAATCTAAGTATCTGTCTACACCAGTGGTCTCAAACATGCAGCCTATGGGGTTATTTCCTGCAGCTCGCCAAGCTCCCTTCCCCTTGCTCTCTCTCTCCCAAGCGTGATGCTTTCCCACTCCTCTGCTTACCTCCAGGTGCTTCCTGCCACCAAACAGCTGTTTGGCAGTGCTTAGTGCTTTCCAGGAGGGAGGGGGAAGGATCAGGGAGCCACACATTCAGGGAGGAGGCGGGACAGGGATTTGGGGAAGGGTTTGGAATGGGAGTGGGGCCAGGGGCAGCAGGTGGAGGGTGTCAGTGGTGCAACCCTTGGGCCAATGTACTAGTCCTCATGTGGCCCTCCTGGTGATTAGAGTTTGAGATCCCTGGTCTACACTGCCAGAAATTGTGTTAGGGAGTCTCGGAGCCTGGGTTAACTAACTCAGGCTTGCAGGGCTCAGGCAATGGGGCTAAAAATACCAGTGTAGACATTCATGCTTGAGCTGGAGCCTGAGATCTGAGACCTACCTCCTCACCCATGTCAGAGCCCAGGCACCAGGCCAAACAGCGATATCTACACTGCTATTTTTGGCCCCATACTGCAAGCCTGAGTCAGTTGACCTAGGCTCCAAGATTCACAGTTGTGGGCTTTTGGGAGAGAGGGGCCAGTGTAGACGTACCCTTAGCATTAGGCCCTGCAACGGATCTGTGTTATTGGACCAGTCCAAAGTCCTATTGCCTTCAATGGGGCTTCATATGGGTGCAGCCAGCTACCCATATCCAGAATCAGGGCTTGAATAGATAATGACATATAAGGAAAAGAAAAGAATTAGTTACAATACCCATATTATCAGTGGGGAATTGAGACTGACAGGTTGCTTCAAGGTTAGATCATCTTTGGTAGTGTCAGGATCTGAGCTGAGATCTCCTGTGTGCTTAAGCACAAGGTCATCCTTTGTTTCAGGTGAAAAATCAATGTAAGCTCAGGTACTCAATACTTTTAATAATCAAGCACTTATTTTGATTCCTAAATATTAATTTAGCTGCCTAACTTTAGGCAGCCAACCTTGACATTTTTTGCCTTAACTATTTATTTACCAGTGCCCCTTTAGCTGTGATTTGTTGATATTTCAAGACACATTGGCCAAGGTTTGTCGCAAAAATATAGGTAATGGAGAGTCTGCAGAGAATCTTTTATTCAAGTGTAATTTTGAAAAGGACTGTTAATTTCAGTGTATTTAAAAATTACTTTCCCCAGAGAATCTGGAAAGGAAATTCTGAACCTTCAACTCCCATGTTGTGTGGCTAGTTAATAATAATATTAAACAAGTTCACATGAATTCACTACATATTTAAGAGAGGTTGCCATAACAAGAAATCTCACCAAAACAAAACTTTAAAACAATAAAACCCAGGAAATTCCAATACAAAGCTTTGTTATGGTAGAGTTCAGACTGGAAATATAAGGGACCTCAAGGGACATAAGACTTAGGGTTTTTTTAAACTGCATCTATTTCTGAAAGTCAAAAATCTATTTTGGGGGAACTACTGTATTAACTTTATGAACATTTTATGGGTAGGATGACTATATTTCCCAAAGAGAAAACAGGACACTCCCAGCTGTTCGCCTGAGGGCTCCCCACCCCGAGTGCTGTTGCTGGTCACTGGAAGCCTGCTCCCGCACCAGAACTGCCCATCGCTGGCCTTGCCAACTGATCACGTCAGCAGGAGCAAACAGGACAAATGCCTCCTTTTGGAAAAAACAGTCAGGACAGCCAGGACAGGGCTTAAAAAAAAAAAAAAAAAGAAAAAGAGGTGGGGGACTGTCCCAACCAAAACAGGACGTATAGTTACCCTATTTATGGACCATTGTGGGATAGAGATTGTATGCGACCTCATGGCAGCAGTGTCGTCATGGCCAGCTAATATGCAGCCATTTCGTGAGCCGTAGATTCACACCCTGGCTTGCTGCACACTAAATTGCCATGTAGACAAACCCAGAGAAAGTTTTTGGTATAAAAGGGTGAGTTTTACCAGAGAGCGGGGGACCTGCTTTTTGATTCAACAAAAGCACATGATCTTTTGTCCAAATGAGGAATCAACCCTGCTGGAAGGTTGGATGGACTGAAACCCACCAGGGACTCCACAGGACTCATGGGAGGCTAACATGAAACAGAGATCTAAATGCTTTTCTATGTTTCTATGGATGTTTTTGTCTTTATCTAAATATATTCTGCCTTGGAAAGAATAATTTGGTTACTTATAACGACTGGCATTCCACGATCACAGCCCTAGAAGAGAAAGCAAAGCACAGGGGCTGGTCTCTTGGTGATACTTGCTGAGGAGAATCACAGTGAATTTCCCTGGAGCCCCAGTCAGGAGGGAGAAGGCCATGGATCCCTGCCTAAAGAGAAGTAACGACTAGAGGCCTGAAATAAGAGAGGCCATTCCTGAAGCAGACCACAGAGAGAGGTTAAAGGCGTAGTTACCACAAAACAGACACTTGCATCTTCCCCTTCAAATATTGTAGGTTCAGAGGCAACACTCTCCCCATCTATAAGTCAGATAACCTAATGTTATCCTGGTATCATCCTCTATATACAGACTAGAAAGCTCCCTGAGAAAGGGAAGATAATCTTGTGGTAGAGACACTAGACTGGGATGCCGGTGAGCTGAGTTCTGTCCCTAGCTCTGCTTAGGCTACATCTACACTACCCTGGGTAGTGAGTGAGGCTTCCCTTGGGGGAGGCTGGCTTCCTGTCCCTCCTCTTTTGCCCACAGTCCCCCCTACTCTGTTTCTGGCTCTGCCCCCTCCCTGCTCGTCCCCCCCTCCACCGCTCCCTTTGTTGTTCCTCTCCTCCCCATGAGGCCCCACACTGCCTGGTGCTCCCCACTTTCCTCCTCTCCATCCCCCTCCCCTACAGGGACATGGCAAGTGACCTGAAGGAGGTGGGAAGTAGATGAGAAGAGGAACATGGTGAGTGGCAGGTATGTCCGGAGAGAGGGGTGGAGTGAAAGAGAGGAGGGATTCACCAGGCAATGGAGGCCTCGGGGATGGCCACTATGCCAAGGAAGGTTTCACCTCCCCTGGCCTATTATACCCACTGCCTAGGCACACTACAGCACTTGCTGTGGTACTTGTGGTGAAAACAGTTTAAGCTAATGGGAGAGAACTCTCTCGTCAGCTTCATTATTCCACCTTTAACGAGAGGCGGTAGCTACATTAGCGGGAGAAGCTCTCCTGCTGACAGAACGCTGTCTACACCAATGCCTAGGTTGGCATAACTTGAATAATTCACCTCCCTGAGCAACATAAGTGATACTAAATTAAGCTATAGCAAGGTCAAGGTCTTAGGCTTCCTCTGTGACCTTTGGCAAGTCATTTCCTTCTCCAAGCCTCAATTTTTCCATCTGTAAAGTGGAGTTAAAATTTTCCTACCATACAGGTGTTGAGAGGATGAATTCATTAATCTTGTTGAGGCACTCAGACACTATAATGAGTGCCATAGAAAAGCTATAAATGATAAACCGTAACTATGCCCTTCACTTCTGATACAGATCAGGAGTATGATTCACCCCCAGATGCAGAAAGGGACAAATTGCTTCTCCCTAAGCAAGAGGGTCTCCCTGGTAGATGCCTTCCTTTGTACACTTGCAGTCTCTTGGGGAGGTTTATTGTAGACTCAAATGCGTTTCCATGTTGGTGTGGTGGCCCAACTCAGCAGACAAACTTGCAGGACTAGGGTCTGACTACACAGCAGAGAATAATGAAATCATCTATACACAAAGTGCTCTCCAAAATGCACTAAATCCAACAAACTAAGGTAAAAAAACAAGCAAAAAGCATTTTAATCCAGCTTTGCCCGGTGATTGTCATCTTAACTCTTATTTGTAACTAGAAAAGGTACATGGTTTTCAGAAAAAAATTGAATTTTCAAGTTGTCCAGTTAAGGTGTATTCAGCCTTAGCCCTAGCTTAGGTGGGGTTTGTGATCATTCAATGCATAAGATCAATGTTCAAATATATGCAGTTCTCTCTCTCTGAAAGGGTTTCTGCTTCAGCCTTCTGGTATAAAATTACTTTACAATGGCTCCCAGCAGCATCTGACCCCTTTAAAAAAAATCACTCTTTCACACATTCCCTGCATTACTTCCCCCACACACACACCATAAGCCATTTTAAAAAGGTAACAAGACCTTTTTACAACACACAAGATAATTGGCTGTTTTGGATGCTCTTATCAAGACTGTTCAATGTGGTTGGGCAAGTGATGTTTATTCACGCAATTCACAATTAGCCCCTTGACCTGGATCATTGCTGGAACAAGTTTTATGAGCTTAATTGCATTCCCCACCCCTTCCTGTATAAATTATTCTATACGAGTAGAATGTTATGGTGTATCATCTTTTGACATCTCCCTCACAGTTATGAAAATCTGTTTGTTCTATTCAAAGAAACAGCCCAAACTCCAACAAGGTTCCATAAACTATATGATGCTGAGAAATAAACCAGTCAAATAGCAGCTAGCATTAATTTATTAAATGAAAAAAATGCTTGCGGTGATTAAAACAGATTTTTGCCTAGCCATGTACAAATTCCAGGAGTGATAATGGAGACAGACACTGTCGGAGCTTTTGCTGTGGTAGAAATTACAAAGCTTCCTGTTGGGGGTCTATATTTGTTATAAGATGGTTTGTTATCTTCAATCTAAAAGAGACCTTGATAAAGTATCTTTTGACACTTTTACTGCTCCTTTAAATGAAATATTCCCTGTATCTTCAAGAATCAGCTTGAGTGGAATTGACTCAGTAGCTCAAGCTTTAGAAAGACAGGGGGAAACATTTTCTAATTTAAAAGAAATTTGAGAAAATAGTTCCATTCCCCTCTCTATTATCTAGCCATTCTACAGCTCAGGCTTCTGAAACATCAACATGCACAGTTTGCTTTACAATCCTTCTGCAGAAATTAGCTGACACCCATCAGTGTAGATAACAGAAAGCTGTAGCATTAACACTTGAGAGCGCATTAATCTTTCCCAAATTAAAATCTGCACCACAGCATTTAAGATTGAGGCCACCATGGTTCAGTGCTGTTTGACCGCCAATTTTGATAAAAGTGTTTTAAGAGAGGTGAGACTGAGATAAATTGCCCATGGTTACACAACAGCAGCAAGGGTAAGTGTTTAGTCTATTGGCTGCCATCACACTGGGGTGTCAGCCAAACGTTTGCATGTTTACACAAAGTGCAAAACAGAAGAAAAAGCAACACATTGCACTATATTTCTTGGAGGTGACATCAATATTATATTTCATCGGAGGGAGACAAATATACTTTCGTATTTGAGTATTAGAAGATAAGAGCAGCTCTGGTTGTAAAACAAATGAATATTCTTACTGAGTTCTCTGGCTAGCTGCTTACCCTAAGAGTTTCAAAGCAATACCCAAGCTGGATGGGTGAGCTAAAGCTAATAGTAGCAGCAGCTTGCGGGACTTAAACTGGGCCAGTTATAAAATGAGCTTTCAATTTGACACTGAGTAAAGTGAAACACTTTCTGACACTATTAACATACATTTAAAATTTTGAGGCCAAGTCTAGATGGATTTGGCAGGACTGCACTGGGGGTACTTCAGCACAGAATTTAGCCCTTTGTGTTTAACAAGGATATAGATACTTGGTGCTTTAAAAGGGCCAGTTTCACAATCCTGAAAACAATGAGCCAAATCAGCTGTCAGGAAGAATTTAATCGGAAAAATACAAATGATAATTGGGAATTGTTTAAGAACACTTTACCCAGTGTCTAAAACCCCATACCTCACAACTGAGGAAGAAGGCCATATTGGTTAAAATAGGCACCTGATTTAGAAGGGAGGTGAATATAGCTATAAAAATAAATATATAACAAATGGAAGAAAGGAGAAATTGAAGGTAATGAATATAAATCTGAAAATAGGAATTGTAGAAAATTGATAAGTGAAGCAGAGCGAAAGAAGGAGAAATCTATCATCAGAGTTAAGAACAATAAGTTTTTTTAAACATATTAAGAACAAAAAGAATCATGACAATGGTATTGGTCCATTACTCAATGGAAATGGTAGAATTAACAACAACAACAACGCAGAAAAGGCAGAAGTGTTCAATAAATATTTCTGCTCTGTATTTGGAGGAAAAAAGCAGATGGCATAGTCATATCATGTAACACTCTTTCCATTCCACTAGAATCACAGGAGAGTGATAAATAGCAGCTACTGAACTTAGATTTTTTAAATCAGCAAGTCCAGATAACTTGCATCCAAGAGTTTAAAAAGAGCAGGCTGAGAAGCTCACTGGACTGTTAATGTTGCTTTTCATTAAGTTTTGGAACACTGGGGAAGTTCCAGAAGACTGAAAGAAAGCTTATGTTGTACCAATAAAAAAAGGTAAATGGGATGACTGGGATAATTATAGGCCTGTCAGTTTGACATTGATCCTGGGCAAGATAATGAAATGGCAGATATGGGACGCAATTAATAAAGAATTAAAGGAGGATAATATAATAATGCCAGTCAACATGGGTTTATGAAAAATAGATCCTGTCAAACTAACTAGATATTTGTTAGGTGATTACAGTTTGGTTGATAAAAGTAAGTGTTGATGTATTATAGTTAGATTTTGGTAAGGCATTTAATTTATTACCATGTGACATTTTGATTTAAAAAACTAGAAAGATATAAAATTAACATGGCACACAGTAAAAGCGGGTTCACGGATGGATCTCAAATCTTAACTGTAAAGTGAAATCATCATTGAATACATGTGTTTTAATCTGGGTTCCTGCAGAGACTGGTTCTTGGCCTTATGGTATTTAACATGGTGGTGGATAATCAGCTGGACATGAGCTCCCAGTGCGACACTGTGGCCGGAAGGGCTAACGCAATCCTTGGACGCATAAACGGGAATCTCAAGTAGAAGCACAGAGGTTATTTTACCTCTGTATTTGGCACTACTGCGTCTGCTGCTGGAATACTGGGTCCACCTCTGGTGCCCAATTTATCAACATTTTTCTTGAATTGTAGATAAGGTTCATAGAAGAGCCATGAGAATGATTAGAGGACTAGATAACATGCCTCACAGTGAGAGGCTCAAAGAGCTCAATCTATTTAGCTTAACGAAGAAAAGGTTAAGGGGTGAATTGATCAGAGCCTATCAAATTACATACATAGGAACAATATTTAATAATGGCCTCGTCAGTTTAACAAAGGAAGATACAAAACAATCCAATGGCTAGAAGCTCAAGCTAGAAAAATTCAGACTGGAAATAAAACAATTTTTTTTTTAATAAGGAGAGTAATTAACCATTGGAAAAACTTATGAAGGATCGTGATGGATTCTACATTCTAAATCAAGATCTAAATCTTTTCTAAAAGATATGCTCTAACATGCATTGCAGTTATAAACAAACTACCTGCATGTCCAAGACATATGGTGGGTGCAGTGCAGTTGTCAAATTCAAAAAGCTGCTAGGTTGTAAAGATTTGCAATTGCACAAAAAGTGCTGATAAAAAGAGTGGATTTCTCTCATTATAAGTGTGAATGCTTTTGTCTTGACTGAAAAGAAGAGAGCATATGATTTCCTGCTACTTCCAGCTGAAAAAATAGTGTCTCTGCAGTTTGGTCCACTGGCAATTAGATAAATAAAGGCATGTAGATAGAGTCAAAAATATCACTCTGCTTTATTGCTTGCTTGCACAATTAATCTCTGGTTGGCAATGTAGAATAAAAAAATTCTAGCATAGAAGTCACGGGCCAAGTGCTCAGCTGGCATAAATCAGAGAAGGTCCACTGATTTCAATGCAGCTATGCCAATATTCACTAGCTAAGGATCCATCTCTGTATTGGTGAGTTTAAGGCCCTATAATTAAGTAAGAAACCCAATAAAAATGCCTTCTGCATGTGAGTCACATATGTCCCATGAAAATTTTATAGGCTTTTTGAATCTGGCTCCAGATTGCATGTGAGATCATGCCAGAGATGCAGGTTTCCTGTAGATGCACAGAGGGAGAGTTACATGCACAGTCCAGACATTAATGTGATCATGGAATCAGAGAGCGAATCTCTTCTCTCCCATGATGATCAAATAAGATGCTTGCAAAAGGTCTCGGGGGCTGAAACCAATATGGCATTTTATTGAGGGGAAAAGGGCCACACTTGGACACTGAAGATGACTTAAAGAATTAGGTCAGTGATTTCTATTATGCAATAGTCACCGAAAGAGGAAAAAGATGCACATGATGCTGATGTTACTCTGTCAGCTATGCTGGGATAGGGTCTGCACTTAAAGCAGTCAGCTGTGATCTTCCCTCTAACCAGAGCGAGAAGGGTAGTCCCTTCCCTGCTAATCTCTGAATTGGGTCTATATGCCCCATGAGACTAGTGGCAGGCATAAACAGGACAGAATGGGGGAACCAGAGAGATGGAGGAAGGAAAAACAGCACTGAGAAATCTTTTGGGGGTCGCTGGTAAAATATAAAGGAAAACCATGTACCTCTGCTAGCTAGGTAGCAAGTACTTAATATTAGCTGCAAGCAGATGCTTTTCCTTTACTAACAGTAAGTGATTCAGAATGGTGGCTTACATGCTTTTCAGTGTGTTGCTAATTCTACACTGGATACAGAGGGAGTAAGGGTAGAAAAGAGGTGAACATGCTGAGAACACAAAGGGAGTTTTGGCTCATGAAAGTTTATCTCCGCTAATAAAGAGAATAAATTGGACATCGAAGTAAAGATGTCATTAGCAGAAGGTGCAGTATTTTGTCATTAATGGAATAATGTACCATGGTTCCTTTTGCTGGCTCTTGGTTATTAATTTGAAAAATTTCAATAAAAACTGTAAATTGAAAAAATAATACAGTAAAAAGAATGTCACCTTGGAGTAAAAGAATTTTTAAAGAAGCCTATTTGAAATGACATTTCCTCTCTATCTAATGCCTACTAGAGGTTTTCACAACTTACTGCATGGAGAATGAATACATTTCAGAAAGATTCATTTGAAATAGTCAAGGCCCAGTGCTGCATTACTTGTGCAGTCAAAATTTACACTCTTCCCCTGGTTTCACTGTAGCTATTTGTGTGTGTGTGTACACTGATGTATCAATCTGTACACACTACAGATGAGGCGATAAACACAGCTGTTGCATGACTGCAGTTTATCATAGACTTTTGCCACATCACCTTCACTCAACAACTAAATCCATCTTTCTGGAACTCAGGGTTTGTCTACATTTACAACGCTACAATGGCACTCTGTAGCCCTTCAATGTAGGCACTATCTACGCCAACAACAGGGGTTCTCCTACCAGTGTAGTTAATCCACCTCCTGGGAGGCAGTAGTTAGGACAACAGAAGAATTCTATCAACCTAGCACTGTACACACCGGGGGGGTTAGCTACATTTCTCGGGGTGTGGATTTTTCACACCTCAGAGATGTTCCCCCCACCCTTAGTCTAACATTCCAAATCTCTAAACAATTTACGGCAACCCCCGCCCCCTTTAAAAAAAAATCATCCTGCCACAAAAATGTTTCCTTCTTTCCTCCACCAACTTGAGACTACAGATAATATCCATTTCTGGACCTATTGCTGGCCCCAAAATAAGAGCTTTACTGGAACACAGTGGAATGCACAGCTCTTACTCCTAACAGGGAAGGTCCTGGGATATGGCACTTCAATGTGATGACATTTTTATGGATAGAAGAAAAGTCATTTTGGTTAATTTTAGGTCTTTTATTAGATATATTTTGTTCTTTGAGTCCTGTACATTTGTACTCGGACACCCCAGTTTTACAGCAGAAGAGGTATCAAAAATAACACTTTTTTAAAAAGTATTAAAACGCCCTAAAATACCTACACCCATAGAGAAAACATGAGTATAAAGCTTTTGGTTGTTTGCCATCCCAAACTTATGACAATGAAACCTTTTAACACACTGTTGTATAATCCTTTCATATACACATCTGCTGTGTGCTGGGGAATAGCCATATGATAAATTGTATCATGAGGCCACTTTAGGCCACCTCAGCTGCACTCTGCCCACTAAGAAATAGTCCTGGAGAAGATGGCTAACTGTCTAAATGACTGACTAGGTTCCAACGGACTACCAAGGAAATATTTCCCCTTGTAAATGTGAATATTCCACCCTGGAATTGTATTAGCCCTGAACCCCACAACCAGCAGTATTCAGTCCTGGACCATTGACAGAAGTCAAAGGCATCTGACAATTCTGCAGGTGGAAGCTTTATGCCACTGGAAAAGAGAACAGTCCAGTTTTTCCCGTGGGACTTGCTTCTAGTCCTGGAAGATCAAGAGATACTGAAGCTTAAAATAATTACTCTACTATTTATGGAAAAGCTTTTAAAAAATATATTAGTCTTAATTTTTTTCTCTCAAAGCCCTCATGCCTGGCCCACACATGGACTCATGCACAGGCCATATTCCCCACTGGTGCAAATCACAGGCCCATGGTAACTAAGCTATGTCCCCACTTTCTCCATTTGTCTTTATACCAGCTTGTTGCATCTTCTCCCACGGAGTTTACAATCTGAATGAAGACAAGGACTATCCCTCAAGCAGTGTGGCCTAGTAAACAGAGCTTTGGGCTGGGACTTAGAAGACCTGTGTTCCAATTCTGGCTCGACCACTGGCCTGATGAGTGACCCTATGGAAATCACTTTCCCACTCTCTGAGTTTCCCCATCTGCAAAATGAGGATAATTCTGATTTCCTTTGCAAAGTATTTTGAGATCTATGATGAAAAGCACTATGTAACAGCTAGGTATTATTAATTATTATTATTATTATTATTATATGTTCACACAATGGGGCCCCAATCTTACTGGGGAGTGCAGATATTGCTCCTATACAGGTAATAAAAGTTCAGGTGGAGGGTTATGAAAAATAGCATCAATACATTTTCAAACATCTTAAACATTTCCAAAATAGAATGTTTTAAAAATGTGGCACATACAGACTAGATGAAGGTTAGGCATGTTATAAAGGTTATTATATCAGAGCTATTTGGGATGACCTATGTCAGAAGTACGCCACTGATAAGCAAGGTAACCGTTCCAAACTCATATTGATAATATATATTCTCTCTTTCTGTGTACGCATGGTGTGTTTTACAAGCCTGATCCAAAACCCATTGTAGTCAGTGGGGTGGGTGTCTCCACTGATTTCCAATGCCTTTTATATGAGGCCAAACTAGAATTTCCATAGGCGTAGCCAGGGCCGTCCCTCGTGTGGGGAGGGGGAGTGGAGAGAGAGAGAGAGAAAGTGATGAATCCCTCACTTCCAGCACCAGCCTGCCATATTCAGGACCGATTGTGCTGGACAATCACACCAGCCCATGGGGTCCCGCAAAGCACAAGGCCCGGAGCAGTCACCCCAATTCACTGTACCCAAGGGATGGCTCTGAGTGGAGCATTATACATAAATTACACACACACACGCCACACATTATTAAGGTTGCAAAGTTAAGTGCTCAAAAGTCAGGAAATGCCAGAGTTAAGGATGCCTGTGCAGAGGTCCTTTGGAAAAAATAGCATGCGATCATATAATTAAAGACTGTATACCCACAAGCAGGCTAAATTAAGGCTACACAGGCAGCCTTCATTCTTTTGAGTGCTTGACTTTGCTGCACACATGGCTAGATTAATAGGCAGAGTGCAGGTGATGTGGTCAATGGTCCATGATAAATATATTTATCAGATGGTTGTGCAATTTATCACATGCTGGGTACCACCTCCATGTATGTGGTGTGTGTATATGTACAAGAACAAAAAAATATAAACTACATTTAGAGAGAGTGTATGATATATATACACACACACACACCACTATTTATAAGATTAATGGAATACGGTATACTTCTAACCTCCTATATAAAAGACTGAGTCACATTCTTGCATCTCCTGGCTCCTTTAGATCCAGGACAGTGACAACAGCAGGCCGTTTCAGGTGTCATGTTTTAGTCTGTCAACAAATGAGAGCACATATGCAGCACTAACATGGCAAAAAACAGTGACCTGCACACTCCTTTACATATTTGTTGTAGCTGCAAGTCTTCCTGAAGCACGACCATATTGCATTCCCTAATAATTGGAACATGCCTTCACAAATCAGTTAAAATTCACATTGTCTTTGTGAGAGAGACAAAAAGCACATCAATTACATGTCATTTTTGCAGTGATTTAGCTCTTCAAGTTAAATTTTTGTCATCCTTTGCCTTTACCCTACTGCTCAAGTTGTTGCTCTCGAGCAAGGAAGCAGTAGTGACAGCCACATCTTGAATACCCATCTTTCGCGGAACAAATAATCTAGTTTGCAATGGGTATCTTTACCTACTATTCTTCTATTTTCCATCTCATGAGCTGCCATGAAATTGACATTTAAAACTAATTGTACGGTAAAATCTACCAGATTCCAGAAACTGTGTCCGAGATTTGTGAAAAGGCAGTAGGACCTGATTCTCTCCTGTATTAGTTTTCTATCTGCTACATAACTGAATGAGTGCTAAAGGGGATTATTAGGCCCCAGCAGTGAGATAGAGTGCATATAACTAATCTGCATTGCTTATCTCAAGCAGACAGTGGTCTGTCAGGACCTGTCTACCTGCCCCCCATGCTTGTCCCTTGCCTTTATTTTCTTGCTACTGCTGCTGCTGCTGGTGGCTCTCCTCTGCTCTTATAAACAACCAATTACTGCCCCAAACAGATGTCTCTGGCTATGATCAAATAATTTAGTTGGAGTGAAGAGGCCTAAACAGGTCAATTTCATTCAGTTAGACATGGTATCTGACCAAAGTGGAAAGTGGGGATTGCAGGGTGACCTGAACTTGTGAGTTATTGAGAGTGCTAAACTTAGGACAAGGGAGAATGAACCAACTTTAACAAGTTACCACAATAAAATGAACAAAACACATTTTAAAAGACTTGCCTTGCTCCTGAAAATTATGGAGGAGAAATCCCATTCACGCTTGCATAATATGCATTTTAAACAGAGAGAGAACAAACAAGATTTATCCCTCTCTGAAATGAAACCAGTTGTGCACTGTATAGCTTTTATATAAATAAACCACTGTACATATAGCTAAAAATTATCTATAGACAGCTTTTGACAATTAAAGGATCCAATTTAGTCCACATACCTCAATAAAAACCACACCCAGTGTTTATCAAAAAATTATTTTAAAAAAACATATTCTCTATTTAAATAGATTCTTTCAGCTAAAGATCTCATTGCACTGGACAAACATTGGTCTGTTTGTTTTTTCCATGCCTAGTGCAATAGGAACCTGACTGGAGGCTTTAGGCATTACCGTAGTACAATAATTAATCAATTATGCCCAATTATCCCCTATGAGGAAACATTGTTAAACTATAATGAAAACACGCCTATTGTAAACTGAAGGACAGGTTGAGACAGTGGTCTGCTTTCTTGCTGAATCCGTCCTGTGTGATGATGTGAATTATATTATAAATTGTTTGCAAACATTACACCAAACAGAATTTCACACTGACTGTATGCCCCCTTGTATGCCTTTTCAGTCACTATTTACATATAGGTGGAATTCTGTTCAAATTAATGCTCATAAAAAAGGAATTTGATGGCTCAGAGCCAACATTAATCCAACCACTAAATTATATTGCATTGCAAACTAAGCTGCTGCAATTACCACCACCTCCATCCCCAGTTTCCTTAAGCATTTTTACTGTCCAGGTTTTTTGCTTTCCATTGACTATCTATCCTGGTGTCATTGAGTCTTGCGGTGTTTGGGGTTTTTCTCTTTAAGCCCCATCTCCTGGAGTTATGAAAAATCTCAGGAGTTTGTGTGTGTATGTAGTAAATTTCTAGCCATTGTTACAGATTAAAGCTGGAAAATGTGAAATGCTACAGACTGAAAACTTGGAAAGCAAATAAACAGACTTCAAATATAATAATTTTTTTAATCTCAGGATTTGGTGGGGGGCTGATTTATTTTTTTAAAAAATAAATAATTTTAGCTGGCAATACTACTGCCTGTATTTTGGATTATGATTCTCCAAGATGTATCTAGTTTAGTTATTAGCTGCTCATGTTTCTAATCTCTCTAAATTCCTATGCATTTGTTCTCCGGCCTCATTAGTAATCCTTCTCATTTAATTAAGATGTTGTTTGTTTCTCCTTCCAGCTCTCTAACTGAAATAAGAATGTACATAACACTGATCACTAAGGTAACTTACTGGACGCCTCCCTCCAAACCGGGAAAAAAAAAAAAGATAAAAGAACACTAGTGTATTCTGATGATCAGCTGATTCGATCTACCATCTAAAAAAAAATTTAAAAAACCCAGAGCCACTGCACACAATGAATTTTCATATGGCACCCACTGCGCCATGACAAAATTCTAAATAGCTCAGAAACATGCAGTATGAATGCAGCATTCTGACCAGACACATACAACTTTGATGGACATTGATGGAAGCCTCCTAAGCAGAGCACAGTATTCTTTGCCTCCTGTTGTGCTGAATTAACCTCAAGGATTGAAACATGGTTTCTTGAGTGGTATAGAGACATGTTGGGGGTCTTCATTTTAGTCACAGCAGTGCTCACTGAAACACTGATTTGGAAGCTCAGAGAATCAGTACAGATTGCATTTGAAATCTTTATAGTGAATCAATTGAGAACACGTTATGTCATGTGACATGCAGAAGAGAGCTGCAAGCAGGTTGAAAACCTTAGTCTAACTCAGGGGTTTTAAAAAAAAAAGAAAAGAAAAGAAAAAATCATCGTAAGAATGAAATCAGTTACACAGGCAGTTTAAAAGCCTTGAGTCAATTTTGGACACTCTCCTGTGCAGAGAAGAGTGCTAGACAATCTCTCTGTGGAGAAAGGAGAATGGAGCAGAAGTCAACCAACCCTAATCTAGTTCTGTTAAAAAACACACAGGACAGCCAGTCTGCAAGGCCTCTATAGAGAGAAGTAGGCTGACCAGACAGCAAGTGTGAAAAATCAGGACAGAGAGTGGGTGGTAATAGGAACCTATATAAGAAAAAGCCCCAAAGATCGGACTGTCCCTATAAAGTTGGGACATCTGGTCACCCTAGAGAAGCATGGAGCCTATAAAATGAGAATGCATAATCCATGTCTTTATGTGCAGGGGCTGACTGATATCACAATTGTCACAACCTATTCTATAAAAGCAACAGAGTCTTGTAGCACCTCATAGACTAACAGATCTTAGGGATCATAAGCTTTCATGGGCTAAAACCCGCTTCATCAGATGAATGTTGTGGAAATCTCCAGAGGCAGGTATAAATATGCAGGCAGGAAA
>ML677326.1:11464477-11480415 GCA_007922305.1 Dermatemys mawii | reverse complement strand
TTGGGTGTTCACACCTCCAGATCAGCTGCTGGAAGTGGGCTTCACCCTCCCTAATTGAATTTACCTTGCTTCCTTGCCTGCATATTTATACCTTCCTCTGGAGATTTCCACAACATTCATCTGATGAAGCGGTTCTTAGCCCACTAAAGCTTATGATCCCTAAGATCTGTTAGTCTATAAGGTGCTACAAGACTTTGTCGCTTTTGCAGATCCAGACTAACATGGCTACCTCTTTGATACTAGACCTATTCTATGGCTCACTTATTCCTCTCAAGCAGCATTTTCTGGTCGGCATCATATCTTAACACTCTTTGGGAGCGTCTGTGTTCATCCATGTATAGATAGTTCAGCTATGGGTCTGGAATTTGGGCCCCTTGTGTTTTGGAAATGATGATATGTAATGATCATTAAATTAAAAAAAATAATCAAGGGAATGTCAGAAAGAAAAGGTGAAATTCTTAGCTTGTATAACTTCACTGAAGTGAAGGAGATTATGCCAGTGGATAATTTGGCCCTAAGGATTAAGTGAATGTAGTCAATGGAATTACTCCAGAATAAATTAACAGAATCCAGCCCAGGAACATTCCCTGATCCCCTGAGATCTTTCCAATTTAAAACCCAAGTAGGAGTCTTGTCAACCCAATCACTATTATAAATACTTACTGTACCATTGGGTACATTAGGTTGCTGTTTATCCTGAATAACTAATTAACATTAGCATCAGTCCAAAGGAAATAAAACCATTCAATGTGCATTTATTAGAGATTGATTTTATCACTGCTAAAACAGATGTGTCGGCTCTTTTGATCAGCATATTGTTTAATATTTTAGAAATCCTCTCTCATGATATAAACAACATGCATTTAATTGAATTAATATTGACTACTAGTAATTGCTCCTTGTTCCTCAAGTCTGCCTTGTATTAGTGGGAGGAGTGGTGGAGGTTATTGCCTTTTAAAAAATCCTCAGGCCCCGAAGCACCTTTTCTGCCTTATTATTATTGTAATAATGAGGGCAACTGATTTGATCTCTCCTTACACAATACCGCAGCACAACGATGGCTAAATAAACAGCCCAAAGTCCTTTTGTCCCTGTGGGCTGTTTCTCGGTAATTAAAATCAATAGGATCTTTCTCGGAGGATCTTTTTAACCTCATCGAGCCACAGTGTTCTGAGCAGGTGATGTAAAACAAACAAATGAACTTGCAGTCCTTGTGGAGAA
Source organism: Dermatemys mawii (assembly GCA_007922305.1). Taxonomy (NCBI): domain Eukaryota; kingdom Metazoa; phylum Chordata; order Testudines; family Dermatemydidae; genus Dermatemys; species Dermatemys mawii. Next base: position 11,479,194 of record ML677326.1, on the reverse strand, counting down.
AAACGTATCTAGAAGGTAAAACACCATTATTTTATTAGTATCCTGTGTTTGGAGAGGGGGGTGCTTTGTGGCTATTTAAATCTTTAATGCTGTCTTCCCTTTTCCCTTCTTTAAAATCATTGTCCTTTTAATGCCACTCCAGCTTCCCCTCTTCTGTAAAGTCACGTAAACTGAAATATTCCATTGATCTTTTTAGGAAGGAGGGCAGGCAACAATTTAAGGAAGATTACAGGGGAGGGGAGGGGAGGAGAGGAGAGAGAAATGCCACGCATTTGAGATTCAAGCCAAGAAGATTCTGACACCACGGGCCCATTTTCCATGGTGCCGAGCACCCGCCATTCCAATGAAAACTCGTGGTGCCCTCCAGCCCCTGCGAAAGTCAGGCTCTATTTTCCTAGTAGATGCTGACCACCATCCATACCCATTACAGACAGCTGGACTAAGGGTGCGCGGCACCTGGCCTACTGTACCTGAAACTGTGGTGAGCCAAAGGAAAAGGAGATGCAATATTAATCTTAAACACCAAGCTCCTGCACCCTTGGTTAATGAGTTGGGCCCAAATTATGAGTGAGCCAGGCTGGAGAGAACAAGAAGGGGCACCACCCTGACAAGGGTGGCTGGGAGGGGATCATTTGGTATGAGCTAAGGGAAATGCTCTCCTATCTTGATAATTTGCCTGAGAAAGGAGATATACTGGATTCCAACACCTCTTCCACATAAAAGTATTAGTTAATGGGGTTTATAGTATTGAGTTTGGCGATAGCAGGATAGGCTTTGAACAATGTTACTGACTCTCCAGTTCATGGATTTCTATATGGCAGTATTAAAACTTGGATGAAGACAGGGAGGATCAATATGAAAGACGTTCATTTGGTTTCACGCAATCACTGTACCCTTTAAAAAAAATAAAAAAATCTGCCAGTGAACTATGCATAGCTGAAGCTCTTTGCACAAACTGTTCTGACTGACAGCCCAATTACAGAGCCTGATTTGTCGCTTCCTTGAAGCTCGTTTAGTCATTTACTTGCAAACAAAGTCAGTCTGCCAGCCTGATTAGACAGCAGTTTACACCCACTCCGTACAAGTATAAACAGGGCCAAATTAAAGGCACAGGCACGATAGGCTCATTCATAAGGCATCAGCTACTGGAGTCCTGGGATTACTTCATACACTCAGCTTTCATCAAGTTTCTAGCCCTCCTGGCTGCAAAGAGAAGCTTGGAAACATGACTTAAGTGTGACTGACACAACAATACCCGCCTGTATCTGTAGCTAGCCTGAAACAGCAGCTCTCAGGTGCTTAAACAGCAACCCCACCCCAGCAAAGTTCTCTGCATATGGCAGGAGGGGAAGAGTTCAGCAGACCCAGCCCACCCATTCAAACAAATTCTCCTCAGCTGCTGTAGGGTGCTCTTGCTTCCCCCACTGCTGCTCTCCAGGGGAGGGATGTTGCTGCTGCTCCTGGATGGAAAAGCCCCAAGTCACTATCCTTGACTCTGTGGGAGGAGAGGAAGAGCCCGGCTTCCGCCATCACTCCAGACAAGACATGGGGCCATGGAATAGGAGCAAGGATGGGGCTACAGAGGGAGGCCCATGTGGTGATATGACTTGGACCTTGGATTTTCTTAAGCTAGTCCTGGTGCAAAATCACTGCACAAGGTGCCAATCAATGGAGAATGGGGCCCATTTTTTATTCGGCTCCAAACAGCGCACTCGGTACTGGAACAAAACATAAAACGCTGGTCCCTGCCTTGAGGAACATTCAGTCTAAAAGACAAGGAGAAGATATGCATGAACACCAGAGAGTGAGCAGCTTTGGTTCTCAGTCAGTCACTGACTCAGAGAAAAATGTCACACAGAGGATAAAGACACTCACCAGCTGGAAGACCGGGAGATATAGAAAGCAGCAGTCAGTCAATTGCAGAATGGCTCCTTTCCAGCAGCAAGTGCCGCTCTCTGCCAAATTTAGAGGGCCTTCCTCTGAAAAGCCTGCTAGGGATAAAATGGTTCCTATAGGAGGGCAAACTTGTGCTAAGAGGATTAGACAGCCAACCAGGAATGTGTTTGTTGGGATGAGGCGCTTCCTTTGTGTTGCATGCCACCACTATATGACCGCATATGTAGTACAGCATTTCTAACCCTGTTATAAAATATGTGAGAGGGGATGACAATGTGTGACCTGGGCTTTGAGGAAGGAGGGAGTTTTTCTGAGGGACTGGAATGGAGAGAAGTGTAAGGGCTTGGCCTACTGGGATTGAGAATGCATATCAAATACGGTGGACACTGTGGCCAAAAGCATGAAGGCAGGAGTGAAAGAAAGGAATGAAGGTAGGACCAAAACTGGCATTGGTGCTAGAGCAGGGTAGGTAAGGGGAGAGGTGATTAGAAACATAGACAAGGGCAGAGCTGTGCTGGTCGAGGATAACGGCAATAAGCTGAAATGCAATGCAGTGGCAATGGGGAGCCAGTGAAGGAATTCAAAGTGTGTGGGGGATGTGGGGGAAAGAGAGCATGTAATCCAATTGACAGATGAAGACGACAGTCTTTGCAGCTGTGCTTTGGATGGACACATGGTGGAACAATGTTAGTATTTGGGAGCCCAGAAAGGAAAAGGAAGCAGTTATCAAGGTGGGAGATAATCAGGGACACGGACCCTTGTTCAAGTATAAGGATAGAAAGGAAGGGCTGGGTTTATGAAATGTTGGCGGAAGCCAGGATTTGGTAGGGTCCTGGATGTGTGAGAAGGTGGTGATGGAGGAGTTACAGATCATCCCAAAGTGACATGCATGAGTGACAGGAAGTATATCATCTGCAGCAATCAAGGAAGAAGGGGAAAACAGCTGGGAGGACAAATAAGGAGCGAGGGTTGGGCTGCAGATTCCAGTGCTGCATTAATGAAATCTCCAGGGACTGCGGTGAGGTGTTGTAAGCATGAGCATCAGCAATATGGAGATGTCGCACTAGGTCTCACTTTCAGCAAACCCAGCTTCTGCCCTCTCATTGCTCTCCTCCTGTTTGTCTAGGATACGGATCTGTGGGAAAGCCACCCCGATAAAACAGAAATGAGAAATGGCACTGGGAAGTGGTAAAAGGAATGGGGGCTGCAGAGTGGGCATGATCATTTCAAGGTGCATCTCTGCCTTTTGACAAATGCTATCTAGCTGGGGATTCCGGACTGCTCCTGGGCTCCCAGGGAGAAGCAGTGGCCTGCAATCCCTTTCATCCCCTGCAGATCGCCTGGCAGTGGTAAATATTATTCTGTAGGGCAGATCTTGCTGCAGTCACCCAGCCTCCAGCACTAGGCACTTTACTTAGGCTCCCCTGGAAGTTCATTCACTGAATGGGCCAAGCTGCAGTGAGCATATAATGTGCGCTCAGATCTTTGCACTGGTTTCCTGTTCACTTATTAATCTGTATCCTGCCCAAAAACATGCTAGCACCTTAGAAATTGTTGCCTGGAATAATCCATAAGGCGTTGACTCCCAGACTGAGACCTGGTTATTTGTGCCAATCCCTCTCCCCTCATACCCCATCACAGCAGTTAAGGTCTGTGGTCAGTTCACAGAGTGAAGCATTCCAACACCCATGGCCAACATTTCTTGACTGATGGGCTCCAAAGCTCTGGAAATCATTCCCTTAGATGGACCTTCAGATCCTAAATATAAACTGGCACCAGATTGTAATTCAAGACATTCTTATTGGGCTTAGTTTATCTGATTTTTGTGTATTTACATTATTTCTGACAGAAGGAGTGCTACTCATTATTGGTAGCTTTGTGTAATGGAGTTTGTAAAGAGGCACCTCACCATCACAGCAATAGATCTTTTAAAAATAAACAATGAAAATATTTTATAATTCTAAGTATTTAAATTACTTAGCACTGCAGATACAAAGCCTGCCCTCTGCAGATGTGTTCCACCATCTCAGATAACCTGCCAGGAAACAAGCTAGAAGCAAAAGGGGGTTCATTCATAAACCCTAATGCTATAAACAGTCTGACGAATGTAATAAGCATGAGTTGAGACATACCAATGTGGTACAACTATAACTCTCCCAGCATAACTGCTATCAAGAAGTTGCAACAAACAATTTACCTCCACTCCTGTGGTGCAACCATGCATCACCGACTCATGGTTTTGCCGGGCTCTGCCAGTCGTGAGTTATTTGGCCATTCCTAACTCATGAAAATAAACTGCGTGTTGTGCAGTCTCTCTGTACGTTATGCATAGAAATGTTTGTGCATGTGCAGTGCATTCTACAAGTTTGCCTCTCTCATCAACATAAGTTGATCCCGTAAAAGACACCTCAGCTGCTTTTTGTCTCTAATGTCCTGGGGCTGGCACTGCTGCCCCACCGCTGCACATATGCAGTGCCCACATAGAAATGGCTGCAGCAAGCAGTCAGAAGAAACACAAATCAGATCTTTCGGACCGCGTGAACTTGATCCTTCATTCCATTACACTAGTCTTATCACAAATAACTCAGTGGAGTACAGACCAGGTGTAAAAATGCTACCAGGTTACTCCACCCTCTCACACCAGCGCAAACATTTCATATTCACTCTGCACAAGAGCAAACAGCCATACAAACTGAAAGGCAGTGAAAAGAGTCTGCACCCTGTTTGACCCAGTTCTGTCCGCATCAGCATAACTCGGTTTCAGTAAGTTTACTCCTGATTTACACCAGCACAAGGAAGAGTAGGCTAAGACCCACTGAGCACAATTCTACTTCCATACTCTGGATTGATCCATTTGTATCTCCATACATTCTTAGAGGGATGGTTTTATATATCTATCGATCTAATGCAAACATTTTTTGATGAAGTGAATACCCCTCTGTCCCTCGTTCATCCCAGTCTTGTTGCAGTTAGGTAATCCCTCTCTTTATCAATTACCAGGAAGCTGGTAGCACTTCTATTCTTCAGTCTGAATTTGTGCAGCAAGAGAAATTTCACCCAATAGGGCTCTTTTCTTAAACAGCCTTTCACAACCTCTCATGGCTTTTCAGGCTTAATTTTCTGTAGATTGCTTGCCCAGTCAAGAGGAGAAACTTGAATCCTCTCAGCCTGCAGAGCCCGTCCCTGCAATAAGATGTCAGGATTGTTCACCGGAGCCTCCTGAATGGAAGCTTAACTACTGGTGGCTGCTTTTAGCACATCAGTGTGAATTACTTGACTGGTGAAACTAAGCAGCAATTAAACATCTCACCACTAAGCGGAAATGAGAAATTTACTGTTTCGTCTTCAGAAAAGCTAGACCTTAATGTGAGCTGTGGTTATCAAACCATGGGTCGAACGGTCAGAGTTAAAACAGCCACAGTTTGTGTCCAAAAGGGGATGCACTTCCAGAGAAATTTAGGTCAGTTTTTATTATTCTCCCCTCAGCCTCTTCCAGGCAAGGCCTTGACTAGGAGGAATGGCAGTGACAAGGGTTGAGTGTCAACATTTAACAGCAATTGCACATAGAAGGAACTGTGTACGTACTTATCATCCTTTGGGAAAAGTTACTCAAAGGAATGGAGAGCAGGCTATGTAAAGTCCAAGGCTTTTCTCTTTGTGTATCTCATTAATTTGCAACAAACAAGCAAACAAAACAACATGAGCAAACACATAATGAGTTGGGGGGAAAAGGTGGAATTAGCACAATGGGATCTTGGCCAGTGGGATCTTGATCCATAGCTCATACTCTTCCATCCTGCAATAGACACAAATAAATAAAATAAGTAATCCTGCTGCCATTGAAGTCAATGGGAAAACCACCATCACCTTCAATGAGAGCAGCATCAAGCCCAGCGTTTATTCCTTAAACTTCAGGTGTGGCAGGTTCTGCATAGCTCTTTTCTCTCAGACCATTCAATGCCCATGTAAAAAGGTTCTTGGAGTAAAATGACATTCAGTAGCTAACTGTACTGCCTTAAACTAGGCTCTCTTAATATTGTTCAGGCTAATGATGTACTAGAATCAAATGTTATTAAGGAGGCCGGATCAAGAATTGTGCTCATTCTTGCATCTTTCTGTTGGACCCTAACTCTGTACAGGTGTGAGAGTGTGAGTGAGATCTAATCTATCCAGGATTCTGTAAACATATGTACATGGCAAAAAATTAAGATTGTAAAAAGAGCAAGTCACCTTCTACTATACTATTGCTTCCCCTCCACATGGTTTCTTCCTCTTGCCCTTTGAGGGTGGTTTCTCTCCCCAGAATCGTACAACCCAACTCCCTAGTTCTGTTCTGCCTCTATCCTTTCTTCCACCTGATCCCTTCATGACCTTCTCCTGCTTCCATGCTCCATGCAGCAATCAAATGGAACTGACTGGAGTTCTGGTCTCTAAAGCACCAGGTGCATCACTTCAGAAATCAGGGTTCTAGTCAGTTTCGTTCAATAGCTTCCAGCAGAATTCCACCAGGGGAACTCCAGGAGAATGGAGCTGGAGACATCCAGATATCTGATTATCTCGGCTGAGGAGAATGCACGGGGGGCAGACATGCGCTTCCATTGTCCCCCATGTCCCAGCGCCATGGCCCCTCTTCAGTCATCCAGACACACATCCACAAACTTTCTCTGGAAGGACTCTTTTCCATAACAGCCAGTGGGAAGTATCTCAGTCCAAAGACCATAACATGGTTTCTTGATAGTTGTTACCATGCATCAGCTGAGCTCCAGGAAGATGTTAACAAACTGTATAAACCCTTTGTAATCCACTCGCAGAGGAATAACTCTTGATAGGTTAGCTATTAATGATCCAGTGCAGACTAATCACTGACCTCTTGTCCCTCTAATTCAGGCTGCATCCTGACCCTACCAACTGCCCAGCTGATTTTCCATTTCACTTGCCAGGATAGCTCACAGCTGGCCAGTCATCACCAGCGCCTATAGGTCACATGGATGTGGCCATTACTGGAAGATCCTGAACTCTTATGAATATAAAAATGTAACAATGGAATAAATCATATGTGCTTAAAATGCAATCTTAGGTTTCCCACTCCTGACACTCATATATGATGGTGCATGTCTGAATGTCATTTGATTTTAAAGGATATTTGTCAAACCAGAAAATGAATTAGTCAATAGGGATTCCTCACACTCAGTTGCAAGGAACTTAAAAGCCTTCAAGAGTGTCATGGTAACAATAATGCATATTTTTCTGTTAAGGTTTGTTTAGTGGCACTATTTTCATGGATTGACTATAGCGATGAGCATGTTATGATGTCTATGCTTCATTTTCCTCCCTATTCCTTGGTTACAACGGGAATCTCTTACTGCAGTGAAAAAAAACCAAACACATACATTTTCACATACAAAGATCTACCTATTTATATGCAGTCAGGTGCTGATCTCAAATTAGCATAATTAGGAGTAACTCCAGTGAAGTGAATGGAGTTACATCCAGGAAAACAAGTCTAAGTGAGGTTCACATCAGGACTTCATGACTGTAGTTACTGGTTTGGTTTGCACAGGTGCCTGGATGTTCACACAAAGCCAGGCGAGGAGGGGGGACATATGCAGATGGATGATCTTGCAAATATTGGAGGGGGCTTATTTTTCAGAGGAGAATGATCTTGTTTAAAGCAATAGATTAGGACTCAGGTGATCTAGGTTCAGTTCCTAGATCTGCCATATAGTTCCCTTATGGTCTTGGACAAGTCACTTGCGGCCAGATTCTTAGAAAGACATTTAAATGCCTAATTTCCACTGAAGTCAACAGGAGTTAAGGTTGGGCAACAGAGAGGTACTTAGGCACCAAAGTGCCTGTTTTGGCTGCTCTGCAATCCACAAAACTTCCTCAGGCTTAGCTGCAAGTCCTAATTCCTGGCAACAAGTGCAAGGCACAATTCTTTGACCTTGTCCATCTCTAATGTAAACATAGAGCAACAGGTATATTTATATTAAAAAAATCCTACCAAAACAAGATACTCCATTGCACCTGCTTCTTCCTCTGGGGAGAGGAGGAGAGAGCCACCAACATGACAGATGTGCAGTCACATTGCTTAACACGCTGCTGGAAGGTGCTCTGATACTACAGTGACGAGCAAGATATAAAAACCTATATAGAACAGAACATTCATCAGTATTGTGTGTTAACACTAAGCTCTTCAGAGCAAGGACAGTGACTTTGTACAGCACCTAGCAAAATGGGACACTGACCTCTGTTGGAACTTGTGATAGCATGTCTGCCTCACACAAGGCCAAAAGGGTTAATATGGGCCTGAGTGGCCAGTTGACAAACCTAGATGCAACTGGAGAGAGAACCAGACTAAAAGGTCCATTCAGCAAATCTGCAGGGAACAGGAAGATACCAAGTGTGCAACCAAGCCTGAATTTTGAAAGTCTTAACTGAAATACCCTCAGTCTAATGTCTGCAAACAAGTCATCACTTTTGAATTACGCACAGAACATATTCACTGGCTAATTTCAAATCCATCTGAGAAAATCTGTTCAGAGCCAGCATATGAAAAGCCAAAGAGGAAACACGTCAAATACGTGATACATGAGTCACTAATCACTGCCCAAGAAAACACTGCCTGGGATGTTTAACTGCTATTGTAAAACTACAAGGTATAAAACCAAGTAAGGAAATCAGTCACAACTCTGCCTTTACCGGGCATCTGTGACCCAGTTATGACATCACTGCCACCCAGTTGCGCTGACAGTTTTAAAGGCATTTTATAATCAAGCCAAAAAGAATTACATTTCTGGGCAAGCATTATCTGCCTCCGGCAGTTTGAAGAATAAAACTGAAGGCCAAGCAATGTCAAGCACACCAGAGAATCCAGTAACACAATCCACTTGAAAGGCATGTGCATGGAGTTCTGACAACTATTAGAAAATTGACATTATAGGCTAGTCAGGGAGCCCACTCACCACAGTGGCGCCTCCTGCTGGCCATCCTGGAAATTAATTCTGCCAAGCTTGAGATCTCCCTCCAGTGGAGTCTTCCCCAGTCCTGTCTCACTTGCAGTCACGCTCCCACCAGGCACTGTAGTCTTCTCTTCCTGCCTTGGCACTCCGGCCAAGTCACTAAAGTCCTCCCCTTCTGGGGAATTCAGGGTCTTTCCAGACCTGCTTTCTAGCTGGCATCTCCAACACCCTTGCCTCTACCCAGTGCCCACTGGGGGAACCCAGGTGTGCCCTATATACTGGGTTCCAGGCCCAAGACCCTATAAGAAGAACCGAAGGTCTCTGCTGTTTCCCTGGGCTTCTCTCTATCTCACTCCTCCCCACTCTGGGCTTGCCAGCCTACCAACTTCTACTCAGGGAGTGACCACAGCCGTACAGCCTCTGTCTGCAGCCAGTTCCTTTCTGTTATACGGGCCCTGCCTTCTACACTGCATAGGTGAGCCTATTCTTTTAATTAGGGCTTTCCCCTCAGCATTCAGTCTACTAAGTTAATTGGCCCATCTGGCTTCCATTAACCACTTTCACTCCTGTGCGGGGGGAGGGAGGGGGAACACACTCCATAACGAGGCTGAAAAAAAGGAAAGCATTTAGACCTGTGCATCTAGTAGTGGGTATTGCTATTCACAGCCAAAGTGTACCTTTCGTGCCCAGCATTATAATGTAATTTCATACTATTGAGCACAAAGGTCCCAGACCTAAGGTCCAGCGTTGGGAAATATTCAGCACCCTCAGCTCCTGTTAAAGACAATTCAGCAAGTGCTCTGCACTGCATAGGGTCAGCCCCATAGAGTTTACCAGATACAATAGCCTGCCTATAATGCTATATAGTCAAGTTTTGTATGCATTAAGGATGCTGGATGATCTGGTGCACTGAGATTGACTGGGAAGCCAGGAATATCAGTGTTCTAATCCCAGTTGAGTTATTGGCCATCAGTGGGCTTAGACAGGTTTTACTTGACCTGTTCTCATACTTCTAGAATATAAATCCATTTAGCAAACTGGTTAAAATACAATGACATCAATGGATATCAGATGCTACATCTGCGTTACTTTTTCTTGATTGGAAAGATAAATTATTAGGTTGCCCCCCAAAACTGCTATTGATGAAGCATGCCACCTGTGTATCAGTTTGAAACTGCATTTGACATTCTGCTGGCTGGCCTACACAAGGATATAGAGCTCAATCACTGTTGACAGCTAATGCCAAATTTTCATATTTCAGCACCTCAGTTGTTTTAGGCAACCAAAAACTGTTTCAGCATGCTCCAGATATGTGCACACAACACTGGTAATTGTGCATGCAAGCAGGTATTTGTGTGTGCAGATAAGTATTTGCACCTACAGTTACGCAGTCTGCACAGGAAGATCTATTTTTTGCAAGCATGGCAGGCAAGTGCACAATTTTGTGGATGAAATTTAGGTTTCAGTGTTGGTCAGCTGGGCTCCAAAAGCAGTTTTTTGGTTAGCTCATGTGCTAGAGACCTGCTTATTGGGAGCAGAAGGTACTCCATGCACACAGCTGCAGAGAGCGATTTACAGGCACTGCAATGGGTTTTATTGTTCATACAAAACTCAGGAACTATGCTATAAGTTCTTGTGTGCCCTCTAATCTATTAACTCTTTACACAAATACAGATACAGAGCACTCCTGGACCAGAAGGCTGTGTGAGCTGTTTCCCCATGTTTCGTGTACGGTATATGCTTAGCCAATGATCATGGTCAGGTAAAAGACAGTGTCGCATTAAATTTTGAGGGGAAATCACAGATGAGTCACTGCAATATTCATCAAAATACAGGGCCAGATCCCCAGGTGATGCCAATCAGTGGAACTCCTCTGAAGTCAAGGGAACTAACCTGATTTAGACCAGAAGAAGAGCTGGCCCCCTGATTTTATCAAAAATGTAGGACATCCATTATTTCTCTTTTTTCCACCCCTTCACTCTCCCACACCGCACCCCCTAACCAAGGTGAGGTCGTCACTGTGGTGCCCGAAGGCCTGTCCTGCCAATCACCTCGCATCACTACACTGCCCCAGGAGTGAACGATTCAGAATCCAACCTCTTGCAGCAACAGCCTAGCTTGCATTTCGTCACTGCGCTCCAAAACGCAAGGGTGCAGGGGGCGGGTAGAATGCCGCAGGCCAGCTGGTATGGAGATGGCTGTCGCTTCATTCCTGTGCCCCAGGGATTGGGGCAGAGGGGCAGATCATAACCTCTCTCAGTGAGCTGGCCAGCCTGCAAAGGGGCTGACAAAACCCTAGACTCCTGATTTAGAATAATCTCACTCATAGGTTCTGCCAGAGAATTCACAGCTGGGTCATGCCCATTGCCCTAACCATGGTGAATGTATCTGGCTATGAATCGTTAAGCTCTCCAAGCACTGGGCCATCTCAGCCGCCTACCAATCGCTCAGAAATCTAGCTCTTCGGACTATTTGTTGTAAGAAATTGCTCCAATTCAGAAAGATGAGCCAGAAGTTTAATATCAATCAATGGAGGCACATGCTGGTAGAGAGACAGTGCAACCAGAAAAGCGTGAGAGGAAGGAAAATAATTACGTTCGCGAGATTCCACTTTGACGTGAGAAAAAAGAATGCCCTGTTCCAGCAAAGGTGAAGCAAATACATTAACCAAGAGTAACTTCCTTCCAGATGCAAGGAGACTGGAGCATATACAGAGAGGACGGAGTGATATCAGCCACCCAGGCAGCAGGTGATTCAGGATAAAAGTCAGGCAGGACCTGGGCCAGGCTGCTGGGAGCATTTTTGCTGTTACAGTCGTGCACCCACGTTCCTAACTGCAATACACACGAGCTGAGTCTGGCCATGCATTCTCAGTCAGCTGCTCATCCTCTTGAGGTCATTATGTGTTAGGCAGCACAAGAGCTGGTCCCCCTTGCCTAGTATTCTCCAGCAAGATAAGCAGAGATCTTGGCCTGTTCCACAGGGCGGAGAAGGAGAGGGTCACTGTGCATTCCAGGGCAGGATTTGACTCCTAGGAGGATGTCACACCCTTAGCTCTGCAAGGGCTAGGTAAATGGCTTGTTATTTTTTAGCCTCATGAGGCATAGAAAAGACCTTCTCGCACCATTGCATGCTGCAAGGGAGCAGGACGGGCGTGGGGTGATGAGCCTTTAGAAGAGAGCTGTGTTAATAGCCGTGTCTGGACTAACTGACAGCGCAGTGGCACCCAGAGTTGTTACTGTTCTGAAGGGTGTGTGTGGCCTCACTGACTGACACTCAAAGGCCTGGGACTCAGGGAAGGACAGTTCAGTGGTGTCAAAACCACCAGGCTCTGCCAGAGGCAGGCAGCGCTCCTAGGAATCAGGTTGTCACTGAGGGTCCATCTACACTGCAGTCAGGAGGTGTGACTGCAGCACACGCAGAGCAGACATACTCGCGCTAGCTTTTGATCTAGAGTAATGATATCCGTGAACACTCAACAGAATAAGGGGCTGCAGCTACTTGAGTATCTAGCCATAGTCCTGGGTGGGTGGGACCAGCCCATACAGCCACATACGCTGTTGCAGCGCCACTACTATTGTTACTCAAGCTCACTTCGCTCCAGAAGTTACCTCAGGTGTGTGCAGGTGCTGAAAACACACCTCCCAACTGCAGAGCAGACACACCCGGAGATAACACCGCCCTAACCCTTGAAGCTCCATCTCACTGCTGGTATGCCACTGCCCGCTAGTACTGAGCTGGGCTGGAAAAGCAACATCCCCAATTTACAGACCCCACCATAGCTAAACAGCTCCTCTTTTGAGAGGTTCAGTGCCTGCTCCCCGCCAAACCTGTCCAGCCCACCTCTCAGTCATTAATTCCTGCTTTAGAACCACGAAAACACAGTTGCCAACTGCCACAGCTCTACTCCAGTGTCAGGAAAATGATACATGGGTTAATACCTTGTACTTTTTAGGCTCAGCGAAGCAAATTGACCCTGTGCAACAGTCATTAGTTGCTTTTTAATTAACTACTCTCCTTTTTTCCCCTTAGCTGTGCAGCAACAGGTAGCTCAGAAATGGAGACTCAAAGCAGCTCGGTGATAAACCACAGTAGTTTTGCTCAGGTGCCAGATCAACTTTTGTTCTCTAGGATGTTTGTCACAATCCTGTCTCCCTTTTAATGGCACCAAATCTACACCGAATAGAGATTTTAAACTAATGTAATGGGAGTACTCACCATTAAATTCCCATCTTCATTAGCATCTTGTTTAACTGCTGAATTTATATCCCTACGCATCTTTAATTTATTGATTGTTTCTAAGAGGGTTTTTTTCCCTGCATTATTTTTCTATTTAGCATCAATTAGTGGAATCTGGGCAGTGGTTTGTAGCCACATCTCCAGATGCAGAGTTTACATGTATCATATGCCTGGCCAATGCACTAGATGCCACAGCAATTCAACAACTCCCTTAAGAGGGAGCTAATCTGTGACTCCTGTCCCTGAGTTCTTCTGTTTCTCTCTCCTGCAGCTCCTAAGCTCAAAACTGAATCTTAAACGAGTCTGTGTTACTGAGTCAGACCATCTCCTGTCATGGAGTGCCTAGCTCATCATCAGCCCAGAAAAACCCCTGTCTATATCTACCCATGCAGAAGCCTCCCTATTGACCTCCACAGGAGTTTCTATCCTTCTGTCCACACCCGTGATCCAAGCATGATGAGATATTGTGATAGAGGGCTCGGACAGGGAGGGGAATTATTGTCGTAGGCCCAACAACAGGGACTCAGTCCAGAGTTCCAGGACTGGCAAACTTCAAGTGGGGATTACAATCCTTTGACCAGGATCTGGAAGAAAATGATCTGGCTCAGCCCTTTGGCACAATTCCCTCTCACTAATGTCCCTAAGATTGTTCTCACTGCCATAATACTCTGGCACCAGCTACAAGGCCTGGTACAACACCCCCGCCACATTCTACACATGTCCCTAGAGATCTGTCCAGCTTCAGAGAGGGACCCACAGCTAATTCCCACCGCCTACGGAATGATCAGGGAGGAAATCCACAATGGGGTCCCAACGGAGATCCCACTACCTAGCTCTCCTCCTATCGTGTTTCCACAAGAGGAGGCAGTCCTCCCCACAGCATAATTGAGAACAGCAAAGCCCAAGGATGGCCAGAAGCAGAACACAATTAGCTATGGGAAGGGGCATAACGTGGACTGGATTCCATAGTTACAAGAGGGTCAAGAGTTGAGGAGCCTTAAATGTTTAGCAACAAAACCTTAATCTCCAGAAGGGCAGCAAATGAAAAATAAAAAACACAACTTTGCCCCTTTTCTAACCCCAGGAGTAACCCTGTAAAGCTTCACTTGTTAATGATGCAGTCAGGGCTCCGCTTATAGCAAGATGTGGGACCCGGAGAGCAAAGAGCTGCACCAAACCAAAACGTTTCTATTTCCAATTCACGAATCCCGAAGAGCTGCCAGAGATGAGGAACGGCTCACTGGGCCCTGAGGCATCAAACTAGAGTCTTGCCGTCCAGCAGGAATGGTACAGATTATACTTTAACTGGCAATGGCTGGAAGAAGGGGGAGGAGGGGGCAAGAAATACCAGGAAGTGTTTTGACGAGGCATTTCTATGAACCTGAAAAATCCTGTTGGCTAGAATGTCACTGAGGAGATTGTGAATGGTGATTGTGCTACTGCACCAGGTAATTTATCTCCCTGACCAGTACTGCGTAAACTGTCTATTGAACTGCCCTCTGTTAAAACTAAAGATATACAGACACTTGTAAACCTTATCGAGGGTAAAACAACTTAGATAATTTTACACATTTAAATGAAAACCAGATCCTGAGCTTTTCCATGGAATGAAAGTGTCCG